>JAGGNK010015225.1:1743148-2093348 GCA_017590115.1 Montifringilla adamsi | reverse complement strand
GAAGGGAAGGAAGGGAAGGAAGGGAAGGAAGGGAAGGAAGGGAAGGAAGGGAAGGAAGGGAAGGGAAGGAGAGAGCTAAAGGAAGAGCTGGAAGGCCCTTCAGGCAGGGAAAAGGGAACCTCCACACTTCCATGGAGATAAAAACCCAGGATCTGTGGGAGGGAGGGAAGGGAGGAGGGAGGAAGGGAAGGGAAGGGAAGGGAAGGGAAGGGAAGGGAAGGGAAGGGAAGGAGAGAGCTAAAGGAAGAGCTGGAAGGCCCTTCAGGCAGGGAAAAGGGAACCTCCACACTTCCATGGAGATAAAAACCCAGGATCTGTGGAAAACAACAGATCCAAATACAAGAACTATGGAAAAAGCTCACTGCAATCCTGTGTCTTCCTACTGGAATCTCTGATGGAGCAGCAAAATGCAGGAATAAAAGTGATTGCTGCTATTCTGGTGCATGCCAGCACAAGGAGCAGCCCATGGCATGAATCCTAGCATCAGGATGGATCTTAGGATAATCCTTTGGTGCCTTGAATCAGGCACAGCAGGATTCCCCTGCCCTGGGAAGGTTTCACTTACTCCAGCCAGAGATAAAAGGTTTTCCAGGGATTTGGACATCAGCAGGCACTTCTTGGCTCTGGTCACGGCCACGTAGAGCAGGTTCCACTCATCCTGAGGGGTCCTGGCTAGGAGGGAGGAGAGACAATCCACAGGGCTTTGAAATTCCTCCAGGAATGGGGACTCCACCCCTGCCCTGGACAGTTCCAGTGCCTGACCACCTTTTCCATGGAGAAATGTTCCCTAAAATCTAATCCAAACATCCCCTGGCTCAGCTGGAGGCCAAAAACAGGATCAAAAATGGGACCAGCTGCTCCAGAGCGCGGAATTCCCAGCTGGAATCAGCCCCGGGCACCCCTGAGCCTGGCTCAGCCTCCCTCAGCCCTGGGTGGGACGAGCCTTCCACACCAACACCACTGGGAATGGTTTATCCAGCTCCCTGCCTTGCTGGGATGGGATTGCTGGAGCCAGGCAATCACTGGGGTCGGGAAAACTTTCTGGGATGGAATGCAACCATTCCCAGCACTGCCAGGGCCACCCATGTCCCCAAGTGCCACATGCACAGGGCTTTAAATCCCCCCAGGAATGGGGAATCCATCCCTGCCCTGGGCAGTTCCAGTGCCTGACCACTCTTTCCATGGAGAAATTTTCCCCAAAATCCCCCCTGAGCTCCCCTGTCCCAGGCTGAGGCCGTTCCCTCTGCTCCTGTCCCTGTTCCCTGGAGCACAGCCCGACCCCCCCGGCTGTCCCCTCCTGGCAGGGACTTGTGCAGAGCCACAAGGGCCCCCTGAGCCTCCTTTGCTCCAGGCTCAGCCCCTTCCCAGCTCCCTCAGCCCCTCCTGGTTCTCCACACCCTTCCCAGCTCCATTCCCACTCTCCAGCCCCTCACCACACTTTTGTTCCCCATTTTTAGGGGTCCCCAGGGAGCTGTTCCCTCACCAAGAGCAATGTTCATCCTCCTCAGGAAGTCCCCACTGACAGAAGGGATTTGCACAAAATCATCCGCGACGCAAACGGTGTCGAATTCCAGGCCCTTGGCTTGGTGCACGGTCCCGATGAGAAAATCTGGGAAAAACAAGGAAAAAGGCTCAGTCTTGGCAGTAATAATGGTATTTTTTTTGTTTCATTTCATTCTGCATCCATTCCTCTTCTCCCAAAGCTCCTCTGAATCAGGATGGATGAAGGGAATTTGTACCAAGGGAAATTCCTGGTTGGTATCCCGAGCTCCAGCCACATTCCCAAACAGGAATGCTCAGTATTTGAGGAATTTTCTCTACACAGATTCCAACAGGAATCCCAAATGGGCAGGGCTTCCAAATTCCACTAACCCAAAGTCCAACCTTGGACACTGCAGGGATGCAGGGGCAGCCCCAGCTGCTCTGGCAATTCCAGCCCAGCCAGGAATTCCTCATGGCCAAGATCCCATCCATGGCTGCCCTCTGGCACTGGGAGCCATTCCCTGGGTCCTGTCCATCCCTTGTCCCCAGTCCCTCTGCAGCTCTCCTGGAGCCCCTGCAGGCCCTGGAATGTGCTGGAAGCTCTCCCTGCATCCTTCTCCAGGAGAACATTCCCAGCTCTCCAACCTACCTCCAGAGCAGAAGCATTCCCACCCCAAAACCTCCCATTCCACCTCCATTCTCCCTAAAAAAAACCCACCCAACCCCACCTGAGCCTTTTCCCAGGACAGAAAACAATCCCAACTTTCTCCTGGGACGTGCAATCACCTGCCAGGGATTCCTGGGACACGTGGCTGCCCTTGATCCTGGTCACCAACCCCGGGATCCTCTCCCTGTATTTCTCCACGATGGAAATCTTCACCTCCAGGTCCCTGTCGTCCACGCGCGCCGCGAATTCCTTCAGCCCCGGCAAGCCCTCGGAATGCTCCCATTTTCTGACGAAG
Source organism: Montifringilla adamsi (assembly GCA_017590115.1). Taxonomy (NCBI): domain Eukaryota; kingdom Metazoa; phylum Chordata; class Aves; order Passeriformes; family Passeridae; genus Montifringilla; species Montifringilla adamsi. Next base: position 2,090,904 of record JAGGNK010015225.1, on the reverse strand, counting down.
GAATCCTCGATCACGAGCTTTGCTGCCAGGGAGGATGGATTTATTTCACGTATTTTCATTTTTATTCAAGGTTTCATTAAGATTTTTTCCCATCCTGGGTTGATTTCCCTCGTTTTCCAGCTGCTGAAGGAATTTTTCCCGGTAAAAAATTGGGAATTGTATTGGTGTAATGGAATATTTGTGGGAAATTGGGGAATTTTTTTGTTGTCTCTGTAAAAATCTCAGCTGTTGCTCCTGCATTTGAAAGGGATCATTTTTATCCTGATTTTTTTCCTGAATTTTACTCCATATTTTAAAGGAATCATGAATTTTATCCTGATTTTTTTTTCTGAATTTTATCCGTATTTTAAAGGAAATCCTGATTTTCACCCTGAATTGTCCTCCCTGTTCCCCATGGGCATTCCTCCCCGTTCCCAGTGGGGATTCCTCCCCCTTCCCTGTGGGCATTCCTCCCTATTCCCCATGGACATTCCTTCCCGTTCCCAGTGGGAATTCCTCCCTATTCCCCATGGGGATCCCTCCCCGTTCCCCGTGGGAATCCCTCCCCGTTCCCCGTGGGGATCCCTCCCCGTTCCCCGTGGGCTGCCCCTCACCCGTCCAGGATGGACTCCCGGCAGCAGTAGAGGTTGTCAAACTTCTGCTTGGTGACCGAGTCGTTGACGTTCATGGCTGGCACGCAGAGCTTCCCCGCCTTGGAGAGCTGGTACAGCCTGCCAAGGAGCCAGGGGTGATCCAGGGAATTCATCCCTGCACTCGGGGTTTGGGATGGAAAGGGCCTTACAGATCAGCCTGGCCATGGCAGGGGCACTGGGCACTGTCCCAGTGTCCAGCCTGGCCTTGGGCACTGCAGGGATGCAGGGGCAGCCCCAGCTGCTCTGGCAATTCCAGCCCAGCCAGGAATTCCTCATGGCCAAGATCCCATCCATGGCTGCCCTCTGGCACTGGGAGCCATTCCCTGGGTCCTGTCCATCCCTTGTCCCCAGTCCCTCTGCAGCTCTCCTGGAGCCCCTGCAGGCCCTGGAATGTGCTGGAAGCTCTCCCTGGATCCTTCTCCAGGAGAACACTCCCAGCTCTCCAACCTACCTCCAGAGCAGAAGCATTCCCACCCCAAAACCTCCCATTCCACCTCCATTCTCCCTAAAAAAAACCCACCCAACCCCGCCTGAGCCTTTTCCCAGGACGGAAAACAATCCCAACTTTCTCCTGGGACGTGCAATCACCTGCCAGGGATTCCTGGGACACGTGGCTGCCCTTGATCCTGGTCACCAACCCCGGGATCCTCTCCCTGTATTTCTCCACGATGGAAATCTTCACCTCCAGGTCCCTGTCGTCCACGCGCGCCGCGAATTCCTTCAGCCCCGGCAAGCCCTCGGAATGCTCCCATTTTCTGACGAAGGAATCCTCGATCACGAGCTTTGCTGCCAGGGAGGATGGATTTATTTCACGTATTTTCATTTTTATTCAAGGTTTCATTAAGATTTTTTCCCATCCTGGGTTGATTTCCCTCGTTTTCCAGCTGCTGAAGGAATTTTTCCCGGTAAAAAATTGGGAATTGTATTGGTGTAATGGAATATTTGTGGGAAATTGGGGAATTTTTTTGTTGTCTCTGTAAAAATCTCAGCTGTTGCTCCTGCATTTGAAAGGGATCATTTTTATCCCGAATTTTTTCCTGAATTTTACTCCATATTTTAAAGGAATCATGAATTTTATCCTGATTTTTTTTTCTGAATTTTATCCGTATTTTAAAGGAAATCCTGATTTTCACCCTGAATTTTATTTCATATTTTAAAAGAAACCCTGGATTTAATTCCATATTTTAAAGGAAATCCTGCATTTTATCCTGAATTTTCAATGTTTTGAAGGAAAGCCTGAATTTTATATTGAATTTTAATTTCACACTTGAAAGGAAAATCCTGAACTTTATCCTGAATTTAAAGGAAATCCCTAATTCTAAACCTGAATTTTATCCTGAATTTAAAGGAAATCCCAAATTTTATCCTGAATTTTATCCATGTTTTAAAGGAAATCCTGATTTTTATTCCCTACTATAAAGGAAAGCCTGATTTTTATCCTGAATTTGATTCCATATTTTAAAGGAAATCCTGCATTTTATCCTGAATTTTATCCTGAATTTTATTCTGTTTTTGAAAGGAAGTCCTGATTTTTCCCCTGAATTTTCTTCCATATATTAAAAGAAATCCTGAATTTTATCTGAATTTTATTCCATATTTTAAATGAAATTTTAAAAATTGAGCTTTACACCCAAACCAATCCAGGAAACACTGACAATAAATTAAAAACAAATTGAAAATTTGAAAAATTTTGGGAAAAATATCCCAAATTCTGGGTTTACTTACACTGAAAAAAAGCAATCGCTGTGGAAAGCTGGGAAAGGATGCCTGACAAAATTCCCCAAATTTTGGGATTTCTGAAATTAAGCAGCCAAAATAGCCCAGCCCGTGATAAAACCATTAAAAAATGAGATTTCAACCAAAACAATTAATTAGGAAATATAAAATTAACCAGGGGTTAAATATAAAATTATAATAAATAATTCTGCAATAATACATATATATTATATATAGTATTTTTTATTATGTATTTTAATACATATATATTATATATAGTATTTATTATTATGTCTTTATTATATTGTTATTATTGTATTGTATAATTAAAAGGGTTTTGATTTCCAGCAAAACCTAAAAAATCCTAGAAAAAAGAAGGACAAGGGAATACTCACAGTTTTTCCTGACATCTGCAGGCAGGCTGAGCTTCCAAATGTCATAAATTCTGCTCAGGCCAAATCTCTCCAATCCCTAAAAGGAAGAAAAATGTATTTATAAAAGACAGAAATAAAATTTATTTATAAAATAAGTTTTATTTATGTATTATTTTTAGATGTCTTTATTTTTGGGTTTTTTATTATTTTATATATATATGTTTTATTTATGTATTTATTTTATTTACCAAATACAATTTATTAATAAAACACATGAAATATTTTAAAATAAAATAACAAAATAACACAAAATTACATCAAGTAAACTAACAAAAAACCAAATAAAAATAATCAATTTCTTGTATTTATAAATTCAATTTATCCCAAACTGCAGAAAATTTTCAATCCTGAGCACTTCAACCCCTCCCCGAATTGGAATTTGGGTGGAAAAAAGATGGAATATTTGAAATATCAACCTAAAATTCCCAAGGATCAAGATCCAAACCTGTTAAAATTCCCAAAATCAGGCTGCAAACCTCTCCAAGTTCCACTAACTTTGTTGTTTTCCTGTCCCACCCCTGATAAAAAATGAGATTTCAACCAAAACAATTAATTAGGAAATATAAAATTAACCAGGGGTTAAATATAAAATTATAATAAATAATTCTGCAATAATACATATATATTATATATAGTATTTATTATTATGTCTTTATTATATTGTTATTATTGTATTGTATAATTAAAAGGGTTTTGATTTCCAGCAAAACCTAAAAAATCCTAGAAAAAAGAAGGACAAGGGAATACTCACAGTTTTTCCTGACATCTGCAGGCAGGCTGAGCTTCCAAATGTCATAAATTCTGCTCAGGCCAAATCTCTCCAATCCCTAAAAGGAAGAAAAATGTATTTATAAAAGACAGAAATAAAATTTATTTATAAAATAAGTTTTATTTATGTATTATTTTTAGATGTCTTTATTTTTGGGTTTTTTATTATTTTATATATATATGTGTTTTATTTATGTATTTATTTTATTTACCAAATACAATTTATTAATAAAATACATGAAATATTTTAAAATAAAATAACAAAATAACACAAAATTACATCAAGTAAACTAACAAAAAACCAAATAAAAATAATCAATTTCTTGTATTTATAAATTCAATTTATCCCAAACTGCAGAAAATTTTCAATCCTGAGCACTTCAACCCCTCCCCGAATTGGAATTTGGGTGGAAAAAAGATGGAATATTTGAAATATCAACCTAAAATTCCCAAGGATCAAGATCCAAACCTGTTAAAATTCCCAAAATCAGGCTGCAAACCTCTCCAAGTTCCACTAACTTTGTTGTTTTCCTGTCCCACCCCTGATAAAAGTGGACAAATTATCCCAAAAAATGGATTGAGGCCTGCACAAAAAGGCCTCAAAACGGGACGAGGCCTGCAAAGGTTGGAGAGGAAGGGCTCTAAATAACACCCCTGGGCACAAAATTTCCTGCTTTTTCCTGGAATACTCATTAAAAACCTCGGAATAACTTGTCCCAGCTGTCCATCCCTTTTGTCCTGCCCCATTCCTGATAAAAATTGGACAAATTATCCCAAAAATGGGATGAGGCCTGCAAGGCTTGGAGAGATATAAATAACAAAATAAAAAAAATCCTGCTTTTTCATGAAAATTCCTGCTTTTTCCTGGAATATTCATAGAAAACCTTGGCATTCTTTATTCCAGCTGTCCATCCCTCTTTCCTTGCCCCATCCCTGATAAAATTGGACAAATTATCCCAAAAAATGGATTGAGGCCTGCACAAAAAGGCCTCAAAATGGGACGAGGCCTGCAAAGCTTGGAGAGAAAGGGCTCTAAATAACACCCTGGCCACAAAATTTCCTGCTTTTTCCTGGAATACTCATTTAAAACCTTGGAATAACTTGTCCCAGCTGTCCATCCCTTTTGTCCTGCCCCATTCCTGATAAAAATGGGACAAATTATCCCAAAAATGGGATGAGGCCTGTAAGGCTTGGAGAATAACAGCTCTAAATAACATCACTGGCCAGAAAAAAATCCTGCTTGTTTTTCTAAAAATTCCTGTTTTTTCCTGGAATATTTCTTGAAATCCTTGGAATAACTTGTTCCTGCTGACCATCCCTCTTTCCCTGCCTCATGCCTGATAAAAATTATCCCAAAAAATGGATTGAGGCCTGCACAAAAAAGCCTCAAAATGGGACGAGGCCTGCGAGGGTTGGAGAGTAACGGCATCCCTGGGCACAAAAAATTCCTGTTTTTTCCTGGAATATTCCTTGAAATCCTTGGGATTGGACTGGGTGCAATGCCCCTCACCCCAATGACGTGGATTTTGGCCGGGGGGTCTCTCCCAGAGAATTCCACGGCGTCCTCAAACACGTTCCAGTTGCTCCGGGACAGCAGCGCCACCTTCCCCTGCCGGCCTCCCCGCACGTCCCCTGGGGGAGGGATTCCCGGTCACCCACGGCCATTCCCAGCTGGAATTCCCAGTTAGTTACCCACAGCCATTCCCAGCTGGAATTCCCAGTTAGTTACCCACAGCCATTCCCAGCTGGAATTCCCAGTCACCCACAGCCATTCCCAGCCGGAATTCCCAGTTATCCACAAAATATTTCAATATTAATTGAATTTAGTATTTAATTATTATTTTAATATTTATATTTATTTATTTTGGCTGTTATTTTTAATTTAGTATTTTATATTTTTTATTTTATTTTTTAAACTTACATATTATTAATTTAATTTTAGGAAATTAATTGTTATTTATATTTTAATATTAATTTAATTTTACATTTTGTATTAAGTTAATATTTATACTTTTTTTATTTTATTTGTTACTACTAATTTAATACTTCTCTGTTATTATTAGTTTAACATTTTTCTTTTATTAATTTAAAATTATGAAATTAATTAAATATTATCCATTAATTAAATATTATCCATTATTAATATTATCCATTATTAATTGAATTTTAGAAATTTAACAAAATCTTTATTTTTAGGAAATTAATTAAAGCTTTATTTTCAGGAAATGAATTAAATATTTATTTCCAAGAACACGATGTTCAAATTAAATTATATAAGTTTCATTATTTAATATTTATTGTTAATCTTATTATTATTTCATAAAAAGAATTAATTCCCAATGTTATATTATATTATATTATATTATATTATATTATATTATATTATATTATTTCTTGCGGATTGAATTAATGAATATTCTTATTTAACACAATGAATTAATGAACGATTGCCGTGGAATCTCTGGGCAATTCCCAGTCCCAGCTCACCGTCCTGGTTTCCTCCCAGCAGGGTTTTGCTGCGGATCCCCTTGCACACATCCAGGATCGTGGCTCCCACGTAGGCGATCTCGGGGCCGAACCTGAAACTCTGGAAAAATCCCGGGATCAGCAGGGAAACCAGAAGGAAATCTTGGAATCTATAAAATTCTATCTTTCTATATGGAATTATGGGATGCCCAGCAATCTTCTGGACAGTTTTTTTCCGTGGGAAAAGCATTGCAATCCCTCCAAAACATTCCTGAGAATCTTGGTTATTCTTAAGACCTTCTGGAGAACTTTTCTCTTGGAAACAGCTTCAAAATACCTCCAAAATATTCCTGGAAATCCTGGTCATTCTTAAATCCAAATTAGGAGATTCCCACCAACCTCCTGGACAACTTTTTTTCCTGGAAAAGGCATCAAAATCCCCAAAATATTCCTGGAAATCCTGGCCATGGCAGGGACACCTCCCACCATCCCAGGCTGCTCCAGCCCCAGTGTCCAGCCTGGCCTTGGGCACTGCAGGGATGCAGGGGCAGCCCCAGCTGCTCTGGCAATTCCAGCCCAGCCAGGAATTCCTCATGGCCAAGATCCCATCCATGGCTGCCCTCTGGCACTGGGAGCCATTCCCTGGGTCCTGTCCATCCCTTGTCCCCAGTCCCTCTGCAGCTCTCCTGGAGCCCCTTCAGGCCCTGGAATGTGCTGGAAGCTCTCCCTGCATCCTTCCCTTCTCCAGGAGAACATTCCCAGTTTTACCAGCAGCCCCAGGTCTGGTGGATCCCACAGCTGGATCCAGCATTCCACATGTGTTCCCCTGAAAAAAGGGGAATCTCCCTGAAACAAAGCCTTAATCCCAACTCCCACTTTTCCACCAACAGGATGAGATCCCTCCACTAAAGCCCCACAACTGCCGGATTCCCCAGTAATCCAAGGAAATGCAAACCCTCCACAGTGCCAAATTTTCCATGGATCTGGGATTTATCCATGGAAAACGCTGCCCTTACCTGGGTCAGGTAGTACATGTGGGTGTGAGGCACCAGGTAGAGGGTGTTGACGGCCCCTCGGAAGGTGTAGATCTGCTGGTGGGGGTCTCCCACCAGGATTTTCCCACATTTTTGGGATTGCACGATATCCACGATGGCTGTGAGGGGAAAAAAAAATTGGATAATGAAAGAAGAACCTGCTCCAAACCAAGGGAATGTTCAGTTTGGATCATGAGAGTCCAAATCCAAGGAAAAGCTCCATTTGGATCATGAAGGAAGAACCTGCTCCAAACCAAAGAAAAGATCAGTTTGGATCATGAGGGAAGAGCCTTCTCCAAACCCAAGGAAAAGCTCAGTTGGGATCATGAGGGTCCAAATCCAAAGAAAAGCTCAGTTGGGATCATGAAGGAAGAACCTGCTCCAAAACCAAGGAAAAGCTCAGTTTGGATCATGAAGGAAGAACCTTCTCCAAATCCAAGGAAAAGCTCAGTTTGGATCATGAAGGAAGAACCTGCTCCAAATCCAAGGAAAAGCTCAGATGGGATCAGGAGGGTCCAAACTCAAGGAAAAGCTCAGTTTGGATCATGAGGGAAGAACCTTCTCCAAACCCAAGAGAAAGCTCAGTTTAAATGTCAAACCTGAGGGGAAAATTTGTTTAAATTCCAAGTATTTAGGTTGAGATACTTCCACCACATTCCTGAGCACATGGAAATCCCCTCTGGGAATGGGATTGGAGCTCCAGCTCCTGGAATAACTCACCTGGAGTGCAATCCTGGGCTTCATCCACAAAAATGGCATCGTATCCCGAGAGCTGGGGCTTGCTGAGCTGCCAAAGTTTCAAATATCCTGAGGGAAAAAAATCAGGAATTTCAAGGAGAGGGAAGATCCACCAGGATCTTCAAAACAAATCCCTTTTTTGCTTTGTTTTTTTTTGGGTGACATTTCTGGCTTCGCTTCCTGTTTGGAATTTCCACATTTGGAAAGATTGCAAAAAATCTCTGTCTCCCTTGGCCTTGAAATTTGATGACTTCCAGCTTCTTAATGCCCACCAAAAATCCCAAGAAAAAGGTTTTTCCCAGCTCTTTTCAGCACTATCCAGAGGAAAGGATGTGCTGGAAGCAACTTCCAACTTTTTTGGCCTGCTTTTTAGCCACTAAAAAAATGGGAATATCCTTAAAATCTGCAAATTTTTATCCTAGTGGGAGCACAAATTCATTGAATGTATTTTATAAATACATATAAAATGAAAAATTGAGCCAGAGGGATATTCTCTGGACAGCCAGTGTCAGGAAAAAAAGGGATTTTCTCCTTCTGGAAGCTCAGCCAGAACAGGAATAATAAATCCATTGATTTTTCCACCACCAAATCCCTTTTTCCCAAGGGATTTCCATCTTTTTTACCATCACAAGTCATCTTGTATTTCTTCTCTGCATCTCCATCCAGCTTCTTCATGTTGTGCCAAATCTCTTTGGCCTCTTCCACATTGATCTAAAATGGGAAAACAGAAGGATTGGGATAAAATAATGGAATAAAATTAAAATTATGGAATGGTTTGGGCTGGAAAGGGCCTCAAAGCCCATCCAGTCCCACCCCATCCATGGGCAGGGACATTTTCCTCCATCCCAGGCTGCTCCAGCCTGGCCTTGGGCATTCCAGGGATGCAGGGGCAGCCCCAGCTGCTCTGGCAATTCCAGCCCAGCCAGGAATTCCTCATGGCCAAGATCCCATCCATGGCTGCCCTCTGGCACTAGGAAGCCATTCCCAAAAAGCCCCAGATACATTTTTTCCCATCCCAAGCAGCTCCTCAGATCCACAAGGATTTGGTGAGGAGATTGTCTGGAAATATTTTTTAGGGAAAGCAGGGATTATTCCTTTTATCCCAAACATCATCTTCCTCCCAATCTTTGATTTCTCCTCCCAATCTTTGGATTCCTCCTCCCAACCTTTTGATTCTTCCTCCCAGTCTTTTGATTTTCATCCCAAACTTTTGTTCCTCCTCCTCCCAACTTTTGGATTCCTCCTCCCCATCTTTTGATTCCTCCTCCTCCCCATCTTTTGATTCCTCCACCTCCCCATCTTTTGATTCCTCCTCCTCCCCATCTTTTGATTCCTTCTCCTCCCCATCTTTTGATTCCTTCTCCTCCCCATCTTGTGATTCCTTCTCCTCCCCATCTTGTGATCCCTCCTCCCAATTCCTTTGGAATGTTGCTTCCAGCCTCTGATTTCTTCCAAAGCTCAGGACTGACCCCAACCCTTTCTCTGGCAGAAGGATTGATTCCCCAGTACCAATCTTTCTTCCAAAATTTCAGTGAAACACGGGAAGATCCCTGCCAATCAACATTTTGGGAAGGGGAGGTGACCATGAATTATTTTATAAAATCATGGAATGATTTGGGTGGGAAGAGACCTCAAAGCCCATCCAGTGCACCCCACCCATGAGCAGGGACATTTCCCACTATCCCAGACCTCTCCAAAGCCCATCCAACCTCAGAAAATTCCAGATGCTCCATCCCAAAAACTCACTCTCTTTTCCTTTTGGCTCACTTGCTCCATCTGTCCATGAGTGTTTTTGAACCACAGGGGTGTGTGCTCCTCACAGATCTCCTCATCTGAGGAGGAGAAGAAGTTTTCCAAGGTTTGGGACACCGTTTTCCCTCTTACAAACAGGGATTGGTCCTTCCTGTTCCGGAGGAGGAAGCTGATGGAATAAACAGACAGCTTGGAGAAGTTCAGCTTGCCTTTCTCTTTGTAGCTGTGCCAGAGGGACAAAAGAGACCAAAAAAAAAAAAGGCAAAAAAAGGACAGAAAAAGGGATAAAAAAAATTAGAACACCCAGAAATCCCTTTTTTTGTGCACTATCCCTGGAAAAAGCTCAGCTTTATATCTCAATTCATTCTAATAATGGAATATCCTTAAATCTTCACAGATTTGTCCTGGTGGAAGCACAAATTTGTTGATTTTGAATATTTTAGAGATGGAAAATTGAGCTCATCCCTGGAATTCCAGAGTGTTTGCAGAGCCAGGGAGTGGGATTTCCCTCTTTTTCTAGGTCATTCCTACCCCCAACTTAAATGTGCCAGAATTGGACAGAAACTGGATGATGAAAACAGCTCAGGATAAGGAAATTGGTCCTCCAAAAAAGGAATTGATCCTCAGGAAAAGAAGCACTTGGAGCAGTTGTAGCATTCCAGTGGGAATGGGAAGTGGGAAAATGTCATTCCCAGTGGATTTCCACCTCCCAAACCATTTCTTGGCTTTGGGGTGGTCCCATGGAAGCTAAAATCCCTGGAACATCCCACTGCATCCATCTGGAAACCATAAATGACAGATTTTCCCCCAACATTTGTGCCTCAAATCCTGGAGGTTGCCCTCAAAACCACCTCCCCTTCCTCATCCTTTCCCTGCTTCCACAAAAGAATTGCAATTCCCCACTCACTATCTCCCAATGCTTCCAAAGGCCAAGGAGTGGAAGGTCTTGCAGGTGACATTCCTTGGAAAAACCTTTTTCCCCTTCTCTGCCACAGCTTTGTTAAAAGTCAGGTAAAGGAATTTCAGCTCCGAGAATTTCTCCGCGTACTTGACCAAGGTTGAGGTTTTCCCTGTGCCTGGAGAGGAGAGGAAAAGAAGGAATAAAATAAAAATAAGGAATAAAATATCCACTCAGGAATGAATGATTCCTTTTTTTTTTTTTTTCTTACACATTCCTCTCTTGCTGTCCCAACCCCAATATGCCATGTCACTCCTGATTTCAGGGAAACAAGGAATTATTTGTGTTGGCAAAGTTCTTTAACGTCAAGCCCAACCATTCCCAGCACTTCCAAGGCCATCCATGTCCCCAACATCCACAGAGTTTTTAAATCCCTCCAGGAATGGGAACTCCATCCCTGCCTGGGCAGCTGAGCCATGGCTGGATAAGGCTTTGTATGGAGGAATTGTCCCAATATCCAACCTAAACCTTCCCTGGCACAGCTTTAGGAACTGCCCACTCCAGTGTGGGTCCCTTTTCCATGGGGTCAGTCCTTCAGGAACTGCTTCACCTTCCATAGGCTCAGTCCTTGAGAAACTGCTCCCTTTTTCCATGTGCTTCAGGAACTGCTCCAGCCTGGATCCCATTTTTCCATGGGGTCAATCCTTCAGGAACTGCTCCCTTTACCCATGGGGTCAGTCCTTCAGGACCTGCTCCCTTTATCCATGGGGTCAGTCCTTCAGGAACTGCTCCAGCATGGATCCCTTTATCCATGGGGTCAGTCCTTCAGGAACTGCTCCAGCATGGATCCCTTTATCCATGGGGTCAGTCCTTCAGGAACTGCTCCCTTTATCCATGGGGTCAGTCCTTCAGGAACTGCTCCCTTTTTCACAGGGTCAATCCTTCAGGAACTGATCCTCCAAGGATTCCAGGGAAATCTCTACTCCAGCACCTGGAGCATCTCCTCTTCCTCCTTTCCCAAACTCAAGATCTGTAGGGCTGTTCCACATTTTCCCACTCCTCTCTCCCCTGTTTTTACTCTGCCTCCCTTTTTGGCAGATTTTCCCTTAAATTTGTTACCCCAAAGGCACAAATTGATCCCCTTGGGATCTCACAATCCCTGTGACAGAGGGATCAGGGAGGGAAGGAGCAGATTGGGAATTGTCCAGGCATTTTTCCAACATTTTTGGCTCTTACCTGCAAATGCCATTATTTTCACTGTTTGGCCAGGCTCAATTTTGTGACTCAAAATCCTCTGCTGTTCATGGGTCAGTTTGACATCAGCCCATCCACTAAAAACAGGGAAAAAATTCCAATCAACAACTGGGAAAGGAATGAATCCTTTAAAAATTCCTAAAGTAAACCATCCCACTTAAAAGAAATGAAGAGGGAAGCCAGGGATTGATTGATCCAATCCCAACTTGGTTATTGGGAAAAGGAGAAAAGCATGGAATGAGAAAATATTGGAGATCAAATAAAAATCTTGGGAAAGACTTTTTAGGAAACACAGGAAAACATCACACACCAGCAAAGGAAAATATCTTTTTAAGGGAGCATTCTGTGCTTTAAGAATTAATTTGGCATCTTAAGCTCATTAAAACTGGTTTTATCTCTGTTAGACCTCAGTGCTGGATGAATTTATCCCGTTTTCTTTCTCCAGGTGAGGATAAGGAATGAAATTGCTCAATCCAGCAGCAGAAAAGGAACCCAGCTTGGATCTCCACAGGCCAGGGAGGTGTTTTATTCCTTATTTATTGGGAGAGCTGGGAATGTGTTGGAGCTCTGGATGCTGAGAATTTTAGATTTTCTGTACTGACAGACTCAGACTGATGAGAGAACACTGCATTTGACCTAAGGGGTGGAGAAGACTTCCAGAATTAATGAATAGCACTGAGATTACAAGTGTGTAGTTGAATTAGAAGTGTGTAATATCACTAAATAGAAAATTTGAGTTTAAACTTTTAAAATATAGTAATATATATAAAACTAAAACAAGTTTTAAGACAGTAACTAATCCTTTACCTTCTTACTTCTTCTTCATGAGTTTAAATCATGTTTTGTAATTAGACAAAAAAAATCCACATTACAAACGTCAAATAATTAGTTATTAAATGAAAAGTAAAAATAATTTAAGTATAATTTCTTAATTAAATAGTTTAACCTTAAAAAAACCTTATATAGAAAAATTCACCATTTTGTAAATTATTAGTAAAATACTATAAAACTCACAACTTAGAAATTAATAAACATCTAAGCCTAAACACAAAATGCCATCTCTAACACTTCAATCCCAACCTTAACAAAAAAATTAACAAAAAAAACCCCCAAAAACCAACAGGAATGTTCTCCTGGGGAATGGAAGGATCCAGGGAGAGCTTCCAGCACATTCCAGGGCCTGCAGGGGCTCCAGGAGAGCTGCAGAGGGACTGGGGACAAGGGATGGACAGGACCCAGGGAATGGCTCCCAGTGCCAGAGGGCAGCCATGGATGGGATCTTGGCCATGAGGAATTCCTGGCTGGGCTGGAATTGCCAGAGCAGCTGGGGCTGCCCCTGCATCCCTGGCAGTGCCCAAGGCCAGGCTGGACACCGGGGCTGGAGCAGCCTGGGACACTGGGAGGTGTGCCTGGAAAATTCCAAACCCTTCCATGATTCCAAACCCTTCCATGATTCCAAACCCTTCCATGACTCCAAGATAGACCCAGCAGCAAATTTAAACTCAGCACTCCCAAATTTTACAAATCTGAGGCCCAATCCTGATTTTCCTCTGAGAATTCATGGGAAGGTGGTGAGGAGCAGGATCAGCTGTGCCACTGATCCACCTCCACCTTTTCCTGCTGTGGAATATTTGGAATATTTGCTCCTCACTCCACGGAACGCTCAGCATGCACTGCTTGGATCACCTGGGACACAAATCCATTCTTCCCTCTTCCAGAGGCTGCACAACTCCAGAGGCATTTTCCATCAGATACAAATAGTAGAAAATATTGTAGTGAATCCTGGGGAAATTGGGAAGGAATTCCTGGCTGGGAGGGTGGGGAAGCACTGGAATGGAATTCCTAAAGGAGCTGTAGCTGCCTCATCCCTGGAAGTGTCCAAGGCCAGGCTGGAGATCCAAATCCCCTGGGAACTGGAGGGATTTGAAACTCCAAGTTGGAGAGACCTCTGAGCCTCTTCCAGGGCCTAAAGGGGCTCCAGGAGAGAGACTTTGGGATAAAGGATGGACAGGATAAAGGGAATGGCTTCAGATAGGAAAAAAGGGGAGATTTGGGGTGGATATTGGGAAGGAATTCCCAGAGAAAGCTGCAGCTGCCTCATCCCTGGAACATCCAAAGCCAGATTGGAGCAACTGGAAATGGTGGCAAGTGCCCAGGGCTGGAATGGGAAACTCCTGAGCTGTTGGAGATGGGAATGCTGCTGTTCTGCTGGGATTTGGACAGATTTGAAACTCAAAGTTGGAGAGACCACACTAAAGCAGCACAGAATGTGAAAATAGCAAAGCCAAACCCTGAGGCATCATTGTCAGCACAAATCATCCCAAATAACACCACAGAGGGAGGAGTTTGGGATACAGGAGGGCAGAGTGACCTCAACCAAGTTTTAGGATGGGTAAAAAGGGAGGAGCACATCCCGTATTTCCATCCTGTCCAGCTTTATCCATCCCAATTTATGGGGATGGCATGAAGGAAAACCTGCATCTCCCCAAAAATGTGGGCTGAGGTCAGTTCCAGGGGAATGGTGAGTGACTGGAGGGGTGCTGGCTGTTCCCAAGCCACTTTTTGTGGGATTCAGGAATCATTCCTCCCAGTTGTTTGCCTTGATTCCAGAGGAACCAAAATCCATGAAAACAGAGCTCCAGGGTTTTCCTCTAAATCCATTTGGTGACAAGAGGCACCACAGACACACCCAGAGGTTTGGGGACACTGCAGGAATTTGTTAAAAAAAACCAGAAATAAGAGTGAAACTCACCCCAGGCTTGCTCTTTAAATCTGGGAATTTGTTGAGGACACAGATTTGAGCCTTTGGGAAGAGGGGATGACTTCCCAAAACCCGGAGAAGCGCGCTGGCATCCACCTTGGGTCCCGTGGATGACACCAACCTGTGCAGGAGGAACAACAAGGGATTTGCTCTCCAAGGAATTTGTGGCTCCTCCAAAGCACATCCTGCTAATTGCCACAGCTCATTATGAATGCAGCAAGGACCCTTTGAGATCCACTGAACTAATCAAAAATAATGTCAATAATTGGCAGAAGGGATTGCCTCTGGACAAAGAACATTGCACACAAATTGGTGTTTAGCTAACTTTGTAAATGACCAAATACCCATATTTTAGAAAATTTTAAAATATTCATGTGTCTGGAGATAATTTTTCAAGCACAGTTTTGACTTCTGCACTCACAGGGGAAACAATCAATCATTCCTGCTGTCATAGTTTTACATGAGAGATATTTTAACAAGTGATACGAAGCTTCCAACCATTAAAAAACTGGACATGCCTCTGTGAAAACACACGTTAAAAGACAAAACAAACCAGGAAACTCTTAATAAAATTTTCTTTATACCCTTTTAAAATTTTAAATCTACTTTACCCTTCCTATCTCACAACCAAAAATAAATACATTAATAATTAACCAACACCAAAACCCACTGCACTCTTTAATACATTAACAAAAAACCCTTAAAATTAAAAAAAACCCCTTAAATTAACAAACCAAAACCACTACACCTGCCAACATTTTTTTACAAGCTTTTGCTTCATTGAGTGTACCCCAAGAAGTAAAAACAGACAATGCCCCACATACACAACTCTGAGGCCATCAGCAAAAATAGATTTTCCCATCTTGATATCTCTCCTGGTTTGGGTTTTTGGTTTGTTTGTTGTCAGACCACGCTGGATAAAGTGACACTGAGGAAGTCCATGAACAAATCCAGAGCTGGAAATAACTTCAGAAACTCAAATGCTGCTGAGTGCAAACAGCTGAGCCTTAATATTTGAAGTGTTGGGTGATACCTCACTGTTCCAGATCATCCCAGGGGATGGGAATCTGGGATTTTTGCCTCGGGCAGTGCTGAGCAGCCTGCTCTAGAGGGAGGTGTCCCTGCTCATGCAGGGCAGTTGGAGCTGAAGGATCTTTAAGGTGTCTTCCAGTACAAACCTTTCTGTGATTCTGTATTTTGTGGAAAAAGGCAGAAAAGAAAAAAAGTGTTTGGGTCTAGTAACCAAACCATGCATGTATTGCCTACATTTCTTCACCTGAACACACTGATGTCTCAATAATAACTGTAATTTATTCTTAAATCTGCTCTCTACCTGAACACACTGATGTCTCAATAATAATTACAATTTATTCTTAAATCTGCTCTCTACCTGAACACACTGATGTCTCAATAACAATTATTCTTGAATCTTCTCTTCACCTGAACACACTGATGTTCAATAATAATTGCAATTTATTCTTGAATCTTCTCTTCACCTGAACACACTGATGTCTCAATAATAATTACAATTTATTCTTAAATCTGCTCTCTACCTGAACACACTGATGTCTCAATAATAATTACAATTTATTCTTAAATCTGCTCTCTACCTGAACACACTGATGTCTCAATAACAATTATTCTTGAATCTTCTCTTCACCTGAACACACTGATGCCTCAATAAAAATGACACTCTATTTTCAAATCCTCTCTTTATCTGAACACACTGATGCCTCAATACTAATTATTTTTCAATCTTCTCTCCACCTGAACGCACTCAGATTAATAACAATGATACTTTATTCTTAAATCCTGAACACACTGCTATTAACAGGAACTACACACAATTCCTCCTTTCACTAGGAGGAATTCACTGTGCTACCCCCAAAGCACCCCCAGTGTGGCTGCAGAAGCTTTCATTAATCCCTGCTGTGTTTTCCATGGAATTTGAGCAGCTGGAAATTGGATTTCCAGCCCATTCCTGAGCCAGGAGCCACTTGGACAAGAATTCCCAGTTTTGTGACCCAGAAGAGCTGGAATAAATTCCTGCATCCAGCTCTTAGCCTGGAATTCTGGCTGTCTCCAAGTCTCCTTTAGTGGAATTCCATGCCCAGGGGGTGGAATGGATGATTTTAAGGTTCTTTCCAATCCAAACCATTCCATGATTCCAGAAGCTGGATCCACCTTGCTCCAAACCCAATTCCAGCACACAGAATTCCCCTCTGAATTACAGGGACGAGAGCAAAGCACTTGTGGTTATCAAGGATTTCTCTTGGGATTGGGTTTGTTGGGAGCTGTGGGGGATAAATCAGTGCAGATCCAGGAAATCTGCTTGCCAGGAATGAGAAAAGAGGAAAATCCATTGGAAACAGAACCATGGAATCATGGTCTCTACAGCTTCTCATCAGGCAGGGCAGGACAGGAATTCCAGCCCATTTCCACCTTCCCAGATTTCATCCTGGCATGAAATCATGGGAATATGATTCATGGGATCAGTTTTGGGCTTGGGAAAGGAGCTGGGAAGGGTCTGGAGAAGCAGGAGGGGCTGAGGGAGCTGGGAAGGGGCTGAGCCTGGAGCAAAGGAGGCTCAGGGGGCCCTTGTGGCTCTGCACAAGTCCCTGCCAGGAGGGGACAGCCGGGGGGGTCGGGCTCTGCTCCAGGGAACAGGGACAGGAGCAGAGGGAACGGCCTCAGCCTGGGCCAGGGGAGCTCAGGGGGGATTTTGGGGAAAAATTCTCCACGGAAAGGTTGTCAGGCATTGCAATGAGCTGCCCAGGGCAGGGGTGGAGTCCCCATCCCTGGAGGGATTTCAGAGCCCTGTGTGTGATAATTTATTTGTGGGGAATTCTGGAAGGAATTTGAGATGGGATTTTTGAGTTATTTTTGGTGATGAGGTTTATTTTCCTTATTTTCTGTGTAGGTAGGAAGGCTGAGCTCAGCTCCCATTATTATGGGTCACAAGACCCTTAGTTATTAAGATTTTTTAATAAAAGTTATTGACTAATAATTAGTTATTGACTAATAATTAGGAATTATAGACTAATAAAACACTGCTAACAAGGATATTTATGTTTTTGACCCAATCCTTAAATATTTCATCTTATGGACTTATGTTATAGTTGAAGTTTTTTTAGCCCATCATGTTATGACACACAAACTTACAGTATTGTATTCTATTTTTTTTTTGTTTACTTCTGCAGCTACTTTATTTTTTCTAGATCTTAAACTCTAAAAATTTCCTTTCCTTATTTTAATGTGTCTCTGCTTGAAACTAAAAATCCACGTTCTTCCTTTTAGCACTTAAATCTGGAAGTTTATTCTAAGGTGTCAGGTCAAATCTTGTGTTTAATTCTAAGCTTTGGCTTACAGCCCCAGAGTTCTGAGAGTTCTGAGAGTTCTCAGGTTCCAACACGTGTGGATGTGGCCTTGGAAGTGCTGGGAATAGTTGGACTCCATGTCTTAGAGGCCTTTTCCAACCTAAAGAATTCCATTATTCCAGGATCTTGTGTCCAAACAGGGTAAGAAAAAGAAAAGGAAACTTTTGTACCACTTTTTAGTGGTTTTTTCCTATTAAAATCACTTTTCCCTCCCCATTTTCCTGCACATCTTCCACCTGTTTAGAAGACAAACCTGGAAATTCCTGGGGTCCAACAGAAGAAATCCCAAAGCCAGGAAAATGTGAGGATCTGCAGGTGCAAACTGGACTCACCTGAGCAGCCCCAGCACACAGCCCTGCTGCTCCTTGCTTATGGAGAATTCCTGCAGGATCTGCTCCACCCTCTGCAGGGCTGAGTCCTCCCTCTTCAGGTACTGCTGGTAGAGCTTTTTCCAAGGGATAAACTGGAATGGGAAGCACAAAGCAGCAGGTTTCACCTCATGGCATTCCAAAGGGGGTTTCCAGGGGGAAAGAGAGAAGGCAGGGGGCTGCAAAAGTCATGGGGGTCAAAAAGGAGCTGGATGGGAAAGGGAGATGGGGAAGGAAAGGGGGAAAAGGGGGAAAAAAGAGAAGGGGAAAAAAAGAGAAGGGGGGGAAAAAAGAGGGAAGGGGGAAAAAAAGAGAGAAGGGGGAAAAAAAGAGAGAAGGGGGAAAAAAAGGAAGGGGGGGAAAAAAAAGGGAAGGGGGGAAAAAAAAGGGAAGGGGGGAAAAAAGAGAGAAGGGGAAAAAAAGAGAGAAGGGGGAAAAAAAAAGAGAAGGGAAAAAAAAAGAGAAGGGAAAAAAAAAGAGAAGGGGGAAATAGAGATAAAAAGGGAAAAAAGGAGGGGAAAGGGAGGGGAAAAAAGTGGTAGGAAAAAAAACAGAAGGGAAAAAGGAGGAGAAAATACTCAAAAAATACTGCCAGTAGGGCTGGATTTTTGGGATGGTGAGTGACTGGAAAGGTGCTGGCTGTTCCCAAGGCACTTTTTGTGGGATTTATGGAATCATTCCTTCCAGTTGTTTGCCTTGATTCCAGAGGAACCAAAATCCATGAAAACAGAGCTCCAGGGTTTTCCTCTAAATCCATTTGGTGACAAGAGGCACCACAGACACACCCAGAGGTTTGGGGACACTGCAGGAATTCCTTGGATAATTCCTGCCAGGAAAAAAGGCCGCAGGGAAAACTGTGCAAGGGGGATTTTATGGAATCTTGCAGGGTTTTTTTTCCGTGAATTGGAAGAAATGTTGCTCCAACATGGATTTTGGATATAGGGGAGCAACTTTTTGGTCCAGAAGACTAAAAAAAAACTAGCAGGAAATCTAAAAATGCATGGATTGTGGGAAGAATGGTGGGATTTAAAGGAACAAACAGAGGCAGTCAGAGCATGGATGATCCCATGGGATGATCCCAGAATGTTCCTTACCTGTGGATCTCAGATTTTGGATATAGGGCTGCAACTTTTGGTCCAGAAGACCAAAAAAAAAACTGGCAGGAGACCTCAAAATTCATGGATTTTGGGAAGAATTATGGGATTTAAAGGAACAAAGGGAGGCATGGATGATCCCATGGGATGATCCCAGAGTGTTCCTTACCCGTGGATCTTGGATCTTTTGGTCCAGAAGACCAAAAAAAAAAAAAAAAAAAAAGGTAGGAAATCTGAAAATTCATGGATTGTGGGAAGAATGATGGGATTTACAGGAACAAGGAGGCAGGCAGAGCATGGATGACCCCATAGGATAATCCCAAAATCTGAGATGATTCCACGGGAATCATGGGAACCAAAACCTGGGATGATCCTGGAGCATTCTTTACCCGTGGATCTCAGATTTTGGAGATAGGGCAGCAACTTTTGGTCCAGAAGACTAAAAAAAACCAGCAGGAAATCTAAAAATTCATGGACTGTGGGAAGAATGATGGGATTTACAGGAACAAGGAGGCAGGCAGAGCATGGATGACCCCATGGGATGATCCCAGAGCGTTCCTTACCCGTGGATCCCGGATTATCTCCCTCCAGGAGCGACACACCAGGCTCAGGCTCTGGTACAGATCCAGCACTGGCAGGAAAGCAAAAATATTCCTGAGGATTTCAGGAGGAAGATCATTCATGGATCCCTGAGGAACCTGCCAGCTCCGAGTGCCCAGGAGCCCGTAGTGGGAATCGGGAAGGGGCTCCACTTCCAGCTCTTCCCATTCCTGCTTGATCCCACTGAGCACTGGAATTTTCTCCTCAGGTTCCTCCCAGAGATCCTGCTCTGGTTTGGGAATTCCTCTTTTCCTGGAATGTCCCCTGGGAGGCACCAAGTCCTGGGCATGCAGGGAAAGGGAGGAGTTGCTGAAGGAATCAGGAGGTCCAGGGAAAAAGGGATCCAGTGGCTCTGGTTTGGGAATTCCTCTTTTGCTGGAATGTCCCCTGGGAGGTGGCACCAAGTCCTGGGGATGCAGGGAAAGGGAGGGGGTGCTGAAGGAGTCAGGAGGTCCAGGGAAAAAGGGATCCAGTGGCTCTTCCTTGACCCCACAGCTCGGCATCCCAGCAGTTCCCGCTTGTGGTGCCTTCGCGATCGTGAAGAAATCGGAGATTTTCCTCTGCCGGCCTGGTGCTGCACAAAGGGGAAAAGTGGGAATGAATTCCGTGCAAATCAGGGAATGAGGAAGAATCTGGGATTTTGGTGGCACGTCCCAGCTGGGCAGGGAATGTTCCTTCCCAGTGTCCCAGGCTGCTCCAGCCCCAGTGTCCAGCCTGGCCTTGGGCACTGCAGGGATGCAGGGGCAGCCCCAGCTGCTCTGGCAATTCCAGCCCAGCCAGGAATTCCTCATGGCCAAGATCCCATCCATGGCTGCCCTCTGGCACTGGGAGCCATTCCCTGGGTCCTGTCCATCCCTTGTCCCCAGTCCCTCTGCAGCTCTCCTGGAGCCCCTTCGGGCCCTGGAATGTGCTGGAAGCTCTCCCTGCATCCTTCCCCTGTCCAGCAGAACCCTCCCAGCCCAGCATTCCCAGCAGTACCTCCGGGGTGCCTCGGTGTCCCGTGGGTGGGATGAAGGCCCCGGGCTGTCCCTCCTCCTCCTCCCAGGCCCAGGGGCTGCCGCAGGGGGGCCGAGCCCTCGGGGCTCAGGGCCAGGGCCGCGCACTCGGGGGCTGTGAGCCGCCTCCTCCTGGAGCCCCGCATCCCTGGGGAAAGGGAAACGCACGGAAAACCTCACACTGCGCTCTCCTCCCTGGCATCCTGAGAGGCCTCAGGGGTGCAGGAAGATTTTGTGATGGGATGGCTGAGAGATGATTCAGTTTGGATAGTTAGGGCATGATTTAGTTTGGAAATATTTCGTTAGGAATTCCATCCCAGCCAGGAATTCCTAGAGAAGCACTGGCTGCCTCTTGTTAGAAGTGACAATATAGCTATAATTTTCTAACATAATATCATTTATCACAGTATAAATAGAATTGTTATATAATTAGTGCAATATTGTAATTATAAATATAATTATTATACAATTAATATAATATTATTACATTAGTATCATATAGCTTACTATATATCATGTAACTTATATATATCATATATATGACATATAAGATTATATATATAATTATGTGATAGATAACTTATTATATATCAATATAATAATTATACATTATATTGATATATAATTATATGTTATACATATACTAAAATATAATATAATTGTATTATAAATAATTACATTAGTGTACAATAATATTGCATTATTATTTACTTATAATTAATATTATTATAGTATTAGTGTAATGTCATTATGATGGTATTATATTATACTATATTATTAATATAATGTATTTATAATACATAATAGAAGGTATAAAATTTAGCTATATTTTGTATTATTATAATAATTATATTATATTATCTAATAGAAATTATATTATAGATGAAATATATAATATATAATTGTGTTATATAGAATATATATTTTATATATTACATAATGATATATGATTATTGATTGTAGAGTATTTAATATTTCTATAGTAATAAATATAACAATACATAATATAATACAGGTATAGAATATAATACCATAATAATAGAGTTTTTGACTTCCACATTTAAGTATTGGCTTTTACAAGTTATTATTAACCACAACCATTTTAATACAATGCAATTTATTATTACAATTCCCTTTCATCTACTTTTTGGCTATAACAGACTCTCAGCTTTTAGATACACCACTCAGCTTAAACAAATAGCAATCAAATCAATATATTATAGCTCAGGTCTTCACATAATATTAAAATAGGAACTATGTCATTAAATTTAATTAAAATAATGATGCTGCACGCTTTTATTTATGTAACTAACTCAAATAATGGTATAAAATACTACATTAATTCAATATATTTGTGGACTATCTTATCTAAATTATAATATCTCAAAAAGAAGAACTAAGACACCAAGAAAAAAAATTCCTACTAATTCTCCAGTTACCAAGAAGTGTCAAAACAATAAAACAAAACCTCAAGAAAAAAAATAAAATATATTCATTTTAAGAAGATGCAGACAAGTCAGTGGTCAAAAACAAGAAAAAGAATTCCCATAAAAATAAACTCACAAAACCACTGAAATACATAGAATATTGGAATAGATATCTCATATATGTATTATATATAGAATACTGAAGTATCTATGTAATATACACTAATCATACATTATATAATATATAGACTCCAATATTATATATTATATATATGTAATACTGAAGTTTATATCTACCATATAATATTGAAATGCATATAATCCTCATAAATATGCATTTAACCAATGTAATAAAAATATAGAAGAAAGTTATTTTAAGCTAATGGTGTGCTTTTGGCAAGTTACACTAGATATATATAGAAAAAGAGATAAAATAAAATAAAATTTAAACCCCCCCCCAAAAAAAAAAAACACCAAAAAAACCCAGCAAAAATCCAAAATAAAATAAAATAATAAAATAAAAATAAAATTTAAAAAATGAAACGAAAAGTCACTTTCCCAGGGAGGAAATTGGTTAAGAAAACTCCTTTTCATGGAATTTATGGAATGCTTTTTTCCCTTATTAAACTTTTAAACAAGCCTTGTTCCTCCCACCCTGGATCCAACATTCCAGCACCCAAACCATTCCAAGCTGGGATCATTCTTCATCAGAGGAAATTTAACCCATCTGCAGTTAAAAAAAAAAAAATCATCCTGGGAATTATTCCCATAAAATAACCAAACCTTGCTTGGAATAGGCACGAACTCCTCTCTTCTGGCTACAAAAAAGCCCCAAAAAATGCAATTTTTTCCAGAAAAGAGCCCAGCCCAGCAGCAGTGGCTGTCACGGGATGAGCTCCCTCCTGCCAGCAGCAGCAGTTTCACTTTTGCTTCCTTAAATTTATTTATTTCTACTGAACACGTCTGCAGCAGACCCAAAAATGTTGTTTTCCTTTTAGGGCAGGATCCAAGGAGCAGCCTGGTTATTCCTTGGGATAATTTTTTGGGGTTTTTTTTTCCAAGCTGAATGATTTTTTGGGTGTGCTGCTCCCTCCTTTTCAGCTGAGCAGAGTTAAAACCGCTCAGCTCCCCGGGGAGGCTGTTTCCCAACATCCCAATTTCCTCCAAACATGGGAAATGAGGCAAATAAAAGGGAAAAAAACCAAATCCAAGACACTCCCGTGGCTTTGAGGAATGTGCTGAGGGAATTTGGGGCTGGATTTGATGATCCTAATGATCTTTTCCAACCGAAATCATCCCAGGATTCTACTTAAAAATGGAATTGTTCACTCAGGCTTCACCTGCATCCCTGTTTTTCCCAGACGGCTTCCAGTGTCAGCCAGGACACGACATTCCAGCTGGGAAGTCAAAGGATCAGAGGATGGAGGGAGAAGCTCCAGAGGGACGAGAAGTATTTGGGAGGAAGCTGGAGCTGCTCCCGGTTTTCCCCCCAGAAGGCCCTTCCCAAACCCTTTTCCCACATGGGTGCACCGACCTGGTCCAGAGGGTCCCTTCATTTCCAAACCCCCCATTCCCAAAGCCCCCTCGGTGCCAATGCCCCAATTCCAAGGATTCCCTCATTCCCAAGGAATTCCCTTTTAACCCCTTCTCAGCCCACCCCGTTACCAAGGGTTACCCCTCAGGCAAACCCTCAGACCCCAAGGATTCCCCCATTCCCAAGGGTCCCCTCAAACCCCAAGGATTCCCCCATTCCCAAGGGTCCCCTCAAACCCCAAGGATTCCCCCATTCCCAAGGCAGCTTCAATGCCCAGAGTGCCCTCAGTGCCAATCCCCCAGTTCCAAGGATTCCCTCATTCCCAAGGAATTCCCTTTTAACCCTTTCTCAGCCAAGAGGCCCCCTGTTCACTCCCCCATCCTGTAACCCCTCACTTCCAATCCCTCAATTCCAAGGATTCCCCCTTTTCCAAGGGTCCCCTCACGCTGAAGGAGCCCCCATTCCCAAGGTCCCCTCAATGTCCAAGCTCCCCCGCAGTGCCAAAAACCCCTTTAATACCAAATCCCCCCTCATTCCCGAGGGTGCCCTCATTCCCAACCCCCCCAATTCCAAGGATTCCCCCATTCCCAATGGTGCCCCCAGTGCCAAAGGAGCCTCCATTCCCAAGCTCCCCTCAAAGCCAAAGGTCCCCCGCCGTGCCAAATCCCTTTGAATATCATTCCCCCGCCTTTGCCAAGGGTCCCCTCAGTGCCAATTCCTCAGTTCAGAGGATTCCCTCATTCCCAAGGGCCTCCACATTCCCAAAGAAACCCCATTTCCAAGGGAACCCCTTCCCTGCCCCCCCCCACGTTGCCCAGAAATGGTCGCGCCCTCTTCCCCCAGCCTCACCCGCTCCCGGCGCTCCCGGCACCGCGCGCTCCGCCGGCCTCGCCCCCTGCCCGTTGTCCAATCAGAACCCGGAGCAGCGCCCAGCGCTGTCCAATGGCGCAGCACTTCCGGGTTGGGCGGGGTTTATTATCGTCTCCCCTTTGCGGTGACGTCAGTCCCTCCGCGCGTGACGTCACGAGCGCTCCGCGGCGCGCGGGTGGGTTGGAAAAAACGGGAATTTTTCCCGCGGGAATCGCGCGGCCTGGGATGGGCTGGGGAGGGAATGGGGGGGGATTCCAGATTGCGGGAGCCCCGAAGGAATCGGGAATTTCTGATTTTCCTGAGGAAAAAAAGGAGTTTTTGTTTTTTTGTTTGTTTTTTTTTTTTCCCTGAGGAAGTAGCGAGCCCCGAAGGAATCGGGAATTTCTGATTTTCCTGAGGAAAAAAAGGAGTATAATTTTTGTTGTGTTTTTTTTTTTTTCCCTGAGGAAGTAGCGAATTTCCCGTTCGTTTGGGAGGGAAAAGGGAATTGCTGCTTTTCCTGGAGGAGGAATTGGTGTCTGACTGTCCGCAGGGAAAAGGAAATTAACTCGTTTCCAGAGGAAAAAGGGAATTTCAGGTTTTCCTCACTTAAAAAGAAAAATTTATGGATTTCCAGCCGGTTTCTGGTATTCCTAAGAGGGACAGGAATTCTCGAGTTTTCCCAGAGGGAATGGAAATTTCTGTGTTACCAGGGGGAGAGGCTGGTTTCTGATTTTCCTGAGGGAAGATTGAAATTCCTGGTTTTCCTGAGGGAGAAACCCATTGCTGGTTTTCCATATGAAAAAGCAAAATTCTCTTTTTCCTGATGGAGTGGCTAAAGGAGTTTTTGTTTTTTTGTTTGTTTTTTTTTTTCCCTGAGGAAGTAGCGAATTTCCCGTTCGTTTGGGAGGGAAAAGGGAATTGCTGCTTTTCCTGGAGGAGGAATTGGTGTCTGACTGTCCGTAGGGAAAAGGAAATTAACTCGTTTTCCAGAGGAAAAAGGGAATTTCAGATTTTCCTCACTTAAAAACAAAAATTTATGGATTTCCAGTCGGTTTCTGGTATTCCTAAGAGGGACAGGAATTCTCGAGTTTTCCCAGAGGGAATGGAAATTTCTGTGTTACCAGGGGGAGAGGCTGGTTTCTGATTTTCCTGAGGGAAGATTGAAATTCCTGGTTTTCCTGAGGGAGAAACCCATTGCTGGTTTTCCATATGAAAAAGCAAAATTCTCTTTTTCCTGATGGAGTGGCTAATTCCTTGTTTTCTCAAGGAAAAGGGAAGTTCCTTCTTTTCCTAAAGGAAGAGGGAATTTCAGGTTTTCTGGAGGAAGAGGTAGGGTCCTGGTTTTCCTGAGTAAAAAGAAATTGCCCATTTTTCCCTGAGGAAAAAGGGAATTTCAGGATTTGCTGAGGGAGACTCTGGTTTCTGTTTTTCCCTAAAGAAAAAAAAAAATTCTTTCTACTTAAAGGAGAGGCTGCTTTCCTATTTTCCTGAGGGAAAGGCTGATTTCTGGTTTTCCAGAGGGAAAACTGAATTTCTACTTTTCCAGAGGGAACATTTGGTTCCTGGGCATCCCAATAGAAAAACGAAGCTTCTGATTTTCCTGAGGGAAAAGGGAATTTCTGGTTTTCCTAAGGGAAAGATCAGATCCTGGATTTCCTAAGGAAAAGAAAATCCTATTTTTCTGGAGGGAGAGACCAGAACCTAATTTTCCAAGGAAAAACATAATTCCTGCTTTTACTGAGGGGTGACAGCTTCCTGAATTTCAGAGGGAGAGGAGAATTCCTGGTTTTCCTGAAGGAGAGGACAGATCCTGGTTTTCTGAAGGACAATTTTTCATTATCCTGAGGGAGAAGGAAATTTCTGCCCATCCTGAGGGAGAGGCTGGTTTGTGGATTTCCTGAGGGCAAAATTCCCATTTTTCTGGTGGTAGGCACCAGGCTCTGCATCTCCTGAGGGAAAACCTCGTTCCTGCTTATCCCAACTCCCCAAACCCATCACGATATCTCCCAAAATCCCCATTTTTGGACTTCTTTCCCCTCAGGCCTGGCTCCATGGTGGAGCAGGAGAGGCTGCAGCCCCTCCTGAGGCTGGTCCAGGAGGGAAACCTCGATGTGCTGTGGGATTTGTGGATTTCCTGAGGGAAAAAATCCCATTTTTCTGAAAGTAGGCACCAGGCTCTGCTTCTCCTGAGGGAAAACCTGAGGATTCTTGGATTTCCTGAGGGAAAAATTTCAGTTTTTCTGGAAGTAGACAGCAGCCTCTGCTTTTCCTACAGGAAAACCTCATTTCAGCTTATCCCAATACCCCAATCCAACCATAATTTCCCACAAATTCTCCATTTTTTTACCCGTCAGGCCCAGCTCCATGGCAGAGCAGGAGAGGCTGTGGCAGCTCCTGAGGCTGGTCCAGGAGTGAAACCTGGATGTGCTGTGGGATTTGTGGATTTCCTGAGGGAAAAATTCCCATTTTTTTGTAAGTAGGCATCAGGCTCTTCTTCTCCTGAGGGAAAACCTCATTCCTGCTTATCCCAACGCCCCAAACCAACCAGGATATCCCCCCAAAATCCTGGTTGTTTACCTCTTTCCCCTCAGGCCCGGCGCCATGGCAGAGCAGGAGAGGCTGCGGCGGCTCCCGAGGCGGGTCCAGGAGGGAAACCTGGATGTGCTGTGGGATTTGTGGACTTCGTGAGGGAAAAATTCCCATTTTTCTGGAAGTAGACACCAGGCTCTGCTTCTCCTGAGGGAAAAATTCCCATTTTTCTGGAATTAAGCACCTGGCTCTGCTTCTCCTGATTGAAAACCTCATTCCTGCCTATCCCAATGCCCCAAACCCACCAGGATATCCCCCAAAATCCTGATTTTTTACCTCTTTCCCCTCAGGCCCGGCTCCATGGCAGAGCAGGAGAGGCTGCGGCGGCTCCTGAGGCTGGTCCAGGAGGGAAACCTGGCTCTCCTACGGGATGAGCTGAGGCTGGATGAGATTCCAGAGGCTCCCAGCTGGCGCTGGGGACGTTTGGGAGATTCCCTGCTGCACCACGCAGCTCGCTTGGGACACAGGGATGTGCTGGAATTCCTGGTCCAGGAGATTGGGATGGACACGGAGGTGGCCAATGGGGACTACAAGAGACCCCTCCATGAGGCTGCTTCCATGGGACACCAGGAATGTGTGTCCTTCCTCCTGGAGAGAGGGACAAGCGTGGACTGCTTGAAAAAGGCTGACTGGTAGGTGCTGGGATTTGGGATTGGATGGGGAAGGTGGGAATGTGGCTGCTGGAGGCAGTTTGGGATCATGGAATGGATGGGAAGGAGCTTAGGGATCATCCAGGGGCACCTTTCCCTATCCCAGGCTGCTCCAGCCCCAGTGTCCAGCCTGGCCTTGGGCACTGCAGGGATGCAGGGGCAGCCCCAGCTGCTCTGGCAATTCCAGCCCAGCCAGGAATTCCTCATGGCCAAGATCCCATCCATGGCTGCCCTCTGGCACTGGGAGCCATTCCCTGGGTCCTGTCCATCCCTTGTCCCCAGTCCCTCTGCAGCTCTCCTGGAGCCCCTGCAGGCCCTGGAATGTGCTGGAAGCTCTCCCTGCATCCTTCCCTTCTCCAGGCGAGCATTCCCAGCTCTCCCAGCCTGGCTCCAGCCCTGGGGCAGCTCCATGGATTTCTCTGGATTCGCTCCAGCTGCTCCAGGTCCTTACACTGGGATCTCAGCGCTGGACTCCATGTGGGATCACCTGGAGTGGAGCAGAGAGGGCAGAATTCCCTTTGCTGCCCACACTGTGGATCCAGTTGGATTTTTGGGAGAAATTCCAGCCCTATCCGTGCTTTCCCCCTGTTTCTCCTAAAAGCTGTAAATTACTGCTCCACTCTTCCCTTAGGGATGGGGATTTCTGGAAAAAGAAAACAAGGATTCCCCTCAGCTCCCAGCTGAAAGCCTGGGATGGTCCTTTGCAGCTGAACTGCCACAAGTCCAAAGGCAGCATTCCAGAGCTGGGAATTGAGGCTGTGCCAGCCTGGAGCTGAGGCCAAGATTTTATGAGCCTGGATTTGTGTGGCCGTGCTCTTGCAGGCATGGAGTAACACCAGGGAGCTCTGCGCTTCCTAAGGCATATCCAAACCTTTGGGAAAAGTCTCATTTGTCTTAAAAACACAGAATGCTCCGAGGGACTGCGTGGAAAAGGAGCTGGAGTATTCCCAGCCTGGAACAACAGTGCTGTAAAATCTCCGGGCTCCTCAGACAAAGCACCTGAATCACGTTTGTCATCCCAGGTTATTTTATTTCCCTGGATCTTCCTCCAGGACTCCCCTGATGATGGCTTGCACCAGGAAAAATTTGGGAGTGATCAAAACTCTGGTGGAGCACGGAGCCAACCCGTTGTTGAGGAACAAGGATGGCTGGAATTGCTTCCACATTGCCAGCAGGGAAGGGCATCCCGAGGTGCTCCGCTACCTCCTGGATGTGTCCCCAAGCTGCTGGGACACGGAGAGCACCACGGGGAGAACTCCTCTGCACACAGCAGGTACAGCAGGGAGGGAGCCAGGGAAACCTCTGGAATCTCATCCAGCCTCAGCTCATCCCCTAGGAGAGCCAGGATGGTCCTCCTGGACCAGCCTCAGGAGCTGCCACGGCCTCTCCTGCTCTGCCATGGAGTCGGGCCTGAGGGGAAAGAGGCAAAAAATCAGGATTTTGGGGGGATATCCTGGTTGATTTGGGGGTTGGGATAGGCGGGAATGAGGTTTTCAATCAAGAGAAGCAGAGCCTGGTGCCTGCTTCCAGAAAAATGGGAATTTTTCCCTCAGGAAATCCACAAATCCTTAGGTTTTCCCTCAGTAGAAGCAGAGCCTGGTGCCTACTTCGAGAAAAATGGGAATTTTCCCCTCAGGAAATCCACAAATCCCACAGCACATCCAGGTTTCCTCCTGGACTGGCCTCAGGAGCTGCCATGGCCTCTTCTGCTCCACCATGGAGCCAGGCCTGAGGGAAAAGAGGCAAAAAAATGGGGATTTTGGGGGAATATCCTGGTTGATTTGGGGGTTGGGATAAGCAGGAATGAGGTTTTCCCTCAAGAGAAGCAGAGCCTGGTGTCCACTTCCAGAAAAATGGGAATTTTTCCCTCAGGAAATCCACAAATCCTTAGGTTTTCACTCAGGAGAAGCAGAGCCTGGTGTCTACTTCCAGAAAAATGGGAATTTTTCCCTCAGGAAATCCACAAATCCTTAGGTTTTCACTCAGGAGAAGCAGAGCCTGGTGTCCACTTCCAGAAAAATGGGAATTTTTCCCTCAGGAAATCCACAAATCCCACAGCACATCCAGGTTTCCTCCTGGACTGGCCTCAGGAGCTGCCATGGCCTCTTCTGCTCCACCATGGAGCCGGGCCTGAGGGGAAAGAGGCAAAAAATGGGGATTTTGGGGGAATATCCTGGTTGATTTGGGGGTTGGGATAAGCAGGAATGAGGTTTTCCCTCAGGAGAAGAAGAGCCTGATGCCTACTTACAAAAAAATGGGAATTTTTCCCTCAGGAAATCCACAAACCAATCTCTTGGAGTTCTTGGGATCCTTGGATCAAATTCTTCTCTCCCTGGCACAGATGGATCCAAGCTCCCTTGGAATATGGATATGATTTTCCTTCCTGCTGTGTAAAGCTGGGAATTGCTCCTGGAAAACCTCCCCAGCTCCAAGCATATCCTGGCATTTGCAATTCCTGAAAGCAGCAGAGCTTCTCAGAGGAACTTTTTGGGATCTGCCTGGGGATGGATTTCTTTATCACAGCCTTAGGTTGGGCCTGGGGAGGTTCAGGTGGGATATTGGGAAAACTCCTTCCTGGAAAGGCTTGTAAGCATTGGGATGAGCTGCTCAGGGCAGGGGTGGAGTCTCCATTCCTGGAGGGATTTAAAATCCATGTGGATGTGGCACTTGGGGACACAGGTCAGTGGTGGCTTTGGCAGTGTTGGGAATGGTTGGGCTCAAGCACTTTCCCAACCAAAATGACTCCATGATTCCAATAATAAACTCCAAATTTTGGAGTCCCCTTGCTCTCATGCCATGGTGAGAATTCCAGGGGTCCTTTCTGCAAAGGGGAAGGACAGTCCCTGCTGGGAATACGCAGGAGCTGTTGTTGGAGCCCACCATGTCCAATTCCCTTTCCCTGCCCTTTTCCTTGCTTTTAAGGGATATTTAAAGGGAGTGGGCAGGTTTAGGAATCCCAGCCATCCTCAGGATTGTTGGGAAGCAGAAGAGGGCTCAGACCACATCCAGAGTGGGAATCAGGGTGTGCATTCCAGGTCCCAGCAGCAGGGATGAGCCCTGGCTACCCAAACTCCTTTCCCAAAGAATTTAATTGGGATTGACTCCCTGGAAAATCCCGAGGTGTTGGGAGGAGCCCCTGCTGTGCTGTCACTCCCGTGGCTTTTCCAGCCCTTGCTCTGTCACTCCTGGCTCATCAGCGGTGACAATTCCAGCCCTTGGGCACCACTGAGTCCTTGTGCTTGACCTGGGAATGAAAAAAAACAGGGAATGAGTTGGTGGTGGGATCGCAGCAGGTTGCCTGAAGTGGCTGATCCCAATTTTTTTATGTTCTCCCATCCCTGCCCAATTCCAGGTGTTGTTTCCATGGAGCTGGCAGCTCCTCTCTCTGCAGGAGGTGGATGTTGGGTTGGGATCTGGGAGCTGAGGGGCTGGGGCAGGGTCAGGAGCAGGGTGAGCTCTGGGATTTGGGATTATCCTTTGGGAAGGGGGGAATTCTGACCTCGTGCCAAACTCTTCTCCCTGCCTTGGGATATGGGAATACACTTGGGATGCAGCACCTGGATTCTGCTTCCTAGAGGTGTCTTCACCTGTGTTTTCTTTGGCAGAGCCACCATTCCACAATTTGGGTGGATTTCTGGAATTTCCTGACCCAGCCAGACCCTGGAGCAGCAGCTGGAGTGGGAGTGACTGGGAATTGGGAAGGGCTGGAATTATGGAGTGAGGACTTAACCCCCCAGTACCCCCAGTGCAATTTGATCCCAAACTGCTGCTCCCTGGTATCCCACACTTATCCCAGGGGATATTCCCAGTTCCCAAGGCAGGAGCAGGGGTGGGGGGCTGGAGGTGGTGTTGGAGCTGCCAGGGGAAATCATGGCAGGACCAACTGCCTTTTCCACGGGTTTCCATGGATTTCCATCCCAGGGGTGTGGATTTGAGCACATTAACCCGTGACCAGGCCAGCTGCCTTCCTGAAGGGTCATTTTCTCCCTCCTGCAATTATTTTTTATATTAATAAGGGTTGATTCCTTCAGCTTTGTTGCTTCTTCTATCCCGAGGGAAGAAAGCTGGGGAAGAGGTAATTAGAGGATGTGGAATGCAGCACTGGATCCCAGCTGTCCCGAGTCTCTGTTCCTGATAAAAGATGGAATTGTGGTGGATTTTTCTTCCCATGACTTGGGTTTTCCATCAGCTCAGGTGAAGAACAGGCAAGGAGCGGGAGCAAAGAGCCAAAATCTGTGAATCCCTCACTGGGATTCCAGCTGAAAGTTGTTCCTGGGAGCACACATTTCCCAAGAGCCCTTTTTTCATCACCTGATGGAGCAGCTCCAGCCTTGGTTTGATCCTATTTTTCTCTTGAATATGTTCCATTTGTTTTGCAAAATGACCTGCAGGGAAAAAAAAAAAAAAAAAAAAAAAAGAAAAAAAAAAAAAGCTGGATCAAAGCAGCGTGAAGTGAAATGTTTAAAAAATCAAGAAAAAACTGGAATATTTCAGTGCCTCGGGTTCAAACCCTGCCCCTCTGTTGTTGTTTTCCCTCTGAGATGGGTGAGGATGATGAGATGGGAGTGGCTGAGGAGGGCTGGGAATGTTATCCAGCATTTCCCCAGCTCCCTGCTCTGTGTTCCTTTTGCTTCTCCCAGATCCCAGTTCAGCAATGAACAAATAATTGGGAGAAACCCTCTTTGTTCCAGCTGAATTCTGTGGCAGATGGAGCCAGGCAGTGCCCATTCCATAACTTTTCCCTGCTTCACCTCACATTTCCCAATGGAATCAGAGGAAGGGAAGCCTTTTTTTTTTTTTTTTTAATCCCACCAAAAAATTGATGGGAATAAAGCCCCTTGGAGCCCCTTCCCTCATCCCAAAAGGATCAGCAACCCGAGCGTGCCTCACTGTAGGAGCACAATGCCACAAACCCACAACCAATCCATGTTTTTCCTGTTTTTTTCCACCTTTTCCCAGCAATGCATGGCTGTTCCCAGGTCGTGGAGCTGCTCCTGGAACGGTAAGCAGTCTCCTTCCAGCTTTTTCTCCCCCAGCTCCCATTCTCTGCCAGGATTTGGACACAAAGGATGCTTGTGCTGCTCCTCTGGGGAAGCACAGCTGTCCTGCCCTCCATCCCGAGGCTGGCTCCTCGTGCTCCAGGTTTTTCCCAGCTGGGAAAGAGACAAGGATTCCCTGGGGATGGGCTCCCTCTTGGTTGTGAGACAAATCCCAGTTATGTAACTCGTCCCTGGCTTTGTTTTCCCTGCTGATTCATTCCCAGTGTGACAACAACCAAAGCAGCTTCACTAGGCTGGGCTTATCCTTGTTTTCCTGGGAAATTGCTGGGAACTGGCTTTAAAGCAGCTCTGTTCCCTTTCTCTGTTCTCCCTTCCCAGAGCTGGAGCTGCTTTCCCTGGGAATCACAGCTCATCCCAACCTGTCCATGCTTGGCCCAACATAAACAGCTCTGGGATCTAAGCTAGGCTTTAATCAGTTTTCTCTCATTTCACTGGAGTTTAACCTGAATGAGATTGGTGGGCTTTTGATTTTGTACATCATTCCATGAGGATCTGGTTATTCCCTGCTTCCAGTGCACACCTTGTCCCTTCTGGAAACCCTCTGGTCAGGAAAAATGGAATTATAAATGATCTGTAGAGCCCAAACGAGCTGAACCAGATCTCTGATTAAAAAAAAAACAAACAAAAACAAACCCACAAATCCTTCCCCAGGCCCTAAAACACCAAGACATGTTTATCCATGGTCTGTGGACGAGCTTTATGTATTCCATTTTCAACCCCAGCTGCTGAGAGTCTCCTTCCATAAGGATTTTGGAGCTGCCCACAGCTCTGTCATGGTTTTTTCTCCTCTCCCTTCCAGCTGCCAGTACAAACCTGACAGCAGGGACAGCTGTGGGGTCACTCCCTTCATGGATGCTCTCCAGAACGGGCACGTCGGCATCGCCCGGCTGCTCCTGCAGAAACACCAGGTGGGTGCCAAAATTCCTCACTGCCTCCTCCAGGAGCTGAGCCAGGGCTGCCAGGACAGGTGAGCCACATGTTCATCGTGACTGGAGCCTAAGGAAGCAAGTTCCTAAATTGTAAAGAGAGAAATTGTGTAAAAAGGCAAATTGCCCCGGGAGATGAGAAGGATTTGGCTGAGTGAGGTGGGCAGGAATCAGCTCCCGGGGCAGGAATTGTGGAATGGTTTGGGTTGGAAGGATCTTAAAATCATCTCATTCCTTGGGTTGGAAGGACCTTAAAAATCATCTCATTCCACCCTTGCCATGGGCAGGGACTTTCCATTATCCAAAGTGATTCCAAGCCCTGTCCAAACTGGCCTTGGACACTGCCAGGAATCCAGGAACAGCCACAGCTTTTGTGGTAAACGTGTCCCCAGAGCTGGTGGAGTGGGACAGTGACACCAGGCAGTGGCAGGAGGGGACAGGACATTCCCAGCACTCCAGGGGCAGCTGTGGCAGATCCAAAAGCAGCTCTTGGAATGCCAGGACTCAGCGTGGAGGCTCCAGTGGCCGT
This sequence comes from Montifringilla adamsi, assembly GCA_017590115.1. Lineage (NCBI taxonomy): Eukaryota > Metazoa > Chordata > Aves > Passeriformes > Passeridae > Montifringilla > Montifringilla adamsi. The sequence continues at coordinate 2,056,450 of JAGGNK010015225.1, read as the reverse complement.
AGATAACATGGAAATGTCCATCCGTGAGTTATCCAGAGCTCCTCCCTCTCTCCTGGCAGCTCCTGCTCCTGTGCTGGCTCCCAAAAATCCCTGATTTCCTCCAGGGAATGCCATTAGAACCAATTGTACACAGCAGGAACCAGACCACTGCAATCAATAATTTATTGATGATTGATTGGTTGATCCCAGCTGGTTGGGGCCCCCTCATGGCTGATTATCCCAGAGGTGTTGGTCAGATCCTGGATTTCCAAAAGAAAAGGAAATCCTGTTTTCTGGATGGGGAAGTTTTGGGAAGTTTGTTGTGGTTTTGAGCTCACATTCCAGGCACTGAGGGTGGGAGAGGTGGGAAACCTCATGGAAGTTTCCTGGCGGTGCCAGTGCTTCCAGAGGGTGCTGATCTCATTTGGGATGAGTGCACTTTATGTTATTTCCATGATATTCCTTAACTGCAGGCCTGTCCCACAGCTGTGGATGCCCTGGGTGCTCAGGCCCTGCACAGGGCAGCTGTGACAGCCCAGGATGGCTCCATCCAGTTCCTGGTGTCCGAGCTGGGCGTGGATGTCAACGGAAGAGCGACGTCCCTGCAGCTGCCAGCCCTGCACTACGCAGCCAAGGTTTGTCCCTGCTCCCAAATTCCCTTGGAGAAGCCTGTGCCAGGCACCTAAACCAGGCTGGATCAGGTGTTTGCCACCACAGAGGATTTGCATTCCTGGCTCATCCTCTGCCACTGCCCATCTGCCCCTGACCAGTCCCATTCCCTGTTTTCTGGGCATCAGAAATGAAATGTGGGCAGCAGGGTGAGGGTGGGATTCTCCTCCTCTGCTCTGCTCTGGTGAGATTCCACCTGGAGCACCAGATCCCAGCCCTGGGGCCAGGAGCTGGAGCTGCTGGAGGAATCCATGGAGCTGCTCCAGGATCAGCCTGGGACACTGGGAGGTGTCCCTGCCATGGCAGGGGTGGCACTGGACGGGCTTTGAGTCCTTCCCACCCCAGGAATTCCATATTTGTGTCCAGCTGCCTGCAGAGGAGGGACAGGACACGTGCAGAAGTGGGAAGGGAGAACTGGGAAGGTGGGGGGGAGCTCCCAGAATTTTATCTGTGTCCTTCACACCAGAGTTGTTTTGAATTCCAGAATCATTGGAGCTTTCTCCTCCTCCCAGCCTGTGTGGGGAGCAGAGCTGTGAGTCCTGCAACATCCCCTGGGAATGCAGAGCAGACCCAACGCTTCCCTGCTGACCAGGATCCCTCCTGGCAGCATGGGAATTTCCCTGCCCAGATTCAGGGATGTTAAACTCAGGATTTTAACAGCACTCTGAGCCTTGTAGTGGGAATTAAACCTTATCCCAGTGCCCTGCTCCTACAAAAACATCTGGGAATGCAGAGCAGATCCCAAAACTTCCCTGCTGACCAGGATCCCTCCTGGCATCCAGCTGGCAACACAGTAATGTCCCTGCTCAGATTCAGGGATGTTAAACTCAGGATTTTGGCTTGTAATGGGAATAAAACCTCATCCCAGTGTTCTGCAAAAACATCTGTGACACTCTCTGGGAATGCAGGGAGTGACACTGTCTGGGAGTGACACTGTCTGGGAGTGACACTGTCTGGGAATGCACAGCAGATCCCAAAACTTCCCTGCTGACCAGGATCCCTCCTGGCATCCAGCTGGCAACACAGTAATGTCCCTGCTCAGATTCAGGGATGTTAAACTCAGGATTTTAACAGCACTCTGAGCCTTGTAGTGGGAATTAAACCTCATCCCAGTGCCTTGCTCCTACAAAACCATCTGTGCCACTCCCTGGGAATTCTGGCACCATCCAGCCATGCCACAAAGGAGCCCTTTCTCCCATTTTCCTGGCCTCCTGCTCCCAGAAACCACGTTCAAAGCCCTTCTGGTTGCCAAGGGTACGTTGAACAGCAAGGCTCTGGGGGGAATATAATGTGCCTTGGAGAAAATCCCAGCTCCTGGCTGATTTGGGAATGATTGGAAGGGATTCTCTCCCTTCCCTCCCCGGGCTCAGTGTCACTTTGTATTTACAGCACCATTTGTTTGCCTGGTGGATTGTGTTTTTATCTCCCTCTTTTCTTATTCTTTTGCATTTATAAACACATGAAAATCAAATTATTTTTTTTTAAATTCAATTTGCTGCCAGGGCTGTGGCAGCTGCAGCAGTTCCTGGCTCGGTGTCTTTACCATGGAATTGGGTTTGCAGGGAAATGGGAGCCTTGGGATCCTGTGGAATCCTATGGGAATAGGGAAAAAGAGAGGATGTGTGGGGGGATAAAAATAAGAGCTTTCCATTCCCAGGCTGCAGGACAAAGACTAATTCATGGCATTGAGGATGTAATTCCAAAATCAGGCGTGTTATTTAGGGAGAAAGGATTTATTTCTGGAAAAGCCTGTGCAGGGTGGAAGGAGGTGGGGGCTGTGCTGGGTTTTTCCCTGTGGAATTTGGAATTGGCTCCTGGCAGAGGAAGGAGGACACAGTGCATTGTGGCTGGCTGGGTCTTCTCCCAGGGGATCACAAATCCTGGAGGAATTCTTTGGGAAATGCCAGTGCCTGAGGGAGGCAGCTGAGCAACAGCCCGGATCAGCAACAGGTTCTGCTCCTGGAGCTGGAATAACCCTGGAAAAATCAACTCCAGATCCCCTGGGAATTGGATGGATTTGAAACTCAGAGTTGGAGAGACCCCAGGGCCTAAAGGGGCTCCAGGAGAGATACCTGGGATAAGGGATGGAGGGACAGGACCCAGGGAATGGCTCCCAGTGCCAGAGGGCAGCCATGGATGGGATCTTGGCCATGAGGAATTCCTGGCTGGGCTGGAATTGCCAGAGCAGCTGGGGCTGCCCCTGCATCCCTGCAATATCCAAGGAAAGGTTGGAGCAGCCTGGGATAGGGAAGGTGTCCCTGCCCGTGGCTGGGGTTGGAATTTGATGATCTTTAAGGATTTTTTCCAACCCAAACCATGCGGGGATTTTAGGAAGGTGCCTGGTGGTTCCTTTCTGGCCAATTCCCATGGGATGGACATGATTCCCATGGGATAACAATTGCTGCCTCATGGATCTGCTCTGAAGGCAGCTGAGCCTGATTTCCATCTGCTCCAAGATCCTCTGGAGCTCCTGGTACCCCCAGAACTGACCAGGACAGAGCAGATCTGGGCAATCCCAGGTTGGGGATGGATCCAAGCACAGAGCTGATCCCAAATTCCACGTTCTGCAGGAAGGACATGGACACACCATCCAGACTCTGCTGTCCCTCGGTGCTGATCTGCAGGCCAAGGATGGGAAGGGCCGTTCTGGTGAGAATTCCAAGCTGGTTTTCCAAGCTTTATGTGACACCAAGAGCTTCCATAAGCACATCCCAACCTCAGCATGCAGGGAGATGCCAAATCCATGGATACATTTGCTCTGGGAGCAGCATGAGGGATCATCCCAGGGTTTTTTTGGGCATTTTGCATTCCCTGGATTTCAATTTGCTGGAATTTCTACTGGGGCTTTTCCCTTCTGGGAAAGAAGAGACCCAAATTGGGAATTTCCTGTTCATTTTTCACCTGAGGAGCTTCAATGCTGCCTCTTCCACCTCAAATTCGGCTGGAATGATTCTGTTGGAAGCAGGTTGGATAGACAAACACAAGGATTGAGCTCTCCAGCCTCAATTCCTTAGCAAACAGCCTGGAAATGGCTGATGAGCAAATAATACCAGAGAGCTGGCATGGAAATGGAGTTGCTATAGCGATGCCGGAGGGTCGGCATTCCCAGCGGGAAAGGCTCAGGCAGCTCTTGCATCAGCATCTCCCCAAAAAAAAAAATTAAATTTAAAAAAAAAGAAACAAATTTGTTTCAGCCATCGCCAAAGCTGGCAAATTTCCCAGCCCTGGGGTTTGGTTAAAGCCATGTTTTAGCAGTGCCATCTCTCCCTCCGCCCCCTCAGTGACTAAATCCGAGCTCTGCTGAGCTCACCCAGCCCTGGGATGTTTTTTCCTGTGGCTCCTCCTTGGCTGGGTTTGGGTCACTGCGTCCTTGGGAAGCTTCTCATCCACATCAGGATTATCCAGAGGGATCAGGATGCCTCCTTTGGATTAGAGGGAAGGAAGATTTTTTTACAGTGAGAGTGGGGAGAGGTTGGGCTGGAATTACCAGAGCAGCTGGGGCTGCCCCTGCATCCCTGGCAGTGCCCAAGGCCAGGCTGGACACTGGGGCTGGAGCAGCCTGGGATGGTGGAGGGTCCCTGGGTCCCTGTCCGTGGCAGGAGGGTGGAACAAGATGATCTTTAAGATCAGACTCAATGATCCCAAACTTAATCCTGCGATTCTATCCCAACCCAAAAACCCAAACCGCTCCATAATCCCACACTGGCAAAACTCATTTTTCACCTTCCACCTGTTTATTCCCGTGGGAATCCTGTTTTCCTGCAAAGCAGGATGAGCTGAGCCCAGCTGGTGTTGTGTCCCCCAGCCCTGCACGTGGCCAGCGCCGGGCAGCACGCGGAGGCCGCTGGGATCCTGCTCCAGGCTGGGCTCCAGGATGCTCCTGATGCCACGGGAATGCTGGCCCAGCAGCTGGCCAGGAGGCCTGATGTCATCCAGATCTTCCAGAGAACACCAGTCAGCACGTGAGGAACAGGAACCTGCTCCTTTTCCACATGGTACAGTGGTTATTCCTTCCTAGATTTAGGGAAACAGCTGATTAAATTCCTCAAATTGATCCCCCAAGTGAGGAGCATCTTTAAATTAAGGATCCCCCAAATAGGGGATTTGCCCCAAAAAGACAACCCTCTTCAATTGTATCTCCTACTAATGAGAGGACCCCCAAAAATTAAGAAACCCCCCAAATTGAGGAAAAACCCCTAAATTGAGGAAAAACCCCCAAACTGATGAAACCCCGACCCCCTAAATGGAGGGTCCCCCCCAGACTGAAAACTCCCCCAAACTGATGAATACCCTAAATAGAGGAGGAGCCCCCCTAACCTGAGCACTCCCCAAACCTAGTCTGTCCCCAAATAACCTCCCATAAGTCCAAGATTTTTACCCAAAATTGAGCAGAGGAGGCAAGCTTGGCATTTGGGAGTTGATTTAGGAGAAATGTTTTAAATAGGATTATCTCAAAAGATAATGGAGATGATGGGTCTGGGCTCTTCCCTGGCAGGGTGAGGAGGCCCTGGCACAGATTTCCCAAAAAAGTTGTGGCTGCTCCATCCCTGGAAGTGTCCAAGGCCAGGTTGGATTTTTTTTTTTTTTTTTTTTTTTCCCCCAAACAGGGTTTTGGGAAGTAGGAGTGCAGCCTAATTAGGGGTGTTTGTTGGGATAATTAGCAAATTTCCCATCAAAAGTGGCTCCATGGGGTGCTTGGGATGGAAAAGCATCAGATGTGCAGGGATTGGGGGGGGTCCAGTTAACCCCCCCTAAACTGAGGAACCCCCAAATTGAGGAACCCCTCATTCAAAGACCCCACTAAACTACAACCCCCCCCTAATTTAAGAACTTCCCTCAAGTGAGGATGCTCCCCAATATTAAGGAACATCCCCAAACTGAGGATCCCCTTGAAATGAAGGATCCCCCAAATCGGGGACTTGCCCCCAAAAGAGAACCCCCTTCAATTGTATCCCCCACTAATCAGAGGTCCCCCAAAAATTAAGAACCCTCCCAAACAGAGAATCCTTTCTAAACTGAGGAAAAAACCCCAAATTGAGGACCCCCTAAATGGAGGATCCCGATGAATCCCCTAAACAGAGGAACCCCCCAGGTTAAGGAGCCCATCAAAACGGAGGACCCCCAAACCTAGTCTGTCCCCAAATAGAGACCCCCCACAAACCGTGGGGCCCCCTCCAAGTGGAGGAAATTCCCTAAACTGAGGAATCCCCCAGATGGAGGATCCATGAAAATTGAGGACCACCCCCCACTGAAGGCCCCCCTAAACTGAGACCACCCCAAATAAAGGACTCCCCCAAACTGAGGACTCTCACAAATTAAGAACCCCCCAAACTGAGTGTTCCCTAAACTGAAGTCCCCACCAAGTAAATAAAAGACCCCCTCCCAAATTGAGGAACCCCATAAATTAAGGAGCACCCCCAAATTTAGGGCCCCCATCCCCCGGCTCCTGCGGCTGACCCCCTTCCCCATCTCTCATCCACCCCGGCGCCGCTGTTCTTTGCCCGTCTATCATCTGATCCTCCCTTCCCAGCCTGTGTTTGAGCCCCCCCCGCCTCGGGCGCTCGGGTCTCTATCCCCTCCCCCAGGGTGTGCGGTCCCCTCCCCAGGCTCTCACCTGATTATCACCCCACTCGCCCCATTCAGGTCGTTTTCTTCACCTGTCACCTGTCCATCGTAGCCCCCCCGCCTCTGTCTGGGTGCTTCCCCCCGTCCCCCTCCCCAGTATTACCGGGGATCTGGTGTATGTGACCCCCTGAGGGACCCCTGGGTGCTTTCCCTTGTCATTAATTATCACAGCACCCCCTCGGCTTCAGTCCCACCCCCACCCTGGATCCTTTCCCATTCATCTCCAGCCCAGCCTGGGATCGTCTCCCTCCGCCCCTCAGCATTACCCCGGGGGTCCGGTGTGTGTGACCCCCCCTCTCCCGGGGGACCCCTGGCTCATTTCCCCATCATTAATTCTCACTGCACCCCGCAGTTCCAATCCCATCCCCACCCGGGATCCTTCTCCCCATCCCTAACTGGCCCCCCGGCTGGGGTTTTTATATGATTTATGTATATATTTTACAATAGCTCCTCGTGTTTGGATATAGCCCCGTCCCCGATCCCCGCCGTTCCCAGGGGGCCCCAGGAAATGCGGTTGTTTTGCGGAGGCAGGGCGTGGGGAGACTCGGACAATAAAACGCCGGCGGGCATTTATTGCCTTTTATTTATTTTTTTTAATTATTACCTTATTTTTTTCCATTCACACATCCCTTCCCCCGCTCCCCCACCCCGTACCACAAACCTAACGTGGCTGCAGGTCCGTGCAGGGTGGAGGCAGCCGTGGTAATCCCCCCCCTCTCCATCCCCATTCCCGCTCCGCCTTTGCAGCCTTCGGCTCCATCCAGCCCTGACTGCAGCAGGAGGGGGATGGGAGGCTGGCGAGCCTGTCAAATTTCCCTTATTCCCCCCTCCAAAAAAAACCCCTTTCCTGCCATGTCGCTGCATCCCGGTGATCCCTAAGGAGAGCTGACAGCTGATGGGGGTGCGGCGGAGGGAGGGGGATGAACCGCGGTGGGGCTTTGTCCTATTGTGGAGGATGCAGCCCGCGCCGCAGGCAGCCCTGGGGAAAAAAAACATGGCAGTGCCGCTGCCCGGGAGGTTTGCGGGAGGATTTCTCCCGGTTCCTCCATCCCTGGAGGTCGGGAGATGCCACGGGAGGGCGGATTGCAGGTTACAAATGCGAGGCATTGTTTGGAGAAGGGGGGAAGAAAATCCAATATGGTGGAGAGGTTTTCCTCCTTGTGCAACTGGCCTTTCCTGCTTTTGTTCCCTCCTATTGGTGGGGAAAGGTGGCTGGACAAAGGGATCTCTTTGGGGTTGGCCCAAGAGGGATTTCCCCCACTTCCCCTGGGGATGGAGATTAAATTGAAATCCACAGATTTCCTCCCGTGGTTTGGGTGCTGTGATTGATGGGGCTGCTGACACAGGACCCCACCGGAGGCACAGCTGGATTATCATCCCCCTCTTTTGGGTTTGGGGAGAAGGGTAACACACCTGGAATGTGGCACAAAGGAAATGTGTCAGGTGTGGGAGCGTCTGCTGTAGGGGACACTCAACTTTCCCAGTTGCTTTCATTCCTTTCAAGGCTCTTCCTTTGAGGTGGAGGAATGGCTCAGGAGGAAAAAGCTTCTTCCCTTTGATAGGGAAAGCTGAAGTCTGTCCTAAAGCCTGTCCCTGGCTCAGCAAAGCAGGGAAAGGGACTTTTGGGGAGGTGAAATATAATGAGCTTGTAGTGAAGGGGCCTCCAATAGATCGGAGCTCCATTAAAATGTTAATTTATGCTTTAGTGTGAGCGGGGTATCAAGTTGGTGAACGCAGGGCTTAATCTCAAACTGACAAATGCCAGTGTAAATTTGACAAAAGGCCTCTTGTGAAATCACTTTTAAGACAAGCTCCTGCTAATGAGCAGCTGTTGAGTTAAAAGGAATAAATTAGGGCCGGTATTTTAAGGTGTGCTGACCAAACTCCAGAGCCTGGGAATATGCAGGAGCTCTTATTTTGCTTCTGGTGTGCTGGCTTTGCCTCTGAAATGCCAATTAGGGTGGACTTCGTCTTGTCTTGAGCAGCTCATGTGGAAAAGAATGGAAACCAGAGGTGCTGGTGCAGCCATCCTGGAATTCCTGGTGTTGGCTCAGCCATTGTGGCTGAGTGGTGTCGGAGCAGAGCTGGATCAGCTGGCCTGAAGGACTCTCCTGCTCTCGGATGAAGCTTGAAGGTTGCTCCTCCAGCTTTGGTACCAGTGCTGGCACAGTCAGGCTTCCTGAGGAGAAGGAGCTGGAAACACATCCAGTTGTTCCTTTCCTTTTCCAAAGGAGCTGTCACGGAGGTTCTGGTGGTGTTTGCAACCACCCTTTCCTCCAAGCTGGGCTGGATTCTGCTGCTGGAGCCCCATCAGGCCCCTGTTGTAACTCTGAGGTTGTGTCTCTGCTGCTGATCTGAAGGGTTTTTTCCTTTTTCCAAAGGGAAAGTTCAGTTGTTGGTTTAAAGAGGAAGAATGAGTTGTTGGAGGCTTTGTAAAAGAGCACAAACACATCCATTGTAGTGGTCATTCTGGTTGGGTCTGTGGGACCAGTGAGTGCACGTGTAAATTCCACTGGGATGGATCTGGAAGTGCAACATGAGTATTTCAGGTGTTAATCTCTTCCTCAACAGTCATGAAGGACTAAAGGCAGCTTTAGGACTGGGATTACTGGCACTCAAACTATTTCAGCTTTTCCCTTCTGTGTGCTAATCAGAGACCCCATTGCAGTTCCAGCTCATAGAGCTGTGTCTTAGCCCTGTGGGGAAAAATAAATCCTGAGTTACTGTTGATACAATCCCTCAGACTTCCACCAGCTGTAGTGAACTCCATGGCTCCTCCTGCTCCCTCCTGCATGGATCAGTGTGAAGTGCATGAGAGCTGGTAGATCTTCCAGCTGCCTCATTCCTGGTGGGAACGGCTTCTCCAGGGTACTGGAGCTTTAATAGCTTTAAGGTCCTTGTCTTAGGCTTTCCGTGTGCGTCGTGTGTGGCAGATTAGGGATCATCTTCCTGCAGACCTACTGCACAGGCTCGTTTTTAATCTGGTGCAGTGGTCACAGACTGGAGAGCTCCTCGTGGCTGTATTTTCACACGTCTCTTTTCAGTTCACCGGAATTTCCCAGTTCACCGTAATTTCCACCTCTCTGCGGTGGGAGTGGCTCGGTACTTCCTCACTGGGTTATTTCAGAGTGGGATGTTGTGCCTGGTGACAGGCTCTGTTATCTTCCCTCCCTGCTTCTGTAAAGTTATTTTCTGTGAATTCTGGGGATAATTGAAGCCTCCAGTTGAGCCCCAGTAGGTGAATGCTCTCTGTTCCTGCTGAGGTTTCACTTTTTGCAGGCTGAACTAAGCTTCTTACCTGCCAGCTGCCTCCCTATGTTAAAGCTACTCAGATCCATCACAAAGATACAGATTCACTTTCTGTAGGAGCAGAGGAGCCCAACTCATTGTTTCAGGATATATTTAATCATACAGGCCCAGGCCTCGTGGCCTGAAGAGCCTCAGAGTGACTGTGAGGACCATGTGGGAGCGTTTGCTGCAGGGGACACCCAAATTTCCCAGTTGTTTTCATTTCTTTCAAGGCTCTTCCTTTGAGGTGGAGGAATGGCTCAGGAGGAAAAAGCTTCTTCCCTTTGATAGGGAAAGCTGGAGTGTGTCCTTTGCATCATCCCCTGGTAGCAGTGAGGAGTTGTTTTTGCAGTCGTAGGACGAGCAGAGCTTTGGGTTGGGCGGTGAGGGGTGGAATTGCCTGTGTCACTGCTCCAGGTGACCCTGCCTAGGTTGGAGCAAGGATCTCCAGAGGTCCCTTCCAAGCCCAGCGCTGTGTGACCCTCTCTGGCCAGAGCAAGCCCTGCCTTTCGAAGAAAGAGCCTGGCGGTGCCAGAGCCCATTCCCGAAGCCGAAGGGATTTTGCTCAGTGCTCAGTGCCCAATCCTCCCCTCGGCGCCGTTACAGGAGCGGCGCTGGCTCGAGTCTCCATCGGGCTGTCTGAGCCTTTCTGAACTGCCGCCCTACTTGGAGAAAATCCACGGAAACCTCCTTGCTTCCCTCCATTCCTCAAGGCCTCTGCATGCACAAGGTCTGGTCATGACCAGTTCCTGCGCTCCAGGGAGGAGCTGGTGGTCTTAAGCAAGCATGGAAGCACCAATACCTCCAAGTTACTCCTTATTTTAATTTCCATGGACTCGCAGTGGATGTGCTGTCCCCACGTTCCCAGTGCTGGTTTCTCCCTGGTCCCCTGGCCATTTGCAGCAGACGACATGGACGGCGCTCAGATCGTTCATTCAGCAGCACAATGAGCTCCTGGGAGCTCGTAACCTGAACTGGCTGAGGCAGAGCATTGTAGTAGCAGCGTGCCTGCAATTTGCATGGATTCTGTTGGATCTGGATACCCGGAGCTCTCCCTGTTGTGTCCTGCTGCTGCTGTCAGCAGCTGCTCCCTGTTCCTGTTTGGTGGTGGTGACGTTTATAAAACAGCAAGAAATGCACAGATTTGAACTGTGACGCTTCCCCTTTTTATTTGTGCTCTAAACTCTCCCCAGCCCTCCCTTTATCAGCACAGGCCGTTTGTTTTCCTCGCTCCCTGACCCAAATGACAGCGTCACACATCAAGCGGTTCCTGGTCCCGCAGCCAGCACGGCATCCAAAGGAATTGCTGAGCTGGGAAGATAAATCCATTGTGCAGCCCGGGTGCTTCATGGCTGTCATGGCTGCAGAGGGAAGTGGCCTGAAAGGGCTGTGCAGGATTTCAGAGTGTTCAGCGAGCCTTGGGTTAAACAGCAGTGTCGTAGCTCCACCTCAGTCCCACAGTGGTGTTCAGTGGGTGTGAAAGAAGAGTGGAGAGGTACTTAAGGCCTCTTGTGTCTTCTGCTGCTGCCCAAATTCACTGCAAGGGCTGCTGGTAATTTGGATTACCAGTATCCCTTGGAGTGAACAAGGGGAGCACACTCCCTCTTCTGGGAAGACAGAGCAAGGAATGCTTTGAGGTTAAGTGGGTGACTGAAATCAGCTGATTTCAGACCAATGGATGTGGCTTGTGCAGCTTTTACTGGAGCTCCTTTTGGTACTTATTTAGTTGTGAAACCCTGGTTGGCTTCCTTGTGGCTCAGCTCCAGCATGGACACTTGCAGTCCTGTGCCACCATCTGGCAGAGCTGGTGAGCCAGGGTTTTGGGAGATGTTCCAGGGGGATAAATCACAGGGCAGAGCAAGGAGTCCAGCCACAGAGCTCTGAATGTAAGTGGTTGGTGATGAGGCCCTTGGTGTGACAGTCCTGCCTTGGGTGTGGTTAATCATTAACGCTGTAGACACTTTTACTCCTGTGGTTACTCAGCGTTGTAGGCCTTGAGTAATGATTTCATATGGGGTTTGGTGCAGCTCTATCTGCTGGGAGGATCTCTGCTTGCTCCAGCCTGTGGGGAAAAAAGGAGGGACCTTGTGGGATCCTTGGAAGGATAGTACAGTGGAAGGAGCAGCTGATGGATCATGGAGAGCTTTTGTGGGAAGCACTGTGGCTCACTACTCACAGTCCACGTGGTGATCATGAAGCCTTGTGGGCACCATGCTGGAAATCTTCCATGACTTCAGGGACTGAATTCAGAGCATCCTTGCTGTGCGTGAGGCAGCTCCAGCTTTGGTCCTCAGGTCCTTGGCTGGATTTTGGTGACATCCTGGTGGGTGACAGACTGGCCAGCAGTGCCCTGCTGTCCCAACAGAGAAGATTTTTCCATTGCCACCTGGAAGCACCAACACAGCAAATCCTCAGCCAGCGATCACTGCCAACCATCCCTGCACCTGCAGATGTCTGACCTTAGAACAAAACAACCCCTGAGAGCTGCTGTGGCTGGGGAGTTGATTTTACAGCTTCCTTTACAGCGAGGATTGACTGGAGTCAGGATTTACACAAGCAATCCACAGTGGGAAACTCCTGGTGTTTGTGGTTTTCCTGCCTGACACCTGCACTGGTCAGTCTGGAGTTGGAATGAACCTCCTGCACTCCACGGGAGGGGGAAGTGGCCCAGGAGGAGAGTCCTGCCTGAGGTGCTTGTGCAGTAAACAGGAAAGATCTCTGGAGACACAGATCCCTGCAGGAGGGCCAGCCTGCCTGCAGGAATCCTGTCAGATGTGCAGTGGTGGCATCTCTCAGCAGCTGGATGAGGGTTTCAAACTGGTTTGGGTGGAGAGGACCTTAAAAACCATCCTGCCACGGTGGGGACACCTTTTACTGGACCAGGTTGCTCCAAACCCCCTCCAAGAAGCCTCACCCATCACATGGGATGTGGCCAGGACCTACCAGAGAGACCGTGGTGATGAATGGGAGCTCAGTTGCAGCCAGAATTCTGCTGCTGGGCGGAGCTGAGGCAGAGCAAGATCAATAAAACCTCCAAGATAAGCTGTCCTAAGCACACAAACATTGAAGTTTTTGTTAAGCTCTTTGGCTGGGGAATGCCAGCGCCGGTGCAAAGTCGCGTTTTAATGGGGATTTAGTTGTGCAAGGCCTGAGCTGGTTCTGCAGCCTGTGTGTGCTCTGTGTGGAGCTGCAGTCACACACAGCAGCTGATCTGCTGCTCCTCGGTGGGCACAGAGCAAGGAAAGCAAAGCTGAGCTGATAAAGCACACAAATGCCTTCATTTATTCTTTATGCTGCTCTCTGAGAGAAGCTGTTCATTATCCTGAGTGTCCCAGTGTGGCAAATATTAATAATTGAAGTTCTGAGGAGACTGATTGAAGTCCAGCTAAGATTTCATTCTCCTGCTGACACTCTGTGCACATCCTTAAACTGATAGCTGGTGTTGTAGAGGACAGATTTTCCTTTGGCTCAAATGCATGGAATTCCCAAAAAATTCCTCTGGGAAGTCCTCATAGGTGGTGGTTGTGCAGGGATTCAACCTGTACACAGTCTCTAACCCCTTGCTTGTCTTGCCCAGAGCAGACAATAAATTTATTAAGATGTTAATCTGCCTCCAAGAGGTGCCTGAATTCTGGGATGAAGCAACTGCTGTGCTTGTTTGCTGTGCAGCTGCAATGGAGCTGTCTGAACATGCTCTGAGGAAAAATGGGAAGGAGGAGGCTCCAGTGCAGCTGACCTGTCCCTTGCATCCTTTTCTTCCTGCAGGAATGCATCCTCTCTGGGATTATGTCAGTGAATGGAAAGAAAGTCCTTCACATGGATCGGAACTCTTACTATGGAGGGGAAAGTGCTTCCATTACACCCCTGGAAGATGTAAGTGTGGAGAGACACCCATCCTTGTGTCCTTCCCGGGCACACAAAGGGGATTTATTCCCACTTAGCCTTGGGCTGGCTTCAAATGAACGACTCTAAGGGTTTCCTTTGAGTAGGGAAAATTTATGGCACTTCCTCAGCAGGTAACAGTGGGGAAGATGCCAGTGTGGGGTGTTTGGAGTTGGTGGGTTGTGCTTGTTTCCTGTAATTCCCAATTGGAATCTGAGCAAATCCGAGCATGGAGCATTCCAGAGCTGTTACAGCTGGGTGTTAAAACTCTTCAGCTAAATTGTAAATTGGACTAAGAAATGTCATGTTAAACAGTTCATCAGGTTCATAAATTCCCAAAGCCTGGATGAGCAGAATTACACTGCCTGCTTCTTACTGTAACAATTCACTGGATGTGTTTGTGTGTTCCAAACTCAAATTGGAGCTAAAACTGCAGCCAGAAGCTGGCTCTGAAGAGCTTGTGTTCAGCCTGGAGCTGTGGGGGTGGAAAGTGTGTCCATGTGTGGGAGAAATGACACCCAGACAGATTTCCTGGGCTATAATAAGTTCTGTATTCTCTCTCCAAAGCTCTACAAAAGGTTTAATCTCCCAGGAACTCCACCAGAATCTATGGGACGGGGAAGAGACTGGAACGTGGACCTCATTCCAAAATTCCTTATGGCTAATGGTGAGTGACCCTGAGCTCCCAGATACTCCTTATGCTGCTGGGTGCTGGAATAGGACAGGCACTGTCATTCCTTGTAATCCTCATCCTTGAATCCGTGTGCTCCAGTACTGGACTGGTCTAGAGCAAACCCCTATCAGTGAACTGGTTCCCAGTGCAGCGCCAGCTCCCTTTGCCTAAAACCAGCCCCTGGCTACTGGAATCTCATCCTGGAGCACCAGGGGGTGGGTGGATGGATGGATGGATGGATGGATGGATGGAGGGATGGATCATGGATAGATAGATCATGGATGGATGGATGGATGGATGGATTGGGCAGTGCCTGGCTCAGGGCTGCTGCAGTGGAAGAACTGATTGATCCTAGCCAAGGCTTGGATGCTTTAGTCCCAGCTTATCTCCAGCCTGCTGTGGGAATTGAGCATGGGGAAGGGTTTGTTGCCTTGGGAGCTGCTGTGTCAGTGTTTGACTGTGCCAAACCCCTTGCAGGTCAGTTGGTAAAGATGCTGCTCTACACAGAAGTCACTCGTTACTTGGACTTCAAGGTGATCGAGGGCAGCTTCGTCTACAAGGGAGGAAAGATCTACAAAGTTCCTTCCACTGAGGCAGAAGCTTTGGCCTCCAGTGAGTAGCTGCACCTTTTCTGTTCCCTCTGAATCCCCTAAACAGAGGCAAACCCATCCCTTGGGATAGTCTTGATGCTCCTTGTGTGTTAAGGAACATCCTTGGGGTTCTCCTGCGCCTCTTTGACTTCAAACACCCCTTGCAGTGTGAGCCTTGGGTTTCCTGAGCCCTGTTTTCTTGGAGCTTCCAAGCTGCCTGTTCAGTGGGATTCTGCTGAGAACCTGGCAGTGTTTTCCTTCCTCAGGAGGTTCCATCTGGGGCTCGTGCTCCCAGCTCTGCCATAAATATTTGATGTCATGGCCTTGTTGGGATTGTGTGTACGAAAAACATTGCAGGCAAATTGGAATGACTAATTGCGACGTGCGGCACCTCAAACCTTAATTGTTGCCTACTTAGATTTCACTCCTCAAATAAAGCTAATAACAGTGTGGTGAAATCCATTAGGATCTAGAGGGCATTCCATGAGCTCCAGACATGGCATACGTTCAGCAGCACCTCTGAAAAATCTTCTGATAAAGTGACTCCTTCAGTTAAGGCCCCCAATCTGTAGGTCTGAGCCTTTCTCATTCCTTCAGCCCTGTTTGCTGAAGGAATCAGGAATTCCTTCTGTTTGGCCATGTCTCCTGTGTGGTCTCCAAGACACTCATCCTGGCAGGAGTGGAGGTGCTGCCTCTGCCCTCATGTTTTCATTCTTGCCTCTGCAATTTGTGGAGAATTCAAGTGCAGAAATGGTGCCTTGTCCAGCCTCACGTTTGGGGTTTGAGGGACAGGACAAAGGGGAATGGCCTTAGGCTGAAGGAGAGCAGGGTTAGACAGGATCTTGGGAAGGAATTCCTGGCTGGGAGGATGGGGATGAGCTGGAATGGAATTGCCAGAGCAGCTGTGGCTGCCCCTGGATCCCTGGCAGTGCCCAAGGCCAGGCTGGACAGAGCTTTGAGCAACCTGGGACAGTGGGAGGTGTCCCTGCCATAGGGGTGGAACTAAGGACCTTTAAGGTCCCTTCCAACCCAAACCATTCCTTGTTTGAACACTCAGGGGTTCTCACCCACTGCTGATAATGGAAAAGCCACAAAAGTCACTGAGGATCTGAGTTCTGCCAAACCCCTGCTTCTGCTGAATTCTCACAGACCCTCGTTCTGAATTCTCACAAATCCCTGGTGCTGAATTCTCACAAAGCCTGGTTCTGAATTCTCACAAACCCCTGGTTCTGAATTCTCACAGACCCTGGTTCTGAATTCTCACAAATCCCTGGCTCTGAATTCTCACAAACCCTGGTTTTGAATTCTCACAGACCCTGGTTCTGCTGGATTCTCACAGACCCTGGCTCTGAATTCTCCCACCCCTGGTTTCAGGTTTAATGGGTTTGTTCGAGAAGCGCCGGTTCAGGAAGTTCCTGGTGTACGTGGCCAACTTTGACGAGAACGACCCGCGGACCTTCGAGGGCGTGGATCCCAAGAAAACCACCATGAGGGATGTGTACAAGAAGTTTGACCTGGGCCAAGATGTCATTGACTTCACAGGCCATGCCCTTGCTCTCTACAGGACTGATGAGTAAGTGGGGGTGGGGAGTTGCTCCCCCAAATCCCAGGATTTGGGGTTAGGATGGGATTGGTTATTTTAAACTTGGAGGGTTCCCTGTGCCACCGAGTGCTCCTTAAAGGGAACTCTCAGGGAAGCACTGCCAGCAGCAGCTGGAGGGTGGGGAAGGAAACATCATGGGAAGTCAGTGTTTTGCTCTCTGGGTGTATTCTGCTGGAAGTGCTGGTTTGGGAAACATCCTAAATGGTGTAACTGTCCTTCCCAGCTATCTAGATCAACCCTGCCAAGAAACAATCAACAGGATTAAGCTGTACAGCGAGTCACTGGCTCGATATGGGAAGAGCCCCTACCTGTACCCCCTCTATGGCCTTGGAGAGCTGCCCCAGGGATTTGCAAGGTGAGCACTTGGCTTTTACTCTGGGTTTCCTCCAGTGGGGTGTGGATCACTGCTTGAGCTTCCAGAATGTGATGCTGCACAAAATACTGTGGCCCTTAATGGTTTTTCGACTTAATTAAGAGGTGGTTCCTCCACGTGAGATTCTTTCTTTGTGGACTTGTTCACCTCTGGGTTTGCTCAGAGATGCTGTTGGCAGAGTATTTATCCCTTGTGTTTAAGCAGAGGATTTTGAGGAGGCTTAAGTCTGAGGAGGGGTTTATCCAAGAGGAGCAGACCTGGGGGCTGGAAGGGCTGTTCAAGTCCAGCCCTGGAGGTGCTGAAGGGATTTTCCTGTTGCAGGCTCAGTGCAATCTATGGAGGCACCTACATGCTCAACAAGCCCATCGAGGAGATCGTCATAGAGAACGGCAAAGTGGTCGGGGTCAAGTCTGAGGGGGAGGTACGGACCCTTCCCTGCTCCCCATCCCACATCTGCCCCTCAGAACTCACACCTTTTGGGTTTGATCACAACAAACAGAGAAAACCCTTTTTTAACCCCAAGGGTCAAACGTGCTGGGCTGGGGCTGTTGTCCTCCAGCTTGCTGAAGGCACAATGTCCTGATGGAGAGTCCTCAGCATCCCTGCTCCAGGAGTTGGGATGAAGTCTCCATGGGCTGGCAGTGAATAATTGAGGAAGGGAGCTGCTCCATGTGTCCAGCTCAGAACCAGCTCTGCCCTTGGCACTTTCAGCTGCTCTGACAGCTGACACGTGGCCTTCCTGCAGCTTCTCCACCACCTGGCTGGATAGAACTGGGAATGCAGCCAGCTTGGGAGCTCTGAGTGTGCTCCTGATTGGAGTGGGCACTGATGGGACAGTCGAGCACTTGCTGGTGGGATAACGTGTCCCTTGGGGTGGGAATGACGTGTCCTGGCCAGGAACAGAGGTGACAATCCATGCTAGAGACCAAAGTCTGTGCAGCGAGGAGGCTTCAGATTGATCAAGTAGTAAATTATTACTGGAAAAACCATTTCTGATGTGACCTGGGTGATGTTTCCACGTTGGTGCTCAGGTGGCTCGCTGCAAACAGCTCATCTGCGACCCCAGCTACGTGTCGGACCGCGTGACGAAGGTGGGCCAGGTGATCCGGGTCATCTGCATCCTGAGCCACCCCATCAAGAACACAAACGATGCCAACTCGTGCCAGATCATCATTCCACAGAACCAGGTCAACCGGAAATCAGGTGTGTGCAGGGCAGCTCAGCACCAGGGTGAGGCAGGGCGCTGTTCCCAGCCTGTCTGCGGGGGAGCAGAGGATCACACAGGGACAGGGACACCTCGTGCCCTGCTCCGGGGGCAGTCACGGCCCAGCAGGGCTGAGCTGCAGTTCCGAGCAGTTAGGGGAGCTGGGAGGAGCCTGGGAGGAAAACCTCGTGAGGAACCTGCGGCAGGAAGTGCCCCAGACTGGGAGAGGTGGGTGAGGGCTGGGGGAGGAGCTGCCTCGGTCTGGAACAGAGCACTGGGAGTCCCACCAGATTTTGGGAGCCATCATGGGAAACTGAATTTTGGGGATCTCCCATGTCCAGGCTGCTCAACCAGGAGATGAGAGCATCTAGGGCAAGGATGGGACTCACTGCACGTTCTCTAAACGATCCAGGGGATGCCAAGTGTCAGAGCAGCAGAAGAGATATGGGCTGTGTTTTGGGATGAGGCTGGAGGAGGTTTTTGGGATGAGGCTGGAGGAGGTTTTGGGATAAGGTTGGAGAAGGTTTCGGGATGGGGCTGAAGGAGGTTTTTGAGATGGGACTGAGGAGGTTTGGGATGAAGCTGAGGAGGTTTGGGATGGGGCTGAGGAAGTTTTTGGGATGAGGCTGAGGAGGTTTGGGATGGGGCTGAGGAGGTTTTGGGCTGCAGCTGTGCCCTGTGCCCCCAGATATCTACGTGTGCATGATCTCCTCCGCTCACAATGTGGCGGCGCAGGGCAAGTACATCGCCATCGCCAGCACCACCGTGGAGACCGCGGACCCGGAGAAGGAGATCAAGCCAGCCTTGGACCTCCTGGAGCCCATTGAGCAGAAGTGAGTCCCCAGCCAGCCCCTGTCCCTCTCTGCTGGGACATCTGGAGCCATTTGGCTGCCAAGAGCTGTTGAAGCTGAGTTTGCTCAGCACCTTGGGCACTGCCCTTGCATCGAACCGCTCCTGCTCTGAAACCGTCCTTTTTCCAAAGCAAAGCAAAGCAAACCAAGGCTCTTTCTCCCTTCTCCAGGTTTGTGAGCATCAGTGACCTGTTTGCACCGACCGACCCGGGAACCGAGAGCCAGGTGAGTGAGGGCTG
This sequence comes from Montifringilla adamsi, assembly GCA_017590115.1. Lineage (NCBI taxonomy): Eukaryota > Metazoa > Chordata > Aves > Passeriformes > Passeridae > Montifringilla > Montifringilla adamsi. Next base: position 2,037,474 of record JAGGNK010015225.1, on the reverse strand, counting down.
AGCCGGGCTGGGAGGGGACGGGCTCCAGCTCGGGGCTCCAACGCTGCTTCTGCTTCCAGATCTTCATCTCGCGCACCTACGACGCCACCACCCACTTTGAGACGACGTGCGACGACATCAAAGATATTTATAAGAGGATGATGGGATCAGAGTTCGACTTTGAGGAGATGAAACGCAAGAAGAACGACATCTACGGGGAGGAGGAGCAGCAGTAATGAGAGTCTCTAATTAGGAGAAGTTTAAATCGGCTAATATGAATATATAAGGAACTTAATGAACACTGTACGAAATTCAATATTGTAAGGCCTGCTTTTGTAATCCCATCTCTGAGAGATTGAAGAGTACTGCACTGGTAACGTTCCCTTTTTGGATATCATGTGTTAATTATTTCATTCTAGTAGGGCTGCTGTCCAGAATCTGGCAAATTCCTGACTGATATTCCTGACTAACCTCGTAAGCGAAAGGCAGACTGAACTTACTATTATTATTATTATTTTTGCAGACGTAGACGTGGGTGCAGATTTGAAATAACTCATTGACAGCTGTGTCTTACCTTGTCTTTTTAATCATTTGTAAAACATCCTTCACAATCCTGTGCTTCTGGTGAGCTCGTAGATGTGACGCTCATGTCACTCAAACCTGATATCAAGGAAAATAGAAACTGAGCACTCCATTATTGTGGACAGCATCCCTAAAAGTCTCTCCCATCAATCTTAACTCTGTGGCAAAGTTGTATCATGGACAAAGCCCACACCTATTGTAGCAGCAAATGTTGGCTTCGTTCTGGGCACAGAACTTAACCTCCACTTAAGCTTCTAAACCCGTTTACATCGGTTGGGACACAGCTGTGCCTCAGGCTCCTTTGTGTTTTAATCTTAATAAAATTGAGAGAACAAATTACAGAGCAGGCAAGATGTGGAAGTATTTTCTGTCCCCTGGTGGCTTTTCGGATGGACCAAACGGCGCTGCGGTATCGGCATGACAGAGCCTGTGCTTCTCGTGTCTCCTGAAGGCTCCAAATGATTTCTGTACTGCGAAGTAAAGCCAAATTCTGGAAACCACTCCTGGCCTCTGGTCTGATTCACTTCAGTTCTGGGAGCAGCAGCTCCAGGCTGAGATCCTGCAGCATCTCTGCCTGCCAGGGGTGAGACGGGAGCGTTTCCTGCAGGAAAGCGTTTCCTGCGGGAAAACATTTCCCGTTTCCGTGGTTCTTTCCAGGCTGTGCTGCTCTGGCTGTGCTTGGCAGGGCAGGTGTGGCTCAGGCTGTGCTCTGGCACAGTCCCCGTTCCCTGCAGCCAGCCCAGGGCCACAGCTGGAAACAGCAGCAGAACAAATAATTCCTGTTCGGGCTGTTCTCCATCCTCAACACGAGCTGTTCAATCCGGAGAGATCCTTCCCCATCCATCCCTGGCTGGCACACCCGTGCCAAGTGCCAGGAGAACCGAGGGAAAGCCTCGGAGCAGCCCCCAGCGTGCCTCAGTGGCACGGGCTTCCCACCCAGGAACCAGGGTTTGATCCCATGGCAGTCCCGAAGCTGAGCTGAGCCCGCCTGGGGCTTCCCCTCTCCTTCCTCCCTGCTGGGCCTTCTGGCACTTCCTCCTCCCGCGGTGCCACTTCAGGAACCCTTCCCACCCTCAGCTGCTGGGAGTGGGGCTGGGGAGGCTCCCTCTGCACCATGCCCACAAGCCAGGTGGAAAAGAAATCCTCCAATGGTCCCATTATCCCTACCTGCTGTAACCTGCTCATTCCTCTGGTTATTCCATCCTATCCCTACCTGCTGTAACCTGCTCATTCCTCTGATTTTCCATCCTTCCTGCAGGGAAGCACAACGGGATCCATCATCCATCAGCCCACCATGGTCTTGCTCGCTCCTTGCTGTTTCCCAACCTCTGTCCCAGCTGGAAAATCCCCTGCCCTCCCTTTCCCTGTTGGAAAGGGCTGGATGCTGAGCGGGATCCCCTCTCCAGAAAGCAGAGCCGTGTGAAACTTCGTTATTTTGGAGGTTTTATTAATCAAACTCTTTTTGTACAAAGTCATCCTGTACAGAACGGCCTCGCAGTCTTGGATTTAAAAACGAACTAAAAGAACTCCCCAGCCCCGCAGAGCCGGGTCGGGAGCGGGCTCGGCCGCGCCGCTTCCCCCATAAATAAAAGCTTATTTTGTTCCTGATTCCACGTGCTGGGATTCCTCAAGTCCCAGCAAGGAACCGGTACCAGGAGGCAACGGGGGTGAGCTGAAATGTAGTGTGGGCCTGAACAGCAACAACCATGTGGAAAAGGGATTTGTTCTCCTTCCTAATCTTCAAGCAGACTTTGGGAAATTAATTTGCCTGCCCCAATGGCAGCTGCACGAAAAGACTTGGAACCACTCCAAAAATTTACCTGTACCGTTAAAAAAAACCCTTTCCTATGTGAGACTGGATGGCAGGGAATGAATCCCCTGAGGATTTGCATTTCCCACCTTTAAATAAGATTTCTGTACAGAGCTAAAACTGACTTTCCCCCACCCCCAGCAGTGGCTGGGATCCACTGGGATGGGTAATGGGATTGATTGGGATGGATGGTGGGGATCCAGTGGGATCACTGGGATCCACTGGGATTGATGGTATTGACTGGGATCGTTGGTGGGGATCCATTGGGATGGTGGGGATCCACTGGGTTGGATGGTGGGGATGTCCCCCCCCAGGCCTGAGGAGGAGCTGTGTCCTGGTGGCTTCACTTTGTCACCTGCAACACAGAGACGTGGCCCAGCTCAGTGCCCAGCCCCCTCTGGGCAGTGCCAGCCTCCTGCAGAGCCTCCCCAGGGCCAGGCCTGGAGCTTTCCCCATTTCCCAGCAGTGCCAGGCGTGGCTCTCCTGGATCCAGCTGCAGGATCAGAGTGCTGACCGGCAGATCCCCTATCCAGCACTCTGGGATGGTCCCTGCTCTGCTGTGGGACCCCAGCTCCCTGCTGGCCACCCCACAGACAGCCCTGAGCTGTTCCCAGCGGTTTGGGATCAATCCCAAGCTTTCCCCTCTTACCAGTAGCTTCTTCTGAAGGGAGCAGCCACTTTCTGCACCGTCCCGAGGAAGGTGTTGATGTCAGCCACAAGAATCCCTTTGCTTTCCAGGATCTCCCTGCAGCTGCTGCTGGGATTTTCTGCAAGGGGAGGAGCAGCAGCTCTGTTAATTCCAACAAAGGAAGTTGTTCCTAAACACGTGGGAAATATTCCTAAACCCCACCGCGGTTGCTCTGGTGCTTTGCCAACAGCCTCATCCACCCCCAGGCTCCAAACACCGCTGGAATTCATCAACCTCCAAAAATCCAAAATTCCTTTTCACCCCTCACACCTGACCCGCACCTCAAAGAAGCCATTCCCGCAGGAAAACGGGGATTTTCTATCCCTCCCCCATCCCTTTCCAGGGCAGTTTCAGACCTGCAGGCTTTGGGATCCCTTTACCTGTGAGGTACACGGCGAACCTGGCGCGGACGTGCTGCACCTGCAGCTCCAGCAGGCACTGGGCGCGCCGGGGCTCGGCCGCGGAGTCGCAGCCGTGGAAGGGCAGCAGCTCCAGCAGCTCTGCCCCCTGGCACCACCTCAGCAGCAGCTGCTTCTTCTGGGCACTGGCATCGTCCCTGCTGAGAGAGGGGCACGGCTCAGGAGCTTGGTCCCTCTCCATCCCTCCCCAGGAATGAGCAGGGAGGGTGGGATCTGCTTTTCCAGGTGGTTTTTCCAGCCCCACGGGTGATTTTTGGATCCAAAGTGGCAAATCCCCCCTTGCTCCAGGGCTGCCTGTGCTGGTTTTGCCTGGGGTTGGTTCATTTTCATCTCAGGGGCTGCTTCTGGGGTTTGTGCTGGGAGCTGTGGGTAGGTCAGGGAGGTTTTGTTGTTGCTGGAGTAGGGTTTGGAAAGCCAAGGCTGCTCCTCACACCCCACAGGGCCTGGGGGACACAAGGCCAGGACAGGTGAGTGCCACTGTCCCAGGGGATGTTCCAGAGCCTGGAATCAGGCTCAGGATATAAAGCTGGGAGGAGGAGAAGGAAGAGGAGATGTTGGGAGAGGTGGTGATGATGGAGCCTGGCTTTCCTGGGGATGGCCTGTGATGGAAACGGGGATGAATTCCTTGTTTTCCCAGCTTTTCCTTTCCCTGCTAAACTGCCTTTATCCCACTCCAGGAGTTTTCTCACTTCACACATCCATGGATGAACCCATGCCAGAGCAGCTCCATCTTCAGCCATTCCTGGTGGGAACTGGAGTGGCAATTCCTTCTCTGCACCCCCAGCTCAGGGCCCCCACCCCTCCCCAAATCCCAGATGTGAAGGGGCAGGAAAGGGACCAGAGGGGGCAGAGCCCCAGGAAGGTGCCCTGAGCTCCTGGGGGTGTGTCAGGAGCTGGGATGAGCTGGTGGGAAGGGAGGGAAGTTTGCTTTGGGAATTTTGGGAATGTGCATCTCCTCAAGGGAAATCTGTACCTCTCCAGGAGCCTGCAACACTCCCTGAGGGCATCTCTGCCAAGGAGCCAGGGAAGAGCCTTATGGAAGCCCAGCAGGGAACAAGGAGAGCTGCCAGAGCTCTGCCTCATCCAGGAACACATCCAGGACAACATTCCAGGCCATCTGATGCTCCCCAGGTCCCAAGCCCTGCTGCTCCATCCCAAAAATCCCTGATATGCCAGGCAGAGCCATTACCTGAGGTCTTCTCTGAGCTTCTTGCTCTCCCTGTGGTGCAGGAGCCACTTCCACCTCCCGCTCCTGTTCAGCTTCTCCAGCACCTTCACCACCTCCTTCAGCTGGCCTGAGGGGACACCAGAGCTCAGGGTGGGTGGGAGGGGGGACCTGGGGGTCTCTGGGCCCAGCCCTGCTCCAAGTGGGACCACCTGAGCGGGCTCAGGGCTTTGTCCAGGGGAGCTTTGAGTCTCTGCAAGGAAGGAGACTCAAACTGCACAGGATGGGGAACCGGGATCATGTCCTGGTGTGATTTTTTGCCTGGTATCTGAAAGGACACGTGCAGCTTGTCCCTGTCACCTCACTGAGCATCTCCCAGAAGAGGTGGCTCTGTTCTCTCTGCCACTTCCCACTAAGGAGCTGAAGGCAGCAGCAAGTTCTGCTTTTTCCACTGGATACTGGGAAGGAATTCCTGGCTGGGAGGGTGGAGAGGGGCTGGGCTGGAATTGCCAGAGCAGCTGGGGCTGCCTCTGGAACCCTGGCAGTGCCCAAGGCCAGGCTGGACACTGGGGCTGGAGCAGCCTGGGGCAGTGGGAGGTGTCCCTGCCACGGAACTGGGTAATCCTTAAGGTCTCTTCCAACCTAAACCATGCCATGAGTCTCCAGGCCAAACATCCTGGGCCAACCCTGCCCTGTCCTGGGAGGTTCTGGGGACCCCTGAGCTGGGCACTCCATCCCAATGGGATCCAAATGTCAGAGAGAGGGCAAGAACTCCCCCCTGGAAACAGAACCAAGGGGAAGGTCTGGGAATGTGTCAGTGAGACTCACCCAGGGTCACCCTTTCCAGCAGCTCCTCCTCAGACACCACGAATCCTCCAGCCTGGAAGAGCTCCTGGAATGTGTCACCTGTCACCTCCTCGGGATCGTCCACGCCGGCGAACACCACGCTGGGACAGCGCTTCAGCTCCAGCAGGCACGGCACCTGCCCCAGGAACAGGGCTTGGGGAACAGCCCACACATCCAGGGAACCAGCCCAGCCCAGCCCTGCAGCATCCCAACATTGCTGTCCCCACATCCCAACCCAGCTCTGCATGCAGGGAGGAAACGTTCCCTGGAATTGGTGAGCCAGGGTGAGGCTGGACAAGGGAAGCCCAACCTCTCTGCTTTGAGCTGGGCTGCTCCCACTTTTTTAATGGATCCTGGCATTAAAGAGCAGGGCTGAGAGGAGGAGAAGGGGGATTCGGGCTCACGGTGTGGATGTGGGAGGCGATGTCCTCGTTCCTGATGATGACCAGCAGCCGCTCGCTGTCCCGGGGCTGGGCTCTGCAGAACTTCAGGGGCTCCATCCTCACAAACCCCTCTGCCTTCAGCAGGGCCTGCAACACAAACGGGGCAGCCTTGGGTGGGGAATGTTTCCCTGGGAACACGGGGAGAGGAAGGGGAATGAGCTGCCCAGAGGAATGGGGAGTCCCCAGCCCTGCAGGGATGTAAAAGGCACACAGATGTGGCACTTGGGGACATGGGTTAATGGTGGCCTTGGCAGTGCTGGGGGATGGCTGGACTTCAAACTAAATCAGAGTAGTTTTAGATGGGATATTGGGATGGAATTCCTGGCTGGGCTGGAATTGCCAGAGCAGCTGGGGCTGCCCCTGCATCCCTGCAATGTCCAAGGCCAGGCAGAACACCCTGGGATAGTGGGAGGTGTCCCTGCCATGGGGTTGGAAATGGATGATCCTTAAGGTCCTTCCCACTCAAACCATTCCATGATTCTCCAGTGACTCCAAGGCTCCTGTGTCTGCGATGCCAATTCCTGGCACTGGGAGCTGAGGTGGCTCCTGGCTCCCAAACCGTCCTCGTCACGTTTCCCAAGCTTCCCTGACCCTGCCATCCTCAGCTGTCCTCTGGAGCTGCCCATCCCAATCCGTTCCCATCCATCCCCATTCATCCTGATCCATTCCTGTTCATCCTCATCCATCCCACCCATCCCAATCCACCCTGATCCATCCCCATTCATCCTGATCCATCCCAATCCATCTCCATCCATCCCCATCCATTCCAATCCATCCCCATCCACCTCCATCCACGAACAGCTCCCACCTTCACCCTGTCGAAGAAGGGCTCCTTCCCAGTCTCCAGCAGGTAGAACATTCCGGGCTGCGCGCCGGCGGCCACGCGGCGCAGGTGGCAGCGCAGGGCCCCGCACAGCTCCGTCACCAAGCCCCGGAACGCCGCCGTCCTGCCGGGCTGGGCCTCCCCCTGCGCCGGGGCCGCGCTGCCGGGCTCGGCCCTGGCCTGCAGCACCCTCTGGAACTCAGAGAACTCGTCCAGGATGCCGGCCACGTCCCCGCGCGGCTCCGGCGGGGCGTGCTCGTACCGCAGCCTGCCCAGGCGCAAGGCAGCCCCGGCATGCCGGCTCCTGGCCCGGGATCGGCCTCTCCTGCCGGCCCAAGCGTCCCTGTGGGAGTGGAGCCCGTCCGGCCACGCGCCCGAGGGGGGAATTGTCACCCGCAAGGGGCTCCTGCTGCGCGGGGACAGTGGGATGGGGGCGTGGCAGGGAGGAAAGTTCGTTGGGAAGATGCTTTTGGAGGTAGAAAAGGGGGGTTTGCCATTCCTTAGGATTTCTTTTAGCTTATAATGGAAGCGGAGACACTCCATGTCCAAAGTGTTCTGGGTGATTTCCTCAAAGCCCCTCCAGGTTCCCATCAGGGAGCGGGCCAGGTGAGACTCCCGGGCACGGCGGCTGCGCCTCCTGGGAAGCTGGAAATGTTCCATCCTCTCCTGGCACTGCCTGGTGACCACAAAGTTCCCATAATCCCTGGGGGTGTCCCAGTCCCAGGCCTCCCCACGCTCCTCTGTGTGCACGGAGCTCCTGGAGGAGCTGTCCCAGGTAGTCCTTGCTCCTGCAGCATCCGTGGATCTCATGATGCAGGAACTCCTGCTTGGAAGAGGGGAGCGAGAATTCCCCTCAAAATATTCCTGGTCTGAGTCACCAAAGGAATTCTCCAGTGGCTCTTCAAAGGCCAAGCCCTCACGTGTGTCTTGGCTTGGGAGCTGCTCTTCCCTTGGGAGCAGATCTGAAATATCCTCAGCATCACTGAACTCCAGATGCTCTCCAGAGAGTTCCCTGGGCTCGTCCCACGGGATGGGAGAAGCTGGAATTTCTCCCTGTCCCACCTCGGTGCCGGCACTGTCGGGATCGGGGAACGCCTGGGATCCCTCGGGGTTGTGCTCACACACATCCCAGGGCTCGCACAGGGGACACTCCCAGGCTGGGAAAGGTGCAGGACTGGGAATGCTGCCTCCTTCCAGGTCCTCTGGCAGGAAGGGCTCCTCCCTGGGGCTCCCTCCGGCATCCCCTGCCTGGCTCCGGGGGCTACCACGGCTACCATAGCTCCTGGGGCTGCCACAGCTTCTGGGGCTACCATGGCTCCTGGGGCTACCACCATTCATGGGGCTGCCACAGCTCCTGGGGCTACCACAGCTCCTGGGGCTACCACTGCTCATGGGGATACCATGGCTCCTCGGGCTGCCATGGCTTCCTGGACTACCACCACTCCTGGGGCTACCACCACTCCTGGGGCTGCCACCGCTCCTGGGGCTGCCATAGCTTCTGGGGCTGCCACAGCAGGAAGGGCTGCCATGGCTCCTGGGGCTGCTCCCAGGGCTGCCACGGATCCCGGGGCTGCCACAGCTCCTGGGGCTCCTCCCGGGGCTGCCATGGCTCCCGGCCCACCAGGCACTGTCTGGAGTGTCAGGGAGCATCCCGGGGAGCGGCGAGCCCAGCTCCGCAGGCTCCGGATCGTCCCATGGATCACACGGAGAAGGAGGAACAGATCCCAGCTCCGCTGGCGCATCCATGGGGGAGCAGGGAGCTGGGGACTCCAGCAGCTCTTGGGAACAGCTGGGATGGAAGCAGCCATTCAGGCTCCAGGCAGCCACACTCACCTGCGTGGCTCCTCCTTCCCGGCACGGCTTCCAGAGGCGGCACAGCACCGACTCCCGCCGGCCCGGCACGGCGGGAATGCCGGGGTTGGAGTCTCCGGCGCCAGGAGAAGCAGGAGCTGAGACCCCGTGGAGGTTTGGGAAGCTCTGCTGCTGCCTGGGGAGCTCCTGTATGGCTGAGATGCCCTCCCTGATGGAGGAGGAGGGCTCTGATTCCAGGAGGTGATGGTGGAGAGGCATCTCTGCCATCTCCACGTTCGTGGTGTCATTCCCAGGGGAATTCTCTGTCCCAGGGAACACATCCTCGCTCTCCTCAGCTCTGCAGTCATCTCCTCTGTCTGTGTACTCAAAGGGGGAGTCCCGGCCATCTCCTGCTCCCATGGGATCATCCAGCTCCTCCGTGTCATTGGCAGAGGGGCTCCCCTGCTGTTCCTCCACCAAAATCCCATTCCTGCCTTGGTTTGACTCCTCAGCGTCCAGGGAATTGGGGTCGGGATCGGTGTCATCCCCACCCAGCTGGGAGAAGCAGCTGCTCCGTCCCAGGTCGCTCTGGGACGGGGACTGGACGCTCTCCACGGGCTGATCCTCCGGAGCAGCCCACGGATCCACGGAGCCGTCGGGAGAGGTCAGGCAGACGGAGCTGGAGTCGGGGGACAGGGCCAGGCTCACTCCCTGTCTGCAGGGGGACCCCGTGCTCCCAGCAGGCTCCCAGCATTCCCCAGAGGGAGCCTGATCCTGGTTTTTGTGCCCGGCGCCATTTCCCAGTGTGTCTCTGGCAGGTCCTGGGCTGTCTGTAACGCTGTCGGGCTGTACCCCACGGACAGGGCTGGGCTCTGGGGGGACTGGCAGCTCCCCGCTGTCACTGTGGGGTGACCCCACCTCGGCCGGACTGGCCACTCCAATCCCGTTTGTCTCCGACTCCGGCGTGCCCGGAGCGTCCCAGGGATCCGGGAGCTCCTCCTGGTTTGGTGACATCTCCTCAGGAAAGCCTCCAGGGTCAGTCCCAGCCCCATCTGAGGGCGCTGGGGAGGATCTGTCGGGGAAGGAGGGTGCCAGGGAGGTGGGGCTTGGCAGGGGAGCCTCTTCAGGAACACCAAACTGCTCTGGAGATGCCAAATTCCCTGGATTCTTGTCACCGTGCTCGCATTCCATCTCGGCATCGCTGCTCTCGGACAGCACCAAACCCACGGGGCCCACGAAGGAGCTTTCATCCTCCAACTCCTCGTTCTCCTTCTTCTCCTCCTCCACCTCCCTCTCCTCTTTTTCCAAGTGCTCCGAGGGCTCCTGGCATTCCTCCCCTTCCTCAGTGGCTCCCCCAGGCTCTGCACTTCCAGGAGTTGCTTCCAAGGGCACGGAATCACAGGCAGGCTGCAGATCAGCGCCATCCTCAACGTCCAGGGAATGCCCCGAGCCTCCCATTCCCTCCTCATCCTCGGGGGGGCCGGGGCCACTCCCTGAGCCTGCTCCCTGCTGGTTTTCCTGCTGCTGCTCCCCGTTTTCCTGAGGTGCACAGGGGGGTTCTGTCCATGGAGCTGTGCTGGAGTTTGGGGCTTGGCTCCTGGGGTTTTCCGTGCCCGGCACATCCGGGGATTTGCTGGGACAGCCGAGCTCCTCGGGAGGGCTGAGGGTGATCCTGGCATCCAGCAGGTCCTCCTTGGCTGCCTCCTCCTGGAACACAATCCACGGGTTAACAAGAAGAAAACATTCCTCACAGGAAAATGCAGGGAAAAAAAAAACCACTGGAATATTTTTTCCTTCATACAAAACAGTTCCAGCCCTATGGAAGCTGCTCCTCTGTTCAAGTTTTAAAGGAATTACTTTAAATTGAGAATTCAGGTTGGTAAACATCTCAGCAGAGCCCTGTGTTTTATGTTTACCCCAAGAACCTCCACTCCTGACCACGTGCAGACTGGAGAAAGTGTAAAAATTAATTTCAAGCTTTATCCAGAATGGAATTTTCATGGATTTCACTGGAGGGACGAGGGGAATGATGCAAAGCACTGCACTGGCACCTGTGTGGGGGAAAAATCTCCTGAGCCAACAAATCCCAGCTTTCCAAATCCATGTGGGAATGGCTGTGCTGGATTTGGGATTCCGCTCTGGGATGCTGGGGGCTCAGCTGAGGACACACAAACTCGGAATTTAAATCAGGAACAGGCGCTGAGCTCGACACTTTAATTACTTTAAACTGGGATTCCTCCCTTTTGGTGAGCATCCCTGCTTCCCTGGATACCCCACAAGCACAGCTGCTCCATTCTTCTGGAAAATCCTGCTGCTCTAAGAGGAAAATTCTGCTCCTTTAGAGGAAAATCCTTGTCTTCTAAGAGGAAAATACTGCTCCTCTAGGAGGAAATTCCTGCTCTTTTAAGAGATGAAAATCCTCCTCCCATAAGAGGAAATCCTGCTCTTATAGGAAAAATTCTGCTCCTCCAAGAGGAAAATCCTTCTCCTCTAAGAGGAAAATTCTGCTTCCCTAAGAGGAAACTCCTGCTCTTTTAAGAGGAAAATCCTGCTCCTTTGAAAGGAACATCCTGTTCTTTTAGGAGAAAAATCCTGCTCTTTCAGGAGGAAAATCCTGCTCTTTTAAGAGGAAAATCCTGCCCCTCTAAGAGTAAAATCCTGCTCCCTTAAGAGAAGAATTCTGCTCTTTTAAGAGGAAACTCCTGCTCTTCCAGGAAGAAATTCCAGCTCTTAAGAGATGAAAATCCTCCTCCCCTAAGAGCAAAACCCTGCTCTTCTAGGAGGAAATCCTACTCTTTTAAGAGGAAAATCCTGCTCTTTTAGGAGGAAAATCCTGCTCTTTTAGGAGGAAAACGTTCCTTGGAGCCCCCCAAGGCCGCACTCACCGCGGTGACGCTTGAGACGTCGCGCGCGCTCTCCTCGGGAACGCCCTCCGGCTCCCCGCCTGCCACATCCAGCTTTTCCCTGGAATGATCCTGCAGGGAAAGGCTCTCGGGACAGCTGGTGGAGGAAGGCTCCTCCTCCTCCCCACAGGGCAGCTCCCCAGAGGAGGAGGACACCGTGCTGTCCACAGCTCCAGCAGCTCTGTCCGCGTCTGTCTGGGAATCCGCTGGGCTCTTCTCGGGCTGGGAAGCGCCCTGGGAAGGGGTGCTGGGATCCAGGGAGCTGCTGGGAGTCTGGTCAGGATCCGAGCCGGAGTCTGCAGGACACGTCTCAAAGCCAAAGCAGTCCTGGCTGTCGTCGCTGAGCTCCAGGAAGCCACCGGAGCTGTTGATGGAGACGAATTTCCTGGGATTGCTGTGCTCCACCACCTTCCTGGAGCTGCTCAGGAGCTTGCTGGGCTTCCTGTAGAACAGAGCCACCCACATGTGCAGGATCAGCTTCATCCCTTCCACATCGTCGGGAAGATCGGGATCCCAGGGCCTGGGAAGGGAAGCAAAGAGAGTCTGGACCATCCTCATCCTCGCCCGTTCAGCTCCAGGGAATTCATCCCTGGAGTTCATCCCTGGAGTTCACCACTGGAGTTCATTCCTGAAATTCATCCCTGAGAATTCACCCCTGGAGTTGATCCCTGAAATTCATCCCTGAAGTTCATCCCTGAGAATTCATCCCTGAAGTTCACCTCTGGACTTGATCCCTGAAATTCATCCCTGAAGGTCATCCCTGAAGTTCACCCCTGAGAATTCATCTTTGGAGTTCACCCGTGAAATTAATCCCTAAAATTCATTCCTGGAGTTCATTCTTGGAGTTCATCCCTGGAGTTTATCCCTGGCTCCCTTCAGGGCTCAGCCCCAAGGCAGAGGGGCACACACTGCTTGAAGCAGATTCCAGTTTTCTTTAGGAAAAAATAAAAATAGAGGAAATCTGAACTCCGAAGGAGGGATGCAGGACTTGGCCTCGTGGCTTTAGGTACCAATTCCAACTGCAGAGCCAGGGGAATTGCAGAATCATGGAATGGGTTGGGTGGGAAGGGATCTTCAAGATCATCCAGTGCCACCCCTGCCATGGCAGGGACACCTCCCAGTGTCCCAGGCTGCTCCAGCCCCAGTGTCCAGCCTGGCCTTGGGCACTGCCAGGGATGCAGGGGCAGCCCCAGCTGCTCTGGCAATTCCAGCCCAGCCAGGAATTCCTCATGGCCAAGATCCCATCCATGGCTGCCCTCTGGCACTGGGAGCCATTCCCTGGGTCCTGTCCATCCCTTGTCCCCAGTCCCTCTGCAGCTCTCCTGGAGCCCCTGCAGGCCCTGGAATGTGCTGGAAGCTCTCCCTGGATCCTTCCCTTCTCCAGGGGAGCATTCCCAGCTCTCCCAGCCTGGCTCCAGCCCTGGAGCAGCTCCGGGGTCTCCTCTGGGCTCTCCAGCAGCTCCAGGTGCTGCTGCTGTGTCCCCAGGGCTGGGGCAGCTCTGCAGGTGGGGTCTCACCTGGGAGGGCCAGAATTCCCCAATTCCCCCTTTTCCTGCTGCCCACACCGTGGATCACCACAGGATGGGGTGGAATTTTGGGTTCAGCACATGAGGCTGGGTCACATCCACTTTGCCCCTCAGCACCACCCCCAAACCCTCTTTTCCAAGAAAACCACACCAACACAGGGAACAAACCCCACAATTATGGAAACCAAAGGGCTAAAAGCACACAAACCCCATTCCCAAACTCCTCCAGCCATCCTCAGGCTGACTTACCCATGCAGGGCACGGATGACGGTTTTCTCCAGGGAATCATTGGTGTACCTGCTGTCCAGGTGGAAGAGATATTCCTCCTCCCAACGGCACGTGACCTTCATGGAATTCCCACAGAGATTCACCGTGTGGCTCTTGGAGAAATCCTCCTTTTTCCTGGGACAGCTCAGGCTCCGGGCGGGCTCGGCGGCGCTGTTCTGCTGGTGCCGGAACGGCAGCACCTTCCCAACCAAGGGAGCTCCTGGAGGGTTCCTGGGGGCAGCACTGGGATTCCCTTTGGGATCTGGGGATGCTTTGGGATCGTCGGGCATGGGGGAGGCGTAGGAGTGCTCGGCTGAGATGATGGAGTGCTTGTTCACATCGCAGGCTTGCGGAGCTTGGCGGGGAGGGAGCACCTGGAACACGGCGGGGATGGGAATCCCGCTGCTCCTGCTGAAAATTCCAGAGGGTTTTTCCCTGGGAGGAGAGGTCAGCTGGCTGGAATCTGTTTCTTCAGGAAGTGGCTGGGTCAGGGACACTTTGCTGGAGGTGCATTTTTTGCCCTGCTTGTCCGCCCTGTGGTATTTGTGGTCGGAATCCACGCGCAGGGATTTGGGGTCGGACGGGCTCTGCTGCTCCCAGGAATCCCCAGATTCCACGGGGACGATCCCAGAATCCTTGGGAATAAAGGCAGGAATGCAGGAGCCCAGGGCCAGGTCAGCCAGCAGGTTCAGGGCGTGGGAGTCACTGTTGTCCCCTGGCAGGGCAAAGGCAACGCTGGGAATTGTCATGGGATGAACATTCCTTGGGATTTCTGCTCCGGGGGGTTGGGATGAGGCTTCGCTGGGGAGCTCCGAGAGCAGCTCCTTCCGCTCTGGGGGGAAACAGGGAAAAAATCCACTTAGAAAGGGAAAAATCAATTTAAAAAGGGAAAAAATCCATTTTTGGACTGGGGTTTTTTACAGCCAAACTGGCTTTCTTTGGGATTTTTTTGGGTTTGGCAGGAGCCATCCCATGGGAGAAGCTGGATGCACTCTGGGTGCTCCAAAGGCAGTGAGGGAATGTTGGATCATGGAATGCTGGAAGGGAATTTAGGGATCATCCCAGACAAACCCCATGGCTCATCCCATTAGCGTGTGAGACACAAAACTGGGGGTTTTTTTACAGCCAAACTGGCATTTTTTGGGATTTCTGGGATTTTCTGGGGTTTGGCAGGAGCCATCGCCTTGGAGAGAAGCTGGATGCACTCTGGGTGCTCCAAAGGCAGTGAGGGAATGCTGATCACGGAATGCTGGAAGGGAATTTAGGGATCACACCATTCCAGCCCCAGGGCTCATCCCATTATCAAATGAGACACAAAACTGGGGTTTTTTTACAGCCAAACTGGCTTTTTTTGGGATTTTTTTGGGTTTGGCAGGAGCCATCCCATGGGAGATGCTGGATGCACTCTGGGTGCTCCAAAGGCAACGAGGGAATGCTGATCATGGAATGCTGGAAGGGAATTTAGGGATCATCCCAGTCCAACCCCATGGCTCATCCCAGTGGCCTTGGACACTTCAGGGATTCAGGAGGATTCTCTGGGAACTCCATCCCAGAATTTCTCCCCAGTATTTGACACTTTCCCTGTTTCAATCCAAAGCCATTTGTTTCATCCCTGCCATTGGATGGCTCAGCTTTTAAAGGAATTTTTTCCCAAGGGAATTTTTGCTCACCACTCCCTTCCTGCTGCTTCTCTGGAGGTTTTGATGCTTTGTTTTCCACGTTTTTCTGCATTTTGCTTTTCCCTGGCTTTGTGCCACTCTCAGTGACAGGAACCTTCTTTGAGTCCAGGTTTTCCACAGTTTTTGGCCTCTTTGCCTCCATGCCAGGACCATTGGGAGCTGAGCTTTCCTTCTCAGCACTTTCACACTGGGGTTTGTGGACAATTTCTGCAGCCAGGACCTCTGCACCTGGGACAGGGGAAAGGAGGGGTCGATTTTAATTTGGGAATTCTTTGGGTTAAAAATTCATTGGGAAAAGGGAGGGATGGGGGGAAGGGGTTTTGGTGATTTTACTTCTCATTATCCTGATTTAATTTGGAATATAATTAATTTATTCCAAATTAAATCAGGATAATGAGAAGTAAAATCTGACATGGAAGCAAAGGAAGGGACCTGGAAGCACCCAATTTCAGGTAGTTTCCCTGGGATAATTCCTGAGATTTGGATGCTCCAGGCACTTGGAAAGTTCCTGGATGGTTCCCAGTGAACCCTGAGCATCCCAGCTGGATGGGAGGAGGAAACCAATCCCATTTTTCCAGCACTCACCTCTTTTCCTTCCATGTGGCAACTGCAAATTGGCCAATTTCAGCATGGGCTCGTTGGAATTTCCAGTAGATCCTGATTTTTTGGGACAAGAGGAAGCCACGTTGGTTTTTTTCTTGGCTGCCTCCCTGCTCCTGCTGTTGTTCTCCTCAGGATGTGTTTGTGCCTTGAGGGGTGGCACGCTCTTCCCAAGGATCCTGCTGGATTTCCTCCTGATCTCCCTGCCCCAGGGCTTGGTAGGAGAGGTGACACTTTTAGGGAATCTCTCCGGAGCAGGAGCGGGAAGCTCTCCCTTATCTAACCGCATTATTTCCGCTGCTCTTGTGGGAAGAGCAGGATCTGGGGGCACTGAGGAGGAGGAGGAATTCCCAGGATCAGCTCCCAGATTCTTGTCAGCCCCACTGAGACATTGCAAAGCTGCTGAGACTCCCAGGGTGAAGCTGCTGGGGTCGGAGAGGTAACGGCGCAGCTGGGCCAGGGATCGCTCCGAGAGCTTCTGGGAAGGGTCAGCACCCCCATCCTGCCACGGAGAGGGGACAGGAGCCACGGGAATGTCACTGCTCTGCCCAGGGGTGGCCTCAGAGTTTTCCTGGAGTTTTGCATATTCCTGGAGGTGCTCCTGGATGCTGGGGCTGCCCGTGGCATTGCAGGAGGAAGCGGCTGCTTTCCGTAAGGCGTAGCGGAGTCCCGGCAAAACGGAGGCGATTTTTAGGGAGATGGCACTCCTGGCACTGCCCTCCTGCCTCTCCTTTGGCTCCTGCTTTTCCACTGGGAAAGGAAAACCAAAATGGCTAATTTTAATCCAGTTAGCAAAGGAGAGAATTCACTAAATCATTTCCCTGGTGTCGGGAAATGTTGGAGGGAAGGGGAAGAACGGAAAGGAAAAGGGAAAGGAGAAGGAAAATTAAAAGGGAAAAAAGGAAATATTGAAGTAAAAAGCTCCAAAAATCAGCCTGCAAAAAGCTCAGCCCTGGGGAGAAGTCCAAATGCTTTGGATGGATCCCAACATCCCAAACATTCAACCTGCTCCACATGGATCCCACCAAACATCCCAAACCTGCTCCAGGTGGATCCCACCAAACATCCCAAACCTGCTCCAGGTGGATCCCACCAAACATCCCAAACCTGCTCCACATGGATCCCACCAAACATCCCAAACCTGCTCCAGGTGGATCCCCCCAAACATCCCAAACCTGCTCCAGGTGGATCCCACCAAACATCCCAAACCTGCTCCAGGTGGATCCCACCAAACATCCCAAACCTGCTCCACATGGATACCACCAAACATCCCAAACCTGCTCCAGGTGGATCCCCCCAAACATCCCAAACCTGCTCCAGGTGGATCCCACCAAACACCCCAACTTTTGGGCAGAAATTTCAGCTTTGAAGAGCACTGGGCCCTCTGAGCCAGGACCCCAGCCCAGCGCAGAGCCTGCGGCAGCACAGGGGGCTCCTACCTCGGGGGCTCAGCGCCCGCGGGGAGCGGAACAGGAACAGGGCCAGCAGGCTGACGGGCTCCTTGGGCTCCAGGCCTGCAGAAAACAGGGCTGGGGTCACAAACCAGGCTTAGTGTGAGCAACCAGGCTTAGGCTGAGAAAACAGGTTTGGGTTTTGAAACCACATATAGTCTGAAAAACCAGGTTTAGTTTCAGAAACCTAATTTTTGTTGAGAAACCAGGTTTGGGTTCAGAAACCAGGTTTAGTTTAAAAAAACAGGTTCAGTTTGAGAAACTAGGTTTAGATTGAGAGACCAGGTTTAGACTGAGAAACCAGCTTTTAAATAAGAAACCAGGATTTGGTTAAGAAACCACGTTCAGTTTGAGAAACCAAGTTTTGGTTAAGGAACCAAGTTTAGTTTGAGAAACCAGGTTTAGTTTAAAAAAACAGGTTCAGTTTGAGAAACCAGGTTCAGTTTAGCCTCCAAAACCCAGCAGGAACTAAGCCCAGCCCAGCCCAGCCCGGCCTTACCATCCTCCCGTGCCAAGGCTGAGGACGTGAGCAGGATGAGAACTCCTTGGTCCTGTAAATATTTGATGATTGCCTGCAACAAACAGAGAAAAAAAATCAAACTCTGCTCCTTCCCTGCCTCTTGTGCCAGCTGGGATCAAAATATTCCTTGTTCAGGCCTAAAATTCCTTAAAATAAAGTCCCGATCAAGCTGGCTGGAATTAATGAAGATTAGTAATCTATCCCTGCCAGGAACTGCAGCCCAAAGGGGAAGGTTTTCCCAGCATCCTCGAAAAGACAAAATTCCAGAATCCTGGAAAACAGAAAACTCCAGCAATCTGGGAAAACACAGAATTCCAGCATCCCAGGGAAACACAAAATTCCAACAATCCTGGGAAATGACAAAATTCCAACAGTCTGGGAAAACACAAAATTCCAACAGTCTGGGAAAACACAAAATTCCAACAGTCTGGGAAAACACAAAATTCCAGCACCCTGGGAAAAGACAAAATTGCAACAGCCTGGGAAATGACAAAATTCCAACAGTCTGGGAAAACACAAAATTCCAACAGTCTGGGAAAACCCAAAATTCCAACACCCTGGGAAAAGACAAAATTCCAGCATCCTGGAAAACACCAAATTCTAGCATCCTGGAGAACACCAAATTCCAGCCACCACCTGGCTGGAGCTCAGCTGGATTTTGGCAGCATCAATCTTTGGAAAAAAAAAAATTAGCTGAGTGTAAAAAAGTCCTGGAATTGTGTCCCAGATTTCCAGGAGCAGACAGATAAAGAGATAAAAATCAGCTTTTCCTTGTGTTTGGTGCCTTGGATTGCCTCTCCTTTTCCAAATTTGGATCTTTCTTCCATTTTTTCAGGAATCTTCCAGGAACTGGATAAACCTGGAAGTGCCCTGATCCCATTCCATGCACTCAGGATTGGATTGGTGCCCACTCCTCCAGGAAAACACAAGAATTTTGGGAATTCTGGGCAATCCCAGGGAAATATTTGGGATTCAGCAGAGCAGCTCCTCCTCTGGGTGCTCAAGGCAGAGAGGAGAAGGGGTAAGAGGCAGGAATTCCAAAGGAATCCTGGGAATGCTCAGCTCCAGAAGTAATTCCCAGCTCGTGGCATTAATCTTTAGGTGAGAAACAGAAAGAATAAATGAGAGCAACAAAGCAGGAAAATAACATTTAAAGCAGGGTGATTCATTCCATTTTGCATTAATTGTGGATAATAACACCAAAAATGTCATTTAAAGGCCACATTCCTCCCAGGAAAACACTCACCAAATCCTTCTCCTTCAGCTTTTCCACCAGCTGATCCATTCTGGATTGATCCTTATTGGATATTTCCACCTCGTAGAGACTGGAGTAAACACCCTGAAAGCAGACTGGGGGGAAAAAAAAGGATTGGGGGTTGGGGTGGTGATTTTCCATGGATTCTGTCCCAGCAGGGTGGAGGTGGAATTGCTGGGAGCACTGGAAATTGGGATATTTCACACCCACCTTCATTCCTAGTGTAATTTTTTTTCCCAAATGCAGCTTCTGGCAGTTTTTTCTTCAAGTCAGACAATCCCATGACGTGTTTGATGTCCAGGCTGGGAGGCCTGAGGGGATAAAGCACAGAAATTTCAGGATTAAGAAGAGCTGGGAGTTCTGTGGAGCCAAAAAAAAAAAAAAATCTCTGGAAAAGGTGCAGCTTGCTCAGGATCCTGTGTGCAAATCCTGAAAATCCTCAAATCACAGATCCTGGGGTGTTTAAAGCCAGGACTGGAGCAATCTGGTTTAGTGGCAGGTGTCAGAACTGAATTCTTTTAAAGCATTTCATCTCCTCACCCAGCTGGGACCCAACACCGCATTCCTGACTGTCCCAACATCCCAGCAGCAAAGGGGTGAGGCAGGAAAAGACAAAAACTGGCTTAGTTTGAGAAACCAGGTTTAGCTTGAGAAACCAGGTTAAAGTTAAAAAACCAAGTTTAGTTTAAGAAACCAGGTTCAGTTTGAGAAACCAGGATTTGGTTAAGGAACAAGGTTCAGTCTGAGAAAGCAGGCTCAGTGTGCTAAGCCCAGCTCAGTGTGGCTCAGGTATATAAGCCTGGCTCAGTGTGCTAAGCCCAGCTCAGTGGAACACCCCAGGCCCAGCATGCTAAGCCTGGCTCAGTCCCACTCACAGCTGGGTGGGCACGCTGCCCGCGCTGTGCTAAGCCCGGCTCACTGTGCTAAGCCCAGCCCAGCCCCACTCACAGCTGGGTGGGTACACTGCCTGCGCTGTGCTAAGCCCGGCTCACTGTGCTAAGCCTGGCTCACTGTGCTAAGCCTGGCTCAGGCACACTCACAGCTGGGTGGGCACGCTGCCCGCGCTGTGCTAAGCCCGGCTCACTGTGCTAAGCCCGGCTCAGGGTGCTAAGCCTGGCTCACTGTGCTAAGCCCAGCCCAGCCCCACTCACAGCTGGGTGGGCACACTGCCCGCGCTGTGCTAAGCCCGGCTCACTGTGCTAAGCCCGGCTCAGGGTGCTAAGCCCGGCTCACTGTGCTAAGCCCCACTCACAGCTGGGCGGGCACGCTGCCCGCGCTGTGCCGGCTCCTCAGGCCGATGGTGCAGAGGCGCCGGCCCCCGATGCAGAGCTGGCCCCGCCACGGGCACGGCGCTGCCGACAGCGACCGCGGCTCTGCGGAGGGAACGGGACAGGGGAGAGGAGAGAACAGTCCACGGGGAAAGCCAAAAAGCACAAACCCAAAGCCAAAATCCAAACCCCGCAACCTCAGACCCAAAACCAAAAACCCCCAAAACCCCAAACACAATCAGAAAAACCAGAACCCCAAACCCAAATACCACAACCCCAAAAACCCCAAACCTAAAATCCACAACCACAACCCCAAAAACCACAGCCTAAAACCCCCAAACCCAAAAACCCCAAACCAAAATCCCAAATCCAAAACTGCCAACCCCAAAACCCCCAACCTCAAACAACCACAACCCCAAAAACCCCAAACCCAAAAAACCACAACTCCAAATACCCCATGCTCAAAAAACCCCAACCTGAAAAATCACAACCCCAAACCCAAACACCCCAAATCCAAGCAACCACAACCACAGCCCCAAAATCCCCAAACCCAAAAACCCAGAAACCCCAGCAGTTCTTACCTTGGTGGTTCTGCTCCACTCTGGAGAGAGACATCAATAAAAAAAGAAAATATTCAGAGATGGGGAAAGGAATAAAAGGAATTTTAGGGGTAGGGAAAGGATAAAAGGGAATATTTAGAAATGGGAAAGGGAATAAAAGGAAAATATTCAGAGATGGAAAAAGAGGGAATACAAAGAGTATTAGAGATGGGAAAAGCATATAAGGGAATTTTAGAGATGGAAAAAGGAATAAAAGGAATATTTAGGTATGGGAAAAGGAGTAAAGAGTATTCAGAGATGGGAAAAGAGGGAAGAAAAGGAATTTCAGAGATGGAAAAAGCATAAAAGGGAATACTTAGATATGGGAAAAGGATAAAAAGGACATTAGTGATGGGAAAAGGATAAAAGGAGTATTAGAGATGGGAAAAGAGGGAAAAAAAGGAAAATTGATCCAGAGATGGGAAAATTATAAAAAATATTTAGAGATTGTAAAAGGAAGAAAAGAAATACTTAGAGATGGAAAAAAGGAATTTTAGAGATTTAGAGACGGGAAAAGAGGGAAGAAAAGGAAAATATTCAGACATGGGAAAAGAAGCAAAAGGAATTGCAGAGATGGGTAAAGAATAAAAAGGAATTTTAGATGGGAAAAAGGATAAAAAGGATGTCAGGGATGGGAGGGGGCAGAGAAGGGCCGTGCAGGCTCCTTACGGGCGGTGCGGGGCCGGCGCGGGCATCTCCCGGGGCGCGCGGTACTGGCAGGCCAGCAGCACGTACGGACACACCTGGCGGGGCCGCTCGGCCGCTCCCGCCCCGCTCACCTCGTACACGTAGTACTGCGGAGAGAACGGGAAACAGCCGTGGGATACTGGGAATAATCCATGGGGAATGGGAATTCACCCCGTTCAACTCATACCCGTAGTACTGGGGAGAGAATGGGAAACACCCGTGGGATACTGGGAATAATCCACAGGGGATAATCCATGGGATACTGGGAATAATCCATGGGGAACAGGGATAATCCATGGGGAACAGGGATCATCCATGGGGAATAATCCATGGGATACTGGGGATAATCCACGGGAACAGGGAATTTAACCCGCTCAACTCGTACACGTAGTACTGGGGAGAGAACGGGAAACAGCCGTGGGATACTGGGAATAATCCACGGGGGATAATCCATGGGATACTGGGGATAATCCATGGGATACTGGGGATAGTCCACAGGAACTGGGAATTATCCATGGGGAATAATCCATGGGATACTGGGAATAACCCATGGGAACTGGGAAATCACCCCGTTCAACTCATACACATCGTACTGGGGAAACACAGGGAAACAGCATAGGGAATAGGGATAATCCATGGGGAACGGGGATAATCCATGGGGAACGGGGATAACCCATGGGATACCGGGAATCATCCATGGGAACTGGGAACCATCCATGGGATACTGGGAATCATCCATGGGATACTGGGAATAACCCAAGGGGAACGGGAATCATCCATGGAACTGGGAATAATCCACGGGAACTGGGAATTCACCCCGCTCACCTCGTACATGTAGTACTGGGAAAACACAGGGAAATATCCATGGGATATTAGGGATACATGGGAAACGGGGAATAATCCATGGGAAACGGGGAAATCCATGGGATGTGGGACTGGGAAAAGGGAAACCCATGGGGAAAAGGGAAATCCACGGGATGTGGGACTGGGAAAAGGGCAATCCATGGGGAAAAGGGAAATCCACGGGATGTGGGACTGGGAAAAGGGCAATCCATGGAATGTGGGACTGGGAAAAGGGCAATCCCGGAGTACCTGGCTGCTCCCGCTGGACACGTGGCAGTCGTAGCCGGGCGAGGGGCAGGTGGAGCTGCTGGGGGAGCTCTCAGGGATGGCTCTGACCTTGCCCTGCAGCAAAAACACATCCCAAGCATGGAAATCCATGGAATCCTTCCCAAAAATCCATCCCAAGGATGGAAATCCGAGGAAATAGTCCCAAGGATGTGTTTTGTTCCCCATGTTGGAAGAGCAGGGTGAGGGCGGTGCGGTTGTGGTGTTCCAAAAATTCAGGTGGGTTTGGGATGGGAAGAGCCAGGGTCAGAAGTGGGGTTTGGGATCAGCTCCAGACAGGAGGAATGGGAAAAAAAAATTAAACCTCCCAAAATTCCTGAGAATCCAAGGAAAAATTGGAGTTTGGAGTTTGATTTTCCATCCCACCAAAATTATGGGCAGTAAAATCTCAAAGTTCAAATTTCAAAGAGAAATTTCCAGTGTGAAGAGTTTGGGTTTGGAATCAGCTCCAGACAGCAGGAAGGGGAAAAACCCTTGAAAATTCCCAAAATTTCTGAAATTCCAAGGAAAAACTGGATTCTGGACTTTGATTTATAAGCAATTAAAAATTTGGGGTTTACCTTGATGAGCTTACAGATGACAATAAATCCTGATTTTCCCTGGTGCCAAGGGCTGGGATGGAGGCAGTCGGAATATTTGGAAATATAAACCCCTGGAAAACAAGAAAAAAAGGGAATTATTTGTCAGCAGGGAAAGATATTCCCAAAAATCTCTGTAAAGAGCCAGAAAAATGGGGGAATTCTGGAATATTCCCAGAAAATCAGTATATTGGTTAATGTTCCCAGAAAATGAGAAATATTCCAAGAAAAGTGAAAAATATGCTAAAAAAATGAGAAATATTCCAAGAAAAATAAGAAATATTGCCAGAAAACCAGTTCTGGGGTGATAAAAGCAGTTCATATTCCCAGAAAATGAAGAGCTGAAGGAATGCTGCCATTCCCTGGGAAAAATCCCACCCTCAGCTGGCTGAAAGATCAGAAAGAAGGGAATTTTCCAGGGATTTCTGCAGTAAAACCCAAGAATTTTGACCTTTTGCCTTGGCTTTGGAAGGAGTTTATTCCCTAAATGGGAATTTGGAAAGGGTTTCATTCCCAGAGTGGGAATTTGAAGTTTTGAAAGAGTTTTATTCCCAGAATGGGAATTTGGAAGGAATTTTATTCCCAGAACGGGAATTTGGAAGGAATTTGGAAGGAATTTCATTCCCAGAGTGGGAATTTGAAGTTTTGAAAGAGTTTTATTCCCAGAATGGGAATTTGGAAGGAATTTTATTCCCAGAACGGGAATTTGGAAGGAATTTGGAAGGAATTTCATTCCCAGAGTGGGAATTTGGAAGGAATTTTGAAGGAGTTTCATTCCCAAAGTGGGAATTTGGAAGGAATTTGGAAGGAGTTTCATTCCCAAAGTGGGAATTTGGAAGGAATTTGGAAGGAATTTCATTCCCAGAGTGGGAATTTGGAAGGAATTTTGAAGGAGTTTCATTCCCAGAGTGGGAATTTGGAAGGAATTTCATTCCCAGAGTGGAATTTGGAAGGAGTTTCATTCCCAGAGTGGGAATTTGGAAGGAATTTCATTCCCAGAGTGGGAATTTGGAAGGAGTTTCATTCCAGAGTGGGAATTTGGAAGGCGTTTCATTCCCAGAGTGGGGATTTTTTGGAAGGAGTTTCATTCCCAGAGTGGGAATTTGAAGGAATTTGGAAGGAGTTTCATTCCCAGAGTGGGAATTTCCTTTCCAGGTGGGATTTTACCTTTGGCAGGGTCCCCCAGGGTGGAGATGCTGCTGCTGTTGACACGGAGCCCGCTCTGACACACTCGCTGGGCCTGCAAGGGAACAGGAAAATTCCTCTTTTTCCACCTTTTTTTCCAGGATTTACTTCCAGGAAATGAGAAATATTCCCAGGAAATCAGTTATTGGGTGATAAAGGGTGTTAATATTCCCAGGAATTGAGAAATTCCAAGTAATTGCGAGTAATCCCAAATAATGCCAAATAATTAAAAAATATTGCAGTGGCACAAAGGAAAATTCCTTTTTCTCCAATCAAATCCATCCCTAAAACCCTACAGGAGCCAAAGAATTCCAAATATTTCCAAATAATCTGAAAGAATCCCAAAGAATTCCAAGGAATCCCAAAGAATTCCATTTAATTCCAGTGGCACCAAAGAAAATTCCTTTTTCTCCAATCAGATCCACCCCTAAAACACCCCAGGAGCCAAAGAATCCCAAATAATTTCAAATCATTCCAATAAGAATTCCAATAAGAATTCCACATAATTCCAAATAATCCCAAAAATCCCAAATATTCACAAAGAATCCCAGAGGCACCACGGAAAATTCCTTTTTCTCCAACCAGATCTATTCCTAAAACCCCTGAGGAGCCAAATAAATAATGCCAAATAACTGTAAATAATCCCAAATATTTCCAAAGAATTCCAAATAATCCTAAACAATCCCACTGGCAGCAAGGAAAATTCCCTTTTCTCCCATCAGAGCCATCCCAAACCCGCCAGGAGCTGCTCCCAGAGCTTTTCCCAGCAGGAATTCCCCTGGGCACTGCCCCACCAGATCTCCTGGGTGTGATGAGACAAAAAGCAGGGATCTGATCCCAAATTCCCATGGAAATCCCATTCCAGGTTACCTCCTCCTCCTTGTCAAAGAGCAGGAATGCAAAGGTCTCCTGCAGCTCCTCCTGGCTGTATCCTGCAGCTGCCTTGGCTC
Source organism: Montifringilla adamsi (assembly GCA_017590115.1). Classification (NCBI taxonomy): domain Eukaryota; kingdom Metazoa; phylum Chordata; class Aves; order Passeriformes; family Passeridae; genus Montifringilla; species Montifringilla adamsi. The sequence goes on along the minus strand of JAGGNK010015225.1, from coordinate 2,012,332 downwards.
GGGCAAAAGCTTGGAGCTGGAAAAAAAATCCCAACATTTTTGGCCTCAGGTGATGCTGATCCCAGAAAAAAATTATTTTTCCCACTTTTTTTTTCAGGATTAGGGGAAAAAAGTAATCTGGCCCAGCACAGTTGGAAAAACACCTGAATGTGGTTTAATTCCTGAGCCTTAAAATAATAAAAAAAATTGAGGTGAGGAAAATGAAACACAATAGCAACAGGAAAAATCAGCAGTGGGAATGGGATGAAGGGATTTGGAAATGGGAATGAAAGGATTGGAAAAATGAGAATCTGGGGATTTGAAAAATGGGAATGAAGGGATTTGAAAACTGGGAATGGCATGAAGAGAACTGAAAATGGGAATGTGGGATTTGGAAAGTGGGAATGGGATAAAGGAGTTTGGAAAGTGGGAATGTGGGAATTTTGAAAGTGGGAATGTGGAAATTTTGAAAGTGGGAATGTGGAGATTTTGAAAGTGGGAATGGGATGAAGAGATTTTGAAAGTGGGAATGTGGAGATTTGAAAAGTGGGAATGTGAGGACTTCAAAAGTGACAATTAAGAGATTAGAAAAGTGGGAATGAAGGGATTTCAAAAGTGGGAATGAAGGGATTTTTTAAAGTCCAGCCAGCTGGAAAAAATGAAGTTAAAAGGAAAAAAAGAAAGGTGGAGACAGAGACATCCCAAAAATCTGCCTTGAGGTCAACTCAACAGAAAGCAGCCCATGGAAGGGAATTCTCCCAACTCCAAAGGAATTTTGGAATTCCCAAGGCTCCATGAATTTTGAGCACCATTGGCTGCATGGATTGTTTATTCCTGATGGCGACGGAAGCGCAAGAAAGGGAAAAAAAAAAGTTGGGAATTTCAAGAGGGAAATGAAACAGAGCTGGCAATAAATCAGCATTCCCAGAGGTGTGCAGCTCCCAAAAAATCCCATTTTTGCTGGGATTGCAGGCTTACCTCACTCAGGAAAAGCTCATTTTCCACCAGGATGGCTCTGCTGTACTGGAGGCCTTGCTGGGAGCTGGAGTGCAGGGAGGAGCTCTGCAGCACCGCCACGGCCCGCTGCAGCAGGGAGCAGCCCTGCTCCTCGGGATCCAGGGACAGTCCTGGGAAAACAGGGAATGTTCTAGGTGGGAATGCTGCAGCAGGGAGCAGCCCTGCTCCTCGGGATCCAGGGACAGTCCTGGGAAAACAGGGAATGTTCTAGGTGGGAATGCTGCAGCAGGGAGCAGCCCTGCTCCTCGGCATCCAGGGACAGTCCTGGGAAAACAGGGAATGTTCTAGGTGGGAATGCTGCAGCAGGGAGCAGCCCTGCTCCTCGGCATCCAGGGACAGTCCTGGGAAAACAGGGAATGTTCCAGCTGGGAATGCTGCAGCAGGGAGCAGCCCTGCTCCTCGGCATCCAGGGACAGTCCTGGGAAAACAGGGAATGTTCCAGCTGGGAATGCTGCAGCAGGGAGCAGCCCTGCTCCTCGGCATCCAGGGACAGTCCTGGGAAAACAGGGAATGTTCCAGTTCCAGCTGGGAATTGCCAGATTGGCTCCTCAGGATCCAGGGGGAATCCTGGGAAAACAGGGAATATTCTGGCTGGGAATTGCCAGATTGGCTCCTCAGGATCCAGGGCCTCCTGGGAAAACAGGGAATATTCCAGCTGGGAATTGCCAGATCAATGCAGGGATTCAGCATGGAAAAAAGGGGAAACATTCCAGGTGGGAATTGCTGCAACAGGGAACTCTGCTCCTGGAGATCCAAGGGGAATTCTGGGGAAAAACAGGGAAATCTTCCAGGTGGGAATTCTCAGATCAATGTCAAGATTCAGGATGGGGTGTGCAAGAAAAAAGGGAAATATTCCGGCTGGGAATTGCCAGATTGGCTCCTCAGGACCCAGGGGGAATCCTGGGAAAACAGGGAATATTCCAGCTGGGAATTGCCAGATCAGTGTGGGGATTCAGGATGGGGTGTGCAAGAAAAAAAGGAAATATTCCAGGTGGGAATTGCTGCAACAGGGAACTCTGCTCCTCAGGATCCATGGGGAATCCTGAGGGAAAAATTCCAGGTGGGAATTGCCAGATCTGTGGGTGGATTTGGGATGGGGTGGTGCCTCCAAATCCCAGATTTCTGGGAGTTAAAACAATCTTTGGAAAGAGGGATCTGAGCTAATGGTTCATGCCAAAAAAAAAATCTGTAGCAGCTGCCAGAAGGGAAATAATTTATAAATTCAGATGTTAATATGAAATTAGAAATGTATAAAAGTCTAAATATAAAAATAAATTATTATTAATAAATATTTATATAGTTATTACATTTAGTTATTGTTATATCATTATATATATGAATAGTAATAAATATCTTGTCATGTGTTTTATATATAATATACATAACTTATTAATATATCATTTATAATTAACTATAAGTAAATTTTAATTAATTACAAATTGATTTAGTATAAGCTAATTTATACATTTATAGTTTATAAATTAACTTTATGCATGAGGTTCCAAATCCCAAACTCAGCGTTTGATCCCTGTTTTTAAGGGCAAGTTTGAATAATTTTTGCCTTTTCCATTTAAAAAATGAAGATCAAATCATTCCTTGTGTCAATTTTTATTCCTCTCAAATTATTCCAGGAGGAAAAAAAAAAGGATTAATTTAAGGAATGGGGGAAGAGAAGGGGAAAGGGAAAAAATCCAGATGAGGAAAAAACGTGGAAGGATCTAAAAATGATCCAAGAATCCCAAAGTGATCCTAGAAAAACACAGCAGGTGAGGATGGAAATTTGGAGGAAAGTCTTTAAAGAAGATTTTTCTGCTTTAAACCTTTTTTTGGATATTTTGTGCCTTTGTAAATTCACTTTTTACGCTGCCTGCTTTTAGGTGCTGCCTCTGGAATCTTTGGAATTAGGGAAAAAAAGCAGATTAAGAGCAGAAAAATGGGAAATAAAGGGATTTTCCAGGTTTTTTTTTTTTTCAGCAGCAGTCTTTCAGTCTTTGGGGTAAGTTCATTTGAGAAAAGTTCGTTTTTCTTGCATTTTTCTTCCTGTGTTTTCTGCATCCTTAAGGAAGCATCCAGAAAATTTAAAATTTAAATCAAATTTAAAATTTTAAATTTCATGGAATTTTAAATCCCAGCTCAGCTCAAAGGATGCAACACAACCTCCTTTTTTTTTTTTTTTTTTTTAATTCTTTTTGCTGGAGCAAAACTTATTTTGGAAAGTATCAGATATTTTCAGGGATAAAAGTTAAAAAAAAAAGTATGGAACTCTTGGGAATACAACAAAAAATCCAGGAATTTTGCAGGTGATCGCTCCAATTTTTTTTTCTAAATGCAGCTTCAAAATGAAAATCCAGAAAGGGAAAAAAATAATTTAAAAATAAATTTATTAATTAATTAATGAGAGGAAACTGAGCCCAAGTGGCTGCACCCCTCAATTCCCTCCTGGATTTTGGGAAGATGTATCCCAGCCCTAAGGAAAAAAAAATTCCCAGGAAAAAAATCCCAAATCCTGGCACATCCCAGGGCAGGAGCAGAAGGTGAAAGTGAAAGTGGCCACGGCAGAAGGGAAAGTGAAAGTGAGAAACTTGGGAATGGCAGCAGATCCACAGGGGGAAATTTGGGAATGAGAAACTTGGGAATGGCACTGGATCATGGAGAGAAACTTGGGAATGAGAAACTTGGGAATGGCAATGGATCCATGGAGAGAAACTTGGGAATGGGAAACTTGGGAATGGCACTGGATCATGGAGAGAAACTTGGGAATGGCACTGGATCCATGGAGAGAAACTTGGGAATGGGGAACTTGGGAATGGCACTGGATCCATGGAGAGAAACTTGGGAATGGCACTGGATCCATGGAGAGAAACTTGGGAATGGCACCGGATCCATGGGGGGAAACTTGGGTATGGGAAACTTGGGAATGGCACTGGATCGAATGGGGTGAAACTTGGGAATGGGGAACTTGGGAATGGCACCAGATCCATGGAGAGAAACTTGGGAATGGGGAACTTGGGAATGGCACCAGATCCATGGAGAGAAACTTGGGAATGGCACTGGATCCATNGAATGGGGAACTTGGGAATGGCACTGGATCCATGGAGAGAAACTTGGGAATGGCACTGGATCCATGGAGAGAAACTTGGGAATGGCACCGGATCCATGGGGGGAAACTTGGGTATGGGAAACTTGGGAATGGCACTGGATCGAATGGGGTGAAACTTGGGAATGGGGAACTTGGGAATGGCACCAGATCCATGGAGAGAAACTTGGGAATGGGAAATTTGGGAATGGCACCAGATCCATGGAGAGAAACTTGGGAATGGGAAACTTGGGAATGGCAATGGATCCATGGAGAGAAACTCAGGTATGGGAAACTTGGGAATGGCACTGGATCGAATGGGGTGAAACTTGGGAATGGGGAACTTGGGAATGGCACCAGATCCATGGAGAGAAACTTGGGAAGGAGAAACTTGGGAATGGCACTGGATCCATGGGGCACACTCCAGGAATGGGATCAGACAGCAGGGATGGCACAGGGCTGGAGGATCCAGAGGGGATTGATGATCCCTGCCCTGACACCCTTGGGAATTCCCAGCTGGCCCTGGTGAATTCCCACCCTTGCAGCACAGAATTCAAGCAGGCACTCCTGCAGCTCCCAAAATCAGCTCCAACCCAGGGAATGCTGAGCTTTCCCTCCCTGCTGTGCACAAACCATCCTCCAAGCAGTGATGGAATTCCTTGGAATTCTGCTGATCTGCTGCTCCCTCTCCTGGGCAGGATGAGCAGAGCCAGGGAATCCTTGGGGTTGGGAAAGATTTCTGGGATGGAATCCAACCATTCCCAGCACTGCCAGGGCCACCCATGTCCCCAGGTGCCACATGCACAGGGCTTTAAATCCCCCCAGGAATGGGGAATCCATTCCTGCCCTGACCACCTTTTGCACTGAGAAATGTTCCCTAAAATCCAATCCACACCTCCCCTGGCACAGCTGAGGCTGTGGACTTCCAAAACGCAGGATTTGCCTTTGGCTCATCCCGTTTTCTGGGATCTCTGGATGGCCTCAGCACTCAGCAACTTCCAAGGAAGTTTTCCCAGCCCAGGAAGCGCAGAATTTCCTTTTTACATTTTTTTAACCTTAACATTTCAGTAGCATTCACTGCAGGCATTCGGATGCTGTCAATTCCTCAAAATTCCATGATCCAGCAATTTTTCTGGCTTGATCCCAAGGCTGGAATGAGCTGGAATATTTGGAATCACCAGCAGGATCATCAGGTCTGGCACCACCACATTCCACTGCAGATTTACACCAAAATTTGGGATTTTTATCCTGCCACAATTCTCCCAAAAACCAGTTTGTGTTGTTCCAGAGGTTCCTTAGGATCATCTTTCCCAAATTGTTTTGGAGTTTAATTCCTCCCATCCCAATTTCCTTCTTTCCCTGTGGGAGATCTCCCAGAAAAACCAGAGTCTCCCCCTGGCTAATGAGAAACTTGGGAATGGCAATGGATCCATGGAGAGAAACTTGGGAATGGGAAACTTGGGAATGGCACTGGATCATGGAGAGAAACTTGGGAATGGCACTGGATCCATGGAGAGAAACTTGGGAATGGGGAACTTGGGAATGGCACCAGATCCATGGAGAGAAACTTGGGAATGGGAAATTTGGGAATGGCACCAGATCCATGGAGAGAAACTTGGGAATGGGAAACTTGGGAATGGCAATGGATCCATGGAGAGAAACTCAGGTATGGGAAACTTGGGAATGGCACCAGATCCATGGAGAGAAACTTGGGAAGGAGAAACTTGGGAATGGCACTGGATCCATGGGGAAAAGTCAGGAGAAGAAAAGAAGGAAAAACTTGTGGAGAAGGAAAGAAGGGAGAAACTTGGGATTGGCACTCTGGGAAACTGAGAAACTTGAGAATGGCACCAGATCCATAGGGCAAACTCTGGGAATGGAACAGGTCCCTTGGGAAAAACTCGGGAAACAAGAAACTTGGGAATGGCACTGAGGGAAGGACAAACTTGGGAATGGCACCAGATCCACTGGGAAACTCTGGGAAGGAGAAACTTGGGAATGGCACTGGATCCATGGGGCACACTCCAGGAATGGGATCAGACAGCAGGGATGGCACAGGGCTGGAGGATCCAGAGGGGATTGATGATCCCTGCCCTGACACCCTTGGGAATTCCCAGCTGGCCCTGGTGAATTCCCACCCTTGCAGCACAGAATTCAAGCAGGCACTCCTGCAGCTCCCAAAATCAGCTCCAACCCAGGGAATGCTGAGCTTTCCCTCCCTGCTGTGCACAAACCATCCTCCAAGCAGTGATGGAATTCCTTGGAATTCTGCTGATCTGCTGCTCCCTCTCCTGGGCAGGATGAGCAGAGCCAGGGAATCCTTGGGGTTGGGAAAGATTTCTGGGATGGAATCCAACCATTCCCAGCACTGCCAGGGCCACCCATGTCCCCAGGTGCCACATGCACAGGGCTTTAAATCCCCCCAGGAATGGGGAATCCATTCCTGCCCTGACCACCTTTTGCACTGAGAAATGTTCCCTAAAATCCAATCCACACCTCCCCTGGCACAGCTGAGGCTGTGGACTTCCAAAACGCAGGATTTGCCTTTGGCTCATCCCGTTTTCTGGGATCTCTGGATGGCCTCAGCACTCAGCAACTTCCAAGGAAGTTTTCCCAGCCCAGGAAGCGCAGAATTTCCTTTTTACATTTTTTTAACCTTAACATTTCAGTAGCATTCACTGCAGGCATTCGGATGCTGTCAATTCCTCAAAATTCCATGATCCAGCAATTTTTCTGGCTTGATCCCAAGGCTGGAATGAGCTGGAATATTTGGAATCACCAGCAGGATCATCAGGTCTGGCACCACCACATTCCACTGCAGATTTACACCAAAATTTGGGATTTTTATCCTGCCACAATTCTCCCAAAAACCAGTTTGTGTTGTTCCAGAGGTTCCTTAGGATCATCTTTCCCAAATTGTTTTGGAGTTTAATTCCTCCCATCCCAATTTCCTTCTTTCCCTGTGGGAGATCTCCCAGAAAAACCAGAGTCTCCCCCTGGCTGATCCAGAGATTTTTTTTCCTTTTCCAACTGTGATCCAGGGATTTTCTTTCTCCAACTGATCCCACTGCTGGGAGCTGTTTGCTGAGTAGACTGGGAACAACAGAAATTTCAGGAAAAATTGGATATTAGGGAAAAATTCCCCCCTAAAAAGCATGGGAAGAGGTTGCCCAGGGCACTGGAGGGATTTAAAAGCTGGAAGTGACACCTGGGGACATCAGTGGTGGCCTTGGCAGGCTTGGGAACGGCTGGATTGGATCTCTGAGGGTTTTTCCAACTCTGGAATTCCACTTTCCCAGTTTTTCCCCACCCCAGGACACAGGGAATTATTTTAACCCTGGATGTGCTGGTGGCTGAAGCTGCCACGGGATAAAGGATCTGACCTCACCCCAAGACAAGTGGGATTTTCCACGTTTTTCCAGGCAGATTTTGGGAATGGGATGGGTTGGGAACAGAACAAAACCTCTGGAACAAACTGGCCTGATGTTTCCCTGTGTTTCCTGGAGATCTTGCCCCAGGATGCTGCAGATGAGGAATAAAAAACAACCCACAAATGCAAAGATTCCACCTTTTCCTCAGGAAATGGAGTTTCCATGAGTTTTCAGGATGCAGCTCCACGTTCCTAAATTAATCCTCCTTGGCCCTAAACTCGGGAATTATACCCTGGCTTAGGGTGGGATCATTTCTTTTGCTGTTTTTAACTCAGTGGGCCAAGGTGGTTGTTCCTAAGCAAACCCAGGTGCTGGACTGGATTTCCAATTTTTTTTTTTCCCAATTTTTTTTCCCATTTTTTTCCCAATCACCCAGGGCTGATTCCAGCTGGGAATTCCATGCTCTGGAGCAGCTCAGCATTCCCTGATCCCATTTTTGGCCTCCAGCTGTGCCAAGGGGTTTGGACTGGATTTTAGGGAAAATTTCCCCATGGAAAAGGAATGAGGATGTGGAGGCTGCAGGATGGTTTTAGGGCCTGACAGGATTTATTTGGATGGGTTTTAGGTGCTGCAGGGAATTCCTGGCATCTTTTCAGGGCACTCTGCAACCTCCAGAGAGAACTGCACTCAAGCTCTGATTTGATCTCACAGCAAATTCCAAATCCCATTGGATGGGCAGGGAATTTTAGCAGTTTCCTCATGGGAAGGGAAAGTGATGTTCCTGCATCATGTTTAAAAAACAAACAAACAAAAAAACCCACTCTTTGTGTCATCAGAAATTACAGCAAATCCGAGTGTTTCCAAATTCCCACCCGGAATTTTGTTCCTTCTGTTCTTTTGTTTGGCTCCAATAAAAGAATTCCAAAGGAAATGTTTCATCCAGGAGGGAAAAGCTGGAAAAATCCAGCCTGGTGGAGAAATGATGGAGTGTCTCTCGCTGCACCAGCAGATGGAAAAATTAAAGGGAAAAAAAAAAAAAAACCCCAACAAAAAACTCCTTGGGAGGTTCAGGCTGGATGAGAAGTTGTAATTTCCCCTCTGGAAAAGGACAGGTCCCCACTCCTGGCTGGACAAAGCCACTTCCACCCCACTGTGATGAAAAAACTCCTCAGGGTAGGAATCCTCCAGCTAAAATCCTTCCAAGAGCAATTTCTTGGATTTTACAACCTCCCTCCTGCTCCTTTCAGCTGCTGACGGAATTCAAAATGCGGTTTTTACACATTTCACACACTAATTTATAAAAATCAGGAGCTTTTTTCCCCAAACTCCAATTTTGTCACCCCACCCAGGGCTGTGCTTCACTCAGGTGACACCTGACTTCCTAAGTCACCAGTACAGGAATTTTGGCACTTGGACAACAAAAAAGGAACATTTTCTTTCCACAATCAGCCAGTTCAGTGATTTTCCACAGAGCTGAGCGAGCAGCAGCGTTACCTCCACAAGGCAGAGAAATTCCCTTTGGGAAAAGGGAAAAAATCAAAACAAATCCCTCCAACCAAATTCCCTATGGATCCTCTGGCTGGGGAAATCACACCCTGAAAATTCCCAATAAAAACAACCAAAGCCAAGCACTCAAATCCAAAGATTCCCTCAGAATTAGTGGGGTCTCGCCATCAAAATAATATTCCAGATTTGGCAAAAAACTGAATTTATCCCCTCAAAAAATCAACATTTCACTTTCTGCTCTCAAAGGGATTCTAAGCAAGAGCAAGGAATTGGTGACTTTGGGGAAGAAAATCCCAAGGTGGGATTTTAAGGAATACTGAGGATGAAGATCTGGGAATGGGGAATATTCAAGCTGGCTCTGGTGTTGCCAAAAACTGCAGGTTTAAGAGGAACACTAAAAAGAAATAAAGCAAATTATGCATAAAACAGATTTCAGAGCTACCTAACAGCCTGTGGTGCAAGGCAATGAATTGTAATTAATCACAATTCTTACCAGAGGAGATAAAGAGTTTCTGAAATGCTCTGATAATGATTTCTTGGCTGGAAAACAATTTCTGTGAAATCAGACACTTCAGTTACAACGGAACTTATATAAAAAAATTCCTTCTAGAGCAGAGCAGTGATTTCCAGACTTGACCACAGCAAAGCCCCGTGTTTTATAAAAACCAAAATGAGCTTGGAGCTGCACTAAGAAATACCCATTTCATCAAAGACTTGGGGTAAATCCATTAATTTTATGCCCTGACTTGAGTAGCCCAAAAAAAGCAGAGCACCTCCTGCACCATTCTGGATCATTCTGGATCATCACAGAACACACGTTTTTAATGAAAAAAAAACTTGGTTTCCATGGAGCAAGGACTACGATTTGCAATTCTTTTAGTGCCATCCAACCTCCTGCTTGTTTCATCTATCCCAGATTATCCTCACTTTAGGAGTGCAGACCTAGAGCTGGGCAAGCTCTGCTGCAATCCAAACCTCTGTGGGATAGTTTGAGGACAATCTGGGATTAAAATTGTGCAAGACCAGAGCACAAATGTATTTTTCTCCCCTTGTAAGGCCAAATTTCAGCCCTGCAGCTGCTCCAAAGGGGGATCGAGAGTCCTCCAGCCCCTCCAGGAGAGGATCAGCACCCATCCACGCTGATTCCCAAATCCCAGTCCTGAAGGGCACCCACATCACCCAGCACGTGTGTCCAAAAAAGCACCGCGACTTTTCCCAGCTGCTCAGGTCTTGGGAACCACCACTTGGAAAAGCCAACGTGTCGCTGGTGAGCCAGAAAATTTCAAAACCATCTGGTTCCTACGTGTCCGAGGCTTCCAGGAGCTCTGGGTCGGGGCCTCACCGACCTGCCCCTGGCAGCAAGGGGAACGGGAGAGGGGCAAAGGCGGCACGGCCGCTCCTCCGCTCCCCCGGGGAAGGGCGGGATGGAGCCGGGAACCCTCTTTTACCCAGGGAAGGGCAGCATGGAGCCGCTAAGCGCTCTGCTCCCCGCCGAAGGGCGGGATGAAGCCGGTAAATCGTCTTTTCCCCGGGGAAAAGTGCGATGGAGCGGTAACCCTTTGCTTCCCGGAGAAGGGCGGGATGGAGCCTGTAATCCCACACACACACACACACACACTTCTCCCAGGGCAGGGCGGGATGGAGCCGAGAATCCTCTTCTCCTTAAGGAAGGGCGGCATGGAGCCAAGAACTCTCTTCTCCTTAAGGAAGGGCACGATGGAGCCGGGAACCCTCTCTCTTTAAGGAAGGGCACGATGGAGCCTTCCCCTCTCCAAAGGAAGAGCGGCATAGAGCCAGGAATTCCCCCCCTCCTAGGGAAGAGCCGAATGAAGCCGCTCGCCTTCCCTTCTAACAGGGAAGAGCGGGATGGAGCCGGTCGCCTTTCCCTCCCTCAAGGAAGAGCGGCATGGAGCCGGTAACCACCGCCCAACTCGCAGAGAAGGGAGCGATGGAACCGCCCGCCCTCACTCCCCGGCCCCGCTTACCCGTGCCCGGCTCGCCGCTCTCTCCGCGCCGCCTCTCGCCCATGGCCGGGGCTCGCCCGGAGCCGTCCCTCAGGCCGCCCTCATGGCCGCCCCGCCCGGCCCCCGGCGCGGCGCCGCTACCGGGCCGGCGGCATGAGGCGGCGCGGGGCGGCCCCCGCCATCCGCCGGCCCCAGGAAGTGGAAGGACGGAGCGGGCGGGGGAGGAGGGAGGGAGGGAGGGAAGGAGGGGACGAGGGGCGGGAGCGGGAGCGGCGGGGAAAAAAACAGAAAGTGAAAACTGAACCGGAAAGACAGCGAGGGGCCGCCCGCGGGTTTTCCTCTTCCCGCGGTCACCGGCCTTTGGCTGTCCGTAGCCGGCTTTTCCTCTTCCGTCCCTCGGCGCTGCTCCCTCGTTGTCAGCTCCTGGCTCGGCCATCGGTGTTTGCCGTTGGTGGGGATCTTGTCCCAGTCTTGCCTTGGCCTCCTCCTCCATCACCTCAGCCCCTCCATGCCTGACTTCAGCTCTTCCCGCTGCCCTTTCCCTCATCCCCTCACATCATGGCGAGAGACCCTTTTCTCCTCCTCAGTCCTTCCCCATCAGTGTTTTCCCTCTTTTGGATCTTCCCTCAGTTACCCCCGATTCCCTTCCTGACCAATTAAATGTTTGTTCAGCTCTTCCCACTGCCCCTTCCCTCATTCTCCTGCTTTGAGCGCTCATCCCAGTGCCTTCCCCAGAGCCATGTTTTGGACCTTCCCTCAGTCTGCAAACTCCTTCCCTTGTCCCCTCACATCATGGCCAGAGCTCCTTTTCTCACCTCAATCTTTCCCCCTCAGTATTTTCCCTTTGTGTTCCTTGTTTTGGGCCTTTCCTCAGTCCCAAAATTTCTTTCCCTAACCCCTCACACTTTGCCTCATGGCCAGAGCCCCCTCCCTCCCCTCAGTCCTCCTCCCTCAGTATTTTATCTCAATCCCCTTCCTGATCCCCTCAGCTCCTCCATACCTGACCTCAGCTCTTCCCACAACTACTCAAGGACAAACTCTCTCCTTGCTGGGCTGATCTGGGCAGATTCTGCATGGTGCAGAAAAACTGAATTATTTATCTTCTTTTTTTTTTTTTCTGCTTAGACATCCATTTCCATGTGTGTGTGTGTGGCCTGGAGGCACCCCGTGAGGGACTTCGGGGGTATCCCAATCCATGGGGGACAAGGGGACATCGGGAACAGGGATTGGGCTGGGGGTTGAAGGGAAGCACTGAGGTGAGGGACACAATAATGGGGTGAGGAGATGAGGGAAGGGGACGGAATGGATAATGAAATATGGAGGGAAGGCCCTGAGGGGATCAGGGAAGGGGTTTTAGGGGGATTGAGGGAAGGCTCTGAGAGGCAAGGACTGAGGTGAAGGAAAGGGTTTAAGGAATGATGTGAAGGAATGAGGAGAGATCCAAAACAAAGCTCTGGGGATGGCACTGAAGTGAGTGATGGGCTCAGAGCAGGAGAAGACTGAGGGAATGAGGGTGAGTGACACAGAAATGGGGTGAGGAGGTGAGGAAAGGGGATGGAATGGATGAAGAAAGATGGGGGAAGGCCCTGAGGGAAGGGGCTGAGGGAAGAGCCAAAATGAGGGGCTGAGGGGATCAGGGAAGGGGTTTTGGGGGGATTGAGGGAAGGCTCTGAGGGGGAAGGACTGAGGTGAAAGAAGATCCAAACTGAAACTGAGAAACTGAGTTAAAACCCCGGGCCAGAACAGATAAAAAATGATGGGCAAAGGCTGTGATGGAAGGGGCTGAGGGAAGAGCCAAAATGAAGGGCTTAGGAAAACCACTGGGCCAGAACAGATAAAAAATGATGGGGGAAGCCCCTGAGGGAAAAGCCAAAATGAGGGGCTGAGGAAAAACACTGAGGGGCGAGGACTGAGGTGAAAGAAGGGGTTTAAGGAATGTTGTGAGGGAATGATCCAAACCAAAGATCTGGGGAAGGAACTGAGGTGAGGGAAGAAGATTGAGAGGATGAGGGTGAGTAACAGAGAAATGGGGAGAGGGGATGAGGGAAGGGGACAGAATGGATAAAGGAAATAAATATGGGTGAAAGGCCCTGAGGGAAGGGGCTGAGGGGATCAGGGAAGGAATTTTAGGGGGATTGAGAGAAGGTACTGAGAAGGAAGGACTGAGGTGAGGGAAGGGGTTTAAGGAATGATGTGAGGGGTGAGGGAAACAAGGAACAAGAGGAAGGAGACTGAGGGAAGATCCAAAATGAGGGACTGAGGAAAAACCCTGGGCCAGAACAGATAGAAAATGGTGGGAAGGTCCTGAGGGAAGAGCCAAAATGAGGGGATCGGGGAAGGGGTTTTGGGGGGATTGAGAGAAGGCACTGAGAAGGAAGGACTGAGGTGAGGGAAGGGGTTTAAGGAATGATGTCAGGGGTGAGGGAAAGAAGGAACAAGGAATTATAAACAAGGAATGAGAGGAAGGGGACTGAGGGAAGAGCCAAAATGAGGGGCTGAGGAAGAACACTGGGCCGGAACAGATAGAAAGTGATGGTAAAAGGCTCTGAGGGGATCAAGGAAGGGGTTCATGAAAGTCCCTTCTGATCGTTCTGAGCTGCCTCACCCCAGTATTGAACCCTACATGGAACAGAAGAAGCCGAGGATCATTTTTAGGCTTCACCAGGCTTGGCAAAAACACCAAAAACACATCCAACGGCAAATGTTGCAATCGACTCAAGCAGGGAACAGGGAGATCTGGACTTGCCCAAGCTCTTACACAAGAGGATTTAGGAACACCCCGTCCTGAACGCTGGGGCAAAGGTTGTGTTTGGCTGAGCAAGGAGTCTTGGAGGGGATTCCACTTGGCTTTCCTTTTGGCAATGAGATCCATGGTGCTGAATCCATAATAAATTTATGGAGAGGCTGATTCCTGATCCTTGCTGAGCTGTTTCCATGCTCAGTGCCCAGGCTCTGCTTTAGCTCTGCTGAGCTTTGCAGGAAAGATTGGCCAACAAATTCAAACATAAGGAACAACAATGGGCCAACTCATTTATGAGTCACTTATTAGCCAAATAAGTCAGGAATGTGCCCTTATGGATATTTCACCCACCCTAAGAATTTGCTACGGTGGCAGCAGAGTGCAAAGTGCTGCTGCCCAGTGAAAAAAATTAAGTTGAGGGGAGAAAAAGTGATGTTTTTGTTGGGGCAGGGCACCATTTATACCAGTTTTTGTAGCACTGTTTATTTATTATTATTTTTTATTTATTATTCTTATTTATTTAATATTTATTCCTATTTTAAATATTTATTATTAATTATTTGTTATTATTTATTTAACTAATAAATAGATGCTATTTATAGCATTTATCACAGTAAATTTGTCAGATTCATGGGTTTTTCTAGCTCCTTCTGGCAGATAAAAACCTGGAATTCTTGCTGAGACAGAAATATGGTCCTGGTTGCCCTTAAAGGGGGAAAAATCCACAGCCTTGACCAACGAGGTGTGAGGAGGTCTCTGTGATTTTGGGGCATCTCAAGAGCAGATCTGCAGTGGGAACCTCCAAACTTCCACCTCCAGTGGGATCATCCAGTCACTGTCCCAATGAAATCCAAGTATTTTAGTGTTGGGAGCTACTTCTAGTGAGGAAATGTAGAATTTCATGTGACAGCTCCTTTTTCAGTGCTGAGAAAAGCAAAGAATTCAAAGGAATTTCGTCAGCAGCACTTCTGACGGTTTGGACTGGATCATCCCAAAAATCTTTTCCAAGCTTAGTTATTTTCTTCATTTTGCTGAGGAGAGGAACTGGAGCCTCTGGAGGTCAGAGCCCATTTTTAAGTGGAGTTTCTCTGTCCCTTTTTGGTGCCTCATGACTTTTAGGGTGGTGACAAGCCAAGCCCATGATGTCACCGTGGTGGGGACCCGGTTCCTGGCAAGGCTTTCTTTTGGCTTCTTTGAAACCTTGACTCATAAGGTTCTGGCATACTTAAATGTGAATTTAAAGACGTCATTTGGAGTTTTATTTCCCTCTTTTATTCAGAAAAAGAATTGAATTATGCCGTCGGCGAAGGAAAACAGTTGCAATGGAATGGCTCAAGTGGGAGGTGGGAGCAGCAGTTCCTGATGACATCAGGGTAAAGCAAATCAATTTATTAATTATTGACTGTGTGGAACAGTGCCAGGAGCCCAGGGTGAGAGCACAACCTGCAAACACCAGAGAGGATCCTTCTCCTGCCCTGGGTTAATCCCAGAAATTCATGGAAAAGCTGAATTTCTCTGCTTTTCTCTTATTTATTATCATGAAAATGCTGATTTTTCTCCTATTTCCTTATGCTCATGGAATGGTTTGGGTGGGAAGGGACCTTAAACATCTCCTAATTCCACATTCCAGGAATTCTTCCAATATCCCAGGTTTTTCCAAGCTCACCTTGGACTCTTCCAGGGATGAGGCAACCACAGCTTCTCTGGGAATTCCATCCCAAGGCCTCACCACCCTCCCACGTCATTTGTGACATCAGAATTTGGGTTGGTTTCCCTTGATTTCCTAAAGTTTGGGATCATTTCTGTCTCTTCCATCCATTTTTAAGCCAATTTTGACAACAAGGCAGCCAATTTCTCCAATTTTCTCCAAATTCTATGGTTTTCTGCTCATCAGCTCAAGTGGGCAGAAATTTGCTCTCCTCATTTCTGCTCTGTTTTCTCTAAAGGGGTGTCAAACCAAAAAAGAAGTATAAACTGCAAAATCTGGACCTTTTAACCCAAATTTTTGCTTTATTCCACATCAGTGCTGAGGTGGGTGTCACCCCCTTGCCCCATTCTTCACTCAACTCAAGAAAAACTCCTTTAATCTCTAAGATCTCACAGCAAATTTTATTTTATTTTATTTTATTTTATTTTATTTTATTTTGGGGATTTTTTTTAATTTTAAGGCCCAATCTTATTCTATTTCCCTTTAATTTTGTCACACCTGTCCAAAAAAATGGTGAAAACCACCAAAAATACCCCATGAAAGAGCAGTTTATTTTATTTCCCCTTTAATTTTGTTAATTCTGTCCAAAAATTCGTGAAAATCATCAAAAATACCTCATGAAAGAGAATTTTTGGTGCTTTTTCATGGAGTCTTCATGCAGTGCTCCCAACCCAGTTAAGATTTTTGCTTTTTGGTTTGATTTATTCTTGGTTTTGGTTTTCTTTTTTAGCAATTTTGGCATCTTGCACCTTTAGAAGCCATGATGCTGCTCGAGTGGTGATGCCAAACATTTCAAATAGCTCTGGTGGCTTTTTAAAGTCAGACCTAAAGTTAAAACAGCCCTGAAAAAAGGCTTGAACTGAACCCAGCTTATTTGAATTTAGTGGTGCAACTGTAAAACCACAGAGAATCCTCAGGAAATGACTTAAAGGTGACAAGAAAGGCAGAAAATTCTCATTTTTTTCAAATCTCTGCCATTCCCCCCCACCTCTGTTTTTCACAAAAATTCTCAATTTCATTCCTTCATTCTTAAAAAAAAATAATTCCTGGTGCTGCTCAGCTGATAATTTTGCAATATTAACCTGAAGATTTCTAAATATTGAGTTTAAATATGAATTATTGACATTGATTATTGCTCTTTACCAGGTACAGCTGGAGCCAGCAGGGACGAGCTCTTTCCAAAAGGTTTGATCCTGGCAAAAATCTTGGAATCATGGAATGGTTTGGGTGGGAAGGGACCTAAAACTCCTCCAATTCCATGGGCAGGGATATTTCCACTATCCCAAATTTTTTCCAAGCCCCATCCAGGGATGGAGCAGCCACAATTTCCTTGGAAAAATCTAATTTTTTTGAGAGATGCCAGCCTGGAAAAATCCTCCACCTCTCACTTGGCAGGATGGAGCAATTGCAATTTTAATGGAATTATTGCCAAGGATTTTCCAGCTCCATCATTTCAAACCAGAATGGATTTATGGAATTTCTAGCTGGGGCAAAGTTGGTATTTTCTCCAAAATTGGATATTTCCTCCCAAATTGGAATTTTCAGGAGAAAAACATATATGAAAAATCCATATATGAAAAATCCTCCAATTCTCCCTTGGCAGGATGGAGCAATTGCAATTTTTATGGAATTATTGCCATGGCTTTTCCAGCTCCATCATTTCAAACCAGAAGTTTCCCACTGGAGCAAAATTGGTATTTTCTCCCAAATTGGTAATTTCCAAGAGAAAAACGTGGATTTTTCCATCCCAGCAAGGACCAAGGACAGGGTGGATTTTTATGTTAAGAAGTGAAGTCACTGCGGAATAGAAATGACAGAATTTTACTTTTTTTTTTTTTTTTTCCCCAAATAAAATGGAATTTCCTAAAAAAATTGTAAAAATGAAGGAATCCTGCAGGATCTCTGCTTGGAGGAGCAACTCTCCCTGAAGCTGTGTCCTGTCCCTTGTCCCCAGTCCCTCTGCAGCTCTCCATCCTCATTTGGATTTGCTCCTCCTGCCATAAAAACCACGAGGAGCTCCAGGCAAGGAAAACCATCCTGCCCAGGGATATTGGCAAAGGAATGAGGGGGAAAATCCCTGTGAAAATGTTGGGACTCAGAATTTTATTTTTTTTTATGGAGAGGCTGCATTAACAGGGAGCTGTTTTAACTCAGTGCCACCTCCAAAGCAGCACCCACCTGAGAGGAGGTGACATTGTCACCTCACGGTGCCACGTGAGCCAGAATTGCCCCGTGCTGGGCACCGAGCAAAAGTGTTGGAGCTGGGAACTTCTTTTTCCAAGCTCCATGGACTTTTTGGGAAGGGATTTTTTGAGTTAGGCTGAGTTTTTTTGGGCTGAGTTTTTCCTTGATCCCAGCTCTTTCTCCTTGCAGCCAGCCCATGCTCCTGCAGGAATCCAGAGGGATTTTTGAGTCAGGCTGAGTTTTTCCTTGATCCCAGCTCTTTTTCCATGCTCCTCCAGGAATCCAGAGGGATTTTTTGAGTTGGGCTGAGTTGTTTTGGGCTGAATTTTTCCTTGATCCCAGCTCTTTCTCCTTGCAGCCAGCTCATGTTCCTGCAGGAACCCAGAGTTTGGGAAAGGATTTTTGAGTCAGACTGAGTTTCTCCTTGATCCCAGCTCTTTTTCCATGCTCCTTCAGGAATCCAGAGCTCCTTGGAACAATTTGGGCTGGAAGGGTTGGAAACCCATCTTGTTCCAACACCTTCCACCATCCCAGGTTTCTCCAAGCCCTCTCCAGCCCAGCCTGGGACAATTCCAAGGATGGGACAACCACATCTTCTCTGGGAATTCCATCCCAGCTCCTCCCCACCAGCCAGAAATTCCATCCCTGTGGGATGCCATTTTCCCCCACATCCACAATTTTACTAATGAACTTAATGATGTTTTCATGTAATTATTATGAAATTAATGTCAATTTCATGGAATTATTGCCATGGGTTTTCCAGCTCCATCATTTCAAACCAGAAGTTCCCCATTGGATTTATGGAATTTCATCCTCCTGCAGGGGCAAAATTGGTGTTTTCTACAAAACTGGTATTGACTCCCAAATGGATATTTTCTCCCAACTTGGAATTTTCAGGAGAAAAACATATATGAAAAATCCATATATGAAAAATCTTCCACCTCTCACGTGGCAGGATGGAGCAATTGTAGTTTTTGTGGAACTATTGCCATGGACTTTCCAGCTCCATCATTTCAAACCAGAATGGATTTATGGAATTTCATCCTTCTGCAGGGGCAAAACTGGGTTTCTCCAAAATTGGTATTTTCTCCCAAAATTGGTATTTTCTCCCAAAATTGGTATTTTCAGGAGAAAAACATATATGAAAAATCCATATATGAAAAATCCTGCAATCCTCCCTTGGCAGGACGGAACAATTGCAGTTTTTATGGAATTATTACCATGGATTTTCCAGCTCCATCATTGTGCTGACCAGAACGGATTTATGGAATTTCATCCTTCTGCAGGAGCAGAACTGGGTTTCTCCCAAATGGATATTTGCTCTAAAATTGCTATTTTCTCCCAAAATTGCTATTTTCTCCCACATGGATATTTTCACCCAAATGGATATTTTCCCCCAAACTATTAATTTCCACGAGAAAAACACGAATTTTCCCATCCCATCGGGGACCAAGCACAGCGTGCTCTTTAACATCCCGAAGCGAGCTCACTGCACAACAGGAGTGACAGACTCTCACCATTATTTTTCCCCTAAAAAACCCCATAATTTCCCAAAACTGCCCTCTCTTCCCCAGGTTTCTGGGCCGACCGCACGCCGGTGCACGAGGCCGCGCGGCGCGGGGAGATCCGGCAGCTGCAGCAGCTGATCGAGAGCGGCGCCTGCGTCAACGCCGTCACCTACGACTCCATCACCCCCCTGCACGAGGCCAGCCTCAGGGGACAGACCCAGTGTGTCAAACTGCTGCTGGACGCGGGGGCCCAGGTGTGCACCCCGCCCTGATCCAGCTGGGAATTCGCCTGGATGGGATTTGGGAGGCGTTTGTGGGGTTGGGGTCACGCCGGTCAGGGCTAGGGGTGAAATGGGGTGGGGGATCTGGAGGGATTTGTTGTGGTTTTGGGGCTTCAGGGTGAGAAGGTTTTGGAGGGGGATGGAAGGTGTCCAGGGAATGGAGCTGGGAAAGGGCTGGAGCAGCTGAGGGAGCTGGGAAGGGTGTGGAGAACCAGGAAAAGCTGAGGGTGCTGGGAAGGGGCTGGAGAAGCAGGAGGGGCTGAGGGAGCTGGGAAGGGGCTGGAGAAGCAGGAGGGGCTGAGGGAGCTGGGAAGGGGCTGGAGAACCAGGAGGGGCTGAAGGAGCTGGGAAGGGGCTGAGCCTGGAGCAAAGGAGGCTCAGGGGGCCCTTGTGGCTCTGCACAAGTCCCTGCCAGGAGGGGACAGCCGGGGGGGTCGGGCTGTGCTCCAGGGAACAGGGACAGGAGGAGAGGGAACGGCCTCAGCCTGGGCCAGGGCAGCTCAGGGGGGATTTTGGGGAAAAATTCCTCCTGGGGACATGGAGCAGTGCTGCCTTTAGCATTGCTGCTTGATCTGACCTCCACCCCCTTCCAAATCACTTCCAACCTTCACAATTCCATGATCCCATGATCTCAGCTGAGATTTTCCCTGCTTTTTCCTGCTTCTAACCTGTTTTTTCTTGCTTTCCCTACTTTTAACCTACTTCTAACCTGTTTTTTCTTGCTTTTCCCTACTTTTCCCTACTTTTAACCTGCTTTTCCCCTACTTTTCACCTGCTTTTTTCCAAATCACTTCCAACCTTCACAATTCCATGATCCCATGATCTCAGCTGAGATTTTCCCTGCTTTTTCCTGCTTCTAACCTGTTTTTTCTTGCTTTTCCCTAGTTTTCCCTACTTTTAACCTGCTTTCCCCCTACTTTTAACCTCCTTTTCCCTACCTCTAACCTGCTTTTAACCTGCTTTTAACATGCTTTTCCCTATTTTTCCCTACTTTTAACCTCCTTTTCCCTACTTTTGACCTGCTTTTACTTTTAACCTGCTTTTCCCTGCTTTTCCCCTACTTTCCCCTACTTTTGACCTGCTTTTCCCTGCTTTTAACCTGCTTTTCCATGCTTTCCCCTGCTTTCCCTACTTCTAACCTGCTTTTCCATACTTCTAACCTGCATTTCCCTACTTTTAACCTGTTTTTTCCCTGCTTTTCTCCTACTTTTCCCTACTTTTCACCTGCTTTTCCTTACTTTTAACCTTCTTTTCCCTACTTTTGACGTGTTTTTCCCTGCTTTTAACCTGCTTTCCCCTACTTTTGACCTGTTTGTCCCTGCTTTTGACCTGCTTTTCCCTGCTTTCCCTTGCTTTTCCTACTTTTAATCTGCTTTTCCATACTTCTAACCTGGCTTTCCCTACTTATAACCTGCTTTCCCCTACTTCTAACCTGCTTTTCCCTACTCTTAACCTGCTTTTAACCTGCTTTTAACCTCTTTTTCCCTACTTTTAACCCGCTTTCCCCTGCTTTTAACCTGCTTTTCCCTACTTTTAACCTGTTTTTCCCTACTTCTAACCTGCTTTTCCCTACTCTTAACCTGCTTTTAACCTCCTTTTCCCTACTTTTAACCTCCTTTTCCCTACTTTTAACCTGTTTTCCCCTGCTTTTCCCCACTTTTCCCTACTTCTAACCTGCTTTCCCCTACTTTTTTCCCTACTTTTAACCTGTTTTCCCTACTTCTAACCTGCTTTCCCCTACTTCTAACCTGCTTTCCCCTACTTCTAACCTGCTTTCCCCTACTTCTAACCTGCTTTCCCCTACTTCTAACCTGCTTTTCCCTACTTCTAACCTGCTTTTCCCTCCTTTTGACATGTTTTTCCCTGTTTTTGACCTGTTTTTCCCCGTTTTTCCCTGTTTTCCCCCGCGTTCCCCGCAGGTGGACGCGCGGAACATCGACGGCAGCACGCCGCTGTGCGACGCGTGCGCCTCGGGCAGCGTGGAGTGCGTCAGGGTGCTGCTGTCGCACGGGGCCAAGGTGAACCCGCCGCTGTACACGGCCTCGCCGCTGCACGAGGCCTGCATGAACGGTAACGGCGCCTGCCGGGACAATTCCCGGAGAATTCAGGGAGAATTCCGGGGGCATTAATTCTGGGGTCACTCCAGGGGCATTCCTAGGTCATTTTAGGGTCATTCCAGGGCAATTCCAGGGTAATTCCTGGAGAATTCTGGGGTCATTCCAAACCCGCCGCTGTACACGGCCTCGCCGCTGCACGAGGCCTGCATGAACGGTAACGGCGCCTGCCGGGGCCTGCCGGGACAATTCCCGGAGAATTCCGGGAGAATTCCGGGGGCATTAATTCCGGGGTCGTTCCAGGGGCATTACAGGGCCATTCCAGGGCAATTCCGGGGGCATTAATTCCGGGGTCACTCCAGGGGCATTCCTAGGTCATTTTAGGGTCATTCCAGGGCAATTCCGGGGTCATTCCAGAGTTATTCCAGGGCAATTCCTGGGTCATTCCAGGATCATTCCAGGGTCGTTCCAAGGTAATTCCAGGGCAATTCCAGGGTCATTCCTGGGCAACTCCAGGGTCATTGCAGGGCAATTCCAGGGTCATTCCTGGGCAATTCCAGGGTCATTTCTGGGTCATTCTTGGGTCATTTCCAGGTCATCCCAAGGTAATTCCAGGGCAATTCCAGGGTCATTCCTGGGTCATTCTTGGGTCATTTCCAGGTCGTTCCAAGGTAATTCCAGGGCAATTCCAGGGTCATTCTAGGGTCATCCCAGGAGAATTCCAGGGCAGTTCCAAGGTCATGCTAGGGCAATTCCAAGGTCATTCCAGGGCAATTCCAGGATCATTCCAGGGCAGTTCCAGAGTCATTAATTCCAGGGTCGTTCCAAGGTAATTCCAGGGCAATTCCAGGGTCATTTCTGGAGAATTCCGGGGCAGTTCCAGGGGCATTAATTCTGGCGTTATTCCAGGGCAATTCCTGGGTCATTCCAGGGCAATTCCAGGGTCATTCCTGGGTCATTCCAGGGCAATTACAGGGTCATTTCAGGGCAATTACAGGGTCATTCCAGGTAATTCCAGGGCAGTTCCAGGGTCATTCTAGGAGAATTCCAGGGCAGTTCCAAGGTCATTCCAGGGTCATTCCAGGGCATTTCCAAGGTCATTCCAGGGCAGTTCCAGGGTCATTCCAGGGCAATTCCAGGGTCATTCCAGGGTCATTCCGTGGCTTGGAATGGGAAAAAAGCACCAGAACTCTTCATGTGACCATGCACTGGTCAGGCTGTGCTGGTGCTTGGAGCCTGTCAGGAGGGAAGGGAGAGAGATCCCTGCAGGGATCCCTCTGATCCCACTGCTGATCCCATTCTGATCCCATTCTGATCCCACTGCTGATCCCATTGCTGATCCCATTCTGATCCCACTGCTGATCCCACTGCTGATCCCATGCTGATCCCATTGCTGATCCTATTTTTCCCATTTTTCCCATTTCTGATCCCATTTTTCCCTGCAGAGATCCCTCTGATCCCATTTCTGCTCCCATTTTTCCCAGCAGAGCGGGAATTCTTGGTTTTCATTCCATCCTAGCGGGGCAGGAATTCCATTTTTAGTGGGGTTTTCCTGGTTTTCAGTGGGAATTCCATCCTGGCTGGTTGGGAATTCCCAGTTTTCAGTGGGATTTCCCAGTTTTCAGTGGGGTTTTCCTGGTTTTCAGTGGGAATTCCATCCTGGCGTGTTGGGAATTCCCAGTTTTCAGTGGGAATTCCATCCTGGCTGGTTGGGAATTCCCAGTTTTCAGCGGGAACTCCCAGTTTTCAGTGGGAATTCCATCCTGTTGGGCTAGGAATTCCCAGTTTTCAGTGGGAATTCCATCCTGTTTGGACAGGAATTCCCAGTTTTCAGCAGGCATTCCCAGTTTTCAGCAGGAATTCCACCCTGTTGGGGCAGGCATTCCCAGTTTCCAGGGGGCATTCCCAGTTTCCAGCGGGCATTCCCGGATTCCAGCGGGCATTCCCGGGTTTCCCTGTCCCCAGGCAGCCCGGAGTGCGTGCAGCTGCTGATCGAGGTGGGTGCCAACCTGGAGGCCCACGACTGCCACTTCGGGACCCCCCTGCACGTGGCCTGTGCCCGCGAGCACCTGGACTGTGCCAAGCTGCTGCTCCAGGCAGGTACGGCCGGATCCGCCCGGGGAGGCTCGGGAATCGCTCTGGGAAACGGCTCCCCCTGCACAGACCCCTCTGCTCCCATTCCTCATCCCATTCCTGATCCCGTTCCTGATCTCATTCCTCATCCCATTCCTGATCCCATTCCTGATGCCGTTCCTGATCCCATTCCTGATCCCGTTCTTCCCTGCACAGACCCCTCTGCTCCCATTCCTCATCCCATTCCTGATCCCGTTCTTCCCTGCACAGACCCCTCTGCTTCCATTTCTCATCCTATTCCTGATGCCATTTGCCATTCCTGATCCCATTCCTGATCCTGTTTTTCCCTGCACAGACCCCTCTGATCTCGTTTTGAAACCCCGTTTGGATCCCGTTTTTCCTTGCACAGACCCCTCTGGTCCCATTCCTCATCCCATTCCTGGTGCCGTTCCTGATCCCATTTCTGATCCCATTCCTCATGCCGTTCCTGATCCCATTCCTGATCCCATTCTTCCCTGCGCAGACCCCTCTGCTCCCATTCCTCATCCCATTCCTGATGCCATTCCTGATGCCATTTGCCATTCCTGATCCTGTTCTTCCCTGCGCAGACCCCTCTGCTCCCATTCCTGATCCCATTTCTGTTCCCATTTCTGATCCCTTTTTTCTGGCTAAATCCCCTTTTCCCTGCCTGGATTCCCTTTCCCTGGGTAAATCCCCTTTTCCCTGGCCAAATCCCCTTTTCCCTGGTTAAATCCCCTTTTCCCTGGATAAATTTCCATTTACCTGCCCGGATCCCCTTTTCCTTGGCCAAATCCCCTTTTCCCTGACCAAATCCCCTTTTCCCTGGATTTATTCCCTTTTCCCTGGATAAATTTCCATTTTCCTGCCCGGATCCCCTTTTCCCTACCTGGATCCCCTTTTCCCTGCCCAGATCCCCTTTTCCCTGCCCAAATCCCCTTTTCCCTGCCCGGATCCCCATCCCTGGCTGGATTTATTCCCTTTTCCCTGTCTGGGCCCCCTTTCCCACCCCGGAATTCCCTGTGCCGTGCCCAGGAGCCAACGTGAACGCGGCCAAGCTGCACGAGACGGCGCTGCACCACGCGGCCAAGGTGCGGAACGTGGACCTGGTGGAGCTGCTGGTGGAGTTTGGAGGGAACATCTACGCCCGGGACAACCGGGGCAAGAAACCCTCGGATTACACCTGGAGCAGCAGCCCCACGGCCAAGTGCTTCGAGTTCTATGAGAGTGAGTGGGGAATCCCCTTTTTATTGGGAATTCAGCCATCAAATCCCCTTTGTCCTGGGAATTCGGCCATCAAATCCCCTTTTTATTGGGAATTCGGCCATCAAATCCCCTTTGTCCTGGGAATTTGGCCATCAAATCCCCTTTGTCCTGGGAATTTGGTCATCAAATCCCCTTTTTATTGGGAATTTGGCCATCAAATTCTCTTTGTCCTGGGAATTCGGCCATCAAATCCCCTTTTTATTGGGAATTCAGCTATCAAATCCCCTTTTTATTGGGAATTCAGCTATCAAATTCTCTTTGTCCTGGGATTTTGGTGATCAAATCCCCTTTGTCCTGGGAATTTGGCCATCAAATCCCCTTTTTCTTGGGAATTTGGCCATCAAATCCCCTTTGTCCTGGGAATTTGGCCATCAAATCCCCTTTTTATTGGGAATTCGGCCATCAAATCCCCTTTTTATTGGGAATTCAGCCATGAAATCCCCTTTCTGATCCCATTTTTATCCTGTTGCTGATCCCATTTTTGTCCCGTTTCTGATCCCATTTTGATCCTGTTTCTGATCCCGTTTTTATCCCATTTTTACCCCGTTCCTGATCCCATTTGTATCCCATTTTTATCCTGTTTTTATCCTGTTCCTGATCCTGTTTTTACCCCATTCCTGATCCCGTTTTTACCCTGTTCCTGATCCCATTTTGATCCCATTACTGATCCCATTTTTATCCCATTTTCCCCCGTTCCTGATCCTGTTTTTCCCCGGTTCCTGATCCCATGTTGATCCCGTTCCTGATCCCGTTTTTATCCCATTTTTATCCCGTTTTCCCCCGTCCCTGATCCCATTTTTATCCCGTTTTTATCCCATACCTGATCCCGTTTCTGACCCCGTTTTTATCCCATTCCTGATCCTGTTTTTATCCTGTTTTTACCTGGTTCCTGATCCCATTTTCCCCCGTTCCTGATCCCATTTTTATCCCATTTTTATCCCGTTTTTGTCCCGTTTTTATCCCGTTTTCCCCCATTCCTGATCCCGTTTTTATCCCATTTTTCCCCTGTTCCTGATCCCATTTTTATCCCATTCCTGATCTCGTTTTCCCCTGTTCCTGATCCCATTTTCCCCCATCCCTGATCCCATTTTTCCCCGTTCCTGATCCCGTTTTCATCCCGTTTTTCCCCCGTTTCCCGCGCAGAGACGCCCCTGAGCCTGGCCCAGCTGTGCCGGGTGACGGTGCGGAGAGCGGCCGGCCGCCGGGGCCTGCACGAGATCTCCAAGCTGCAGATTCCCCCCCGGCTCATCCAGTACCTCTCCTACAACTGACAGAGCCAGGAAAAGCCTGCAATTCCCGGGAAAAACCTGCAATTCCCGGGAAAAACCCCACAGCATCGGAGGAGTTCTCCTTCTCTTCTACCTCCCCCCCGAAAAACCCCATTTTAATTTAATTTCAGGCACTGCTGTAAATAGGATTTGTCAGGAATTCCTCTTTTCTGTGAGTTTTCTTGGAATTTCCCAGGTGGAATTTTAGCCTCTCCCAGGTGGGATTCCCTGATTTTCCTGGATTTCCTCTTTGGGATCCAGCCAGGGGGGAGAGAAATGGGATGACTGTGGAGTGGGAATCATTCCAGCTGGGAATTCCGTGCTCTGGAGCAGCTCTGATCCCATTTTGATCCCATCTTTCACATTTTTACCCCGTTTTTCCCATTTTTACCCCGTTTTCCCCTGCATGGACCCCTCTGATCCCATTTCTGATCCCAATTTTCCCATTTTTATCCTGTTTTTCCCTGCAGGGATCATCCCTCCCCTTTTGGATGATCCAGCCTGGAATGACCCAGGACCCCTTTCCCTGCTGGCTGCAGAGCAACTGGGAGGGGAAATCCTTGGATTTCCAAATCCTTGGATTTGGGTGGGATCCCACCCTTGGGAATAACTCCAGTGACAGCTGCGAGCCCTGCTGGGGGCAAATTAATTCCCTGTTCATTCACCCATTCCCTAAATTAACGATTCCCTAAATTAACAATCCCCTAAATGAATCCCCTAAATGAATTCCCTAAATTAATCAGCTCAGGGCTAATTAGAGGCACTGCAGCTTGTTCATTTAGGGAATTTTTAGGGTTTTCCAGGAGCATCCAGAGGCTTTGGATCAACACCAGGAATGAGGAGAGGCCAGGCTGGGATTGGCTGTGTCCCATTCCCAATCCCATTCCCAGTCCCATTCCCAGTCCCATTCCCAATCCCAATCCCATTCCCATCTCAATCCCAATCCCACTCCCAATCCCATCTCAATCCCATTCCCACTCCCAATCCCATTCCCAGTCCCATTCCCAATCCCATTCCCATCTCAATCCCATTCCCAATCCCACTCCCAATCCCATTCCCACTCCCATTCCCACTCCCATTCCCAATCCCACTCCCATTCCCAATCCCACTCCCAATCCCATTCCCAATCCCATTCCCATCTCAATCCCATTCCCAATCCCACTCCCATTCCCAATCCCACTCCCATTCCCACTCCCATTCCCAATCCCAATCCCATTCCCATTCCCTTCCCCCATCCCAGGACATTCCCTGATCCCAGATTTGTTTCCCCCTCCCTTGGGATCCCGTGGGATACAACAGGACTAGGTTCTGCCTGGAAGTTTGGGAATTTTGGGATTGATTTTCCCCCTTTGGAGCTCTTTTCCCAATGCCAGGTTGGGATTCCAGGGATTTGGGTTGGGATTCCAGGCCTGAATCCCAGCTGGAATTCCTGGAATTCCTTGGGTACCTGGGGCTTTGTCCTTGGATGTTGAGCTGGGATTCTCCTCCCCCTTCCAGGTTTCCCATTTTTCCCAATAATCCTGGAAAATCCCAGAGCTTCCCCACCAGAACAAATTCCTCCAGAAATCCTGGAATCCGCTCCGGATCCAGGCTGGGAATGCTGAGCTGGAGCTGAATGCACTTTGTGGGTTTTATTTCTCATTTTCATTTTATTTATTCCTCCCTTCCCCTTTTTATCCTGGAAATCCCAAACCCTGCTGTTCTCATCCCGAGTTTCGGGCTGGAATTCCCAGAAATGTGGAATTGGAGAAGCTCAGGGAAGCCCCAGAGGGTTTTTTTTGTGGGATTCATCCCTGGGAACGGCAGGAAAAAGGTTTTGTGGGACAATTTAGGGATCCAAAATCCCTTTTGAGGATCCCACATCCCTTTTTAGTGTCCCCAGATCCCTTTATAGGATCCCCAAATTCCTTTTTAGGATTCCAAATCCCTTTTTAGGGATCCCAAATCCCTTTTTAGGGTTCCCAAATCCCTTTTTAGGGATCTCAAATCCCTTTTTAGGGTTCCCAAATCCTTTTTTAGGATTCCAAATCCCTTTTTAGGGTTCCCAAATCCCTTTTTAGGATCCCTAAATCCCTTTTTAGGGATCCCAAATCCCTTTTTAGGGTTCCCAAATCCCTTTTTAGCATTCCCAAATCCCTTTTTAGCATCCCCAAATCCCTTTTTAGGGTTCCCAAATCCCTTTTTAGGGATCCCAAATCCCTTTTTAGGGTTCCCAAATCCCTTTTTAGGTGTTTTCCCCACCCTGCCTTCGCTGGTACAATAATGGAATTACCAAATCCAAGTTTCCCTTGGAAAATCTAAAAGATTCCTTGGGGAACCAACAAGAAATTCCCCCAATCCCGTGGATTCCATCTTCATTTCCCCCTGGCTTTGGAGCCTTTCTGGGGGATCCCAAAGTTTTCTGGGGGTTTTTATTCCAAATCCATTGGAGGAATTCCTGCTGCTGGGATTTAGGAGAGCTTCAGGCACCATCCTGCAATTCCAGCTTGGAAAACTGGGAATGACATTTGGGCTGTTGCCACTCCTGATCCATGAATTGCTGGGGAAAAATCCCATTTATTCCATTATTTATCCCATTAATTCCATTTATCCCATTTATTCCAATTCCCAGCTGGAATTTTGGGGGATTCTCCCTGGATTTTTAGGAGCACCTGGATCTCCTCTGGATCAAGGTTTGGGATGAAAACCTCAGAGAATCCAAGGATCCCTCTTGGATCACGGGGGGGTCTTTCCTGGGGTTTTGTGGGATTTTGGGATTTCTGGGAATGCCAGAAGCAGCTGAATCCCTGGAATAATGGGAATAAACTCCTGGATTGGGCCTCGTTGATTTTTGGGTCACTTTGGGACAATCCCTTCACCCTTTATTCCCAAATCCAGGCCTGGATCCCAAATCCCACCAGGCCATTCCTGCTTTATCCTCCCCTTCTGAGGCTTCCCAAATTCCAAACCCAGCTGAAAATTTTGGGATAATTCCTCTTCCCTGGGGGTTTCCTGTGGATCCAGCAGGGCAGGGAATGATCCAAAATAATCCCACCCAGTTCCAGCTGGGAACAGGGATTTGCCTTCATCCGTGGGAATCTTTGGGATTTCTCCTGGCTGGAATTTGGACTGGAGAAGGGGACCTGGATCCTGGCAGCTTTTCCCAAAAATTGAAGTTTATCCTGGGAAAACAGGGTGGGATTGAAGCCTTGGGAGGCTGGAAAATTTCACTCCTGGATCCCCTGGTGAGGAAAGTCCCTGCGGGGTTTGTGCTGCAGCTTCCCAAATCCCTGGGAAAACTGGGAAAGGGACAACTCCCACCAAAACCAGGGCTGGGATTCCTGATTTTACCTTCAGGGGTCTTGGAGTGAGGGGAAAAAATTCCCAGGAGTTTTCCTGAGCTCTGCATCCCTCAGATTCTCTGGGATGGGGCAGGAGCAAAGCTGGAATTCTGTCCCACCTCTGGCTTTGGGAATAAATCCACCCAAACACCCAAAATCGGGAGGATTTCCCTGAGTTTTTCCACGCCCTCTTCACCCTTCCCTCCTTTTCCCAGGAGAATCCAGGGTGATGCTGCAGATCTTTTTGGTGCCCGTCCCAAATTTTTGGGTGGATTTGGGGAGTCTGGAGGAAACCCCTGGAGCGCCAGGTCGCGGTTTTAACCCCAAAATCGACATTTTCCAACTCCAGCCCAGCCCTCAAACCCACAGCAAAGCCCGGGAGGGATCAACCCCACGGATTTCTTGGGATTTCTGGAAAACTGGATGCACCCTTTGGCTGTTCCCACCTCTCCTGCACGTCACAAAATCCTTGGATCCTAAAAAATAAAAAAAAAACCCGAAATTCCCTCAGTCTGAGATGGATCCTGAGCTTTTGGTGATGCCCTAAATCCGAGATCCCAGATTTTCCCTGGATTCAGGCACTCAGGGAATGCTGGGAAGGGGAAGAACTCTTCAGAGCTGGGAATTTGGGCACCTGGAATTGATTCCTGATTAAAGCTCGGGAAGGGTTGAGGTTATTCCTGATTAAAATTCACTCTGGAAAAGTCTCACCTGTGTCTGACTGTTGTGGGATCTGCCCTGGAATTCTCTTCCTTCAGCAGCCTCATCCCAAATTCCAGGGCTGCGAGAGCTGGGAATGTTACCTTGGAGAGGAGAAGGATGCAGGGAGAGCTTCCAGCACATTCCAGGGCCTGCAGGGGCTCCAGGAGAGCTGCAGAGGGACTGGGGACAAGGGATGGACAGGACCCAGGGAATGGCTCCCAGTGCCAGAGGGCAGCCATGGATGGGATCTTGGCCATGAGGAATTCCTGGCTGGGCTGGAATTGCCAGAGCAGCTGGGGCTGCCCCTGCATCCCTGCCGTGCCCAAGGCCAGGCTGGACACTGGGGCTGGAGCAGCCTGGGATGGTGGAATTGTCCCTGCCCTTGGAATGGGGTTGGAATTGGGTGATCCTGAAGGTCCCTTCCCACCCAAACCATTCCATGATTCCATAAAAAAAAAACCCTCAATGTTCACCCCTTTCCCAAAATCTTTCATTCCCCGTTTCCCAGGGAAAACCTGGGAAGAAAAGCTGGGACTGGGGAATCTTCCCAGAGAAATCCTGAGCTCTGGAAGGAATCAGAGACTGGAAACATCCCAAAGAAACTGGGAGGGAAACGATGCTCGGGAAAAACGGGATAATCCCTTTTTTTTCCCCCTAAGGAATGCTCTCCAGCCGATTTCCTCACCGAGTCCTTATCCCGGAGCTGAGATGGGGAAGTGAATTTTGGAGGAGGAATTTTTGGGAGGAATTGTGGGTCCAATTCCCACAATTCCCACCAAAAAAAACCCCTTGGCAAATCGGCAGGATTGGGTCTCCGGAGCCTCTTCCCGGCGCGGCGCCGCTTGGCGGAGCTGCTCCCCCCAGGAAAAGCTGCCGGGGCTGGAATTCCCAACCAGCAGCGTCCGCAGCAGCCCCGCTCATCCCAAATCCTGCCAAAACCTGGGAAGTTCTGCTCCCTCGCACAAGCCCGAGCGGTTTCCCGTGGGTGGGAGGAGAAGGAATCGCCAATCCCAAATTCCCTTTGATCCCAGCAAAGCCCAGTCCGCAAACCCCGCTAATCCTGGATTTGGGAGTTCGGGGTTTTTTCTTTTGGTTGTTTTTTTTTTGGGGGGAACAACAAATCGCCTCCAGAGGGTTCAATTCCCACCTCCACACTCCAATTGTCCCGGTCTCAAAAAGACCTGGAATTCTGTAATAAAATTCCCTCCGGTCTCGGCTCAGGACAGGCGCATTTTGAAGGAGAAAAGCAGGAATTTCGGGAAAGACTTGGATAGGGAGGGAAGAGGGAGCACGGGGCAGGTTGTGCCTCCATGGATGGGCTGGAAATCGGGAAAAACGGGGAAAATTGTTATTCCTTCTTTTCAGCTTTGCCTGGGCTCTTCTATTTTTTGGGGGATTTCTCCTTCCCAGAGCTGATTTGGGATTAGTTTGGGAATTCCAGGTGGGTTCTTAATCGAGGAAAAAGTGGAACTGGGAAAGGGGGGTGTGGGAATTTTAATTGTTTATCCCTGGGGGTGTTTTCTGGAGCAGAACCTCATCCTCCTGCTTATCCCGGAGGGAAAAAAAATTGGGCAAAGATTCCCAAAACCCCGCGGGGCTGGGCCGTGGTGCCGCGGGGCCGGCGGCGCTCGGGGCTGAGCTCATGCTCCCATTTATTCCCGGCCGTGAAAATTCCCGACAGCTCCAGCGGGGCTGGGAACCCGAGCTGCACTTAACCCCTGCAGGGATTCCCGGCTTTCCGAGGAATTTTGGGCTGGAGAGGGTTTTAGTTGGAGTTCGCCCGATGGAATCTGCGGGATTTGGGATCTTTCCCGATGTTCCCAAAGCCCTCCAGGCGCCCCCAAACTCCTTTTCCACATTAATTCCCTCCCGGCCGGCCGGGCTGGAGCCGCCTCTGCCCATCCTGGGCTGCTGGAATTCCCTGCTCGGAATTTTGGATTTCACGCTCCAAAATCCCTCGGGATTGATCCCCCGGGGAATATTTTGGGAATTGGAGTTGGGAAAGCCCGAAGGGGAGAGGAGCCCTGTGGAATGTGGAGGCAGCTGGAGGAGCCCCAGAGCCTCGGCAGAATCCCTTGGGATTTACCTTGGGAATGGGATGGAGGGGCAGGGGAGGCCCCTCCCTGCAGGAGCACCGCGATTGTCTCATCCCAAAGCTTCCCTTGTCCCGTGGTCCCACGTGTTCCTCTTGCTCCCACTTTTCCTTGTCCCCAGGTCCCTTTTCCTTGTCCCACTTCTCTCCTGCTCCCACTTATCCCAAACCCAAAGGCTGGTCCTCATCCCTGGTCCCACGTGTTCCTCTTGCTCCCACTTTTCCTTGTTGCACTGGTCCCTTCTGATCCTGCTTTTCTCCATCTCTTGCTCCCAACTGTTCCTTGTCCCCTGGTCCCACTCGTCCCTTCTCCTTGTCCCACTTCTCTCCTGCTCCCAAATCCCAAGACTTGCCCTCCTCTCCTTGTCCCCTGGTCCCTTCTCCTGGTGCCACTTGTCCCCATCTCCTGTTTTCTTCAGGTCCCCTCTTTTTGTCCCCTTTTCCTCCTGTTCCCATTTATCCCCAAAGTCTCATCCTTGTCCCCTCTCCTGATCCCAAATGTCCTTGTCCCTTTGTCCCTTCTCTTGATCCCTCATGTCCTTGTCCCACTGGTCCTTTCTCCTGATCCAGCTTTTCTGCATCTCTTGCTCACAACTTTTCCTTGTCCCCTGGTCCCTTCTCCCCGTGCCACTTGTCCCCATCTCCTGTTTTCTTCAGGTCCCCTTTCCTTGTCCCCCTTTTCTCCTGTTCCCATTTATCCCCAGCCCAAAGTCTTGTCCTTGTCCCCTTGTCCCTTTTCCTGATCCAGCTTTTCTCCACCTCTTGCTCCCACTTTTCCTTGTCCCCATCATTTTTTTCATTTCTCCCACAGATGGGATTTTCTCCTTTCACAAATTAACCAAAAGTGGAAAACCAGGGAGAAAAATCCCTTTAAAACAGGTTAAACAAACACCCCTGGGAAAGGGAACCATTCCTTTTTTCCATGTTCTGGTGGCATTTTCCCTCTCCTGGTTCTTCCTGTCCCCAATTCCTTGTCCCCCCTGTCCCTTCCCTTGTCCCCAGCTCTGCTCTCCTTTATTTCCCTCTCCTCATTCCATTTGTCCCCTCTCCTTCTCCCCATTCCCGTCTCCCTGTCCTGCTTGTCCCCTCTCCTCATCCCCAGAATTCCATGAGGGATTAATGCCAAAAAACCAAATTTGGAGATAAACCCAAGCCCTGCAGCCCCAAAATCAGGGATTTTCCCCCAAAGCTTTTCCCCATCTGGAACAGCCTCAGCCTCAGTGTTGGAGTTGGCACCAAATTTTTCTGTTCTCCATCGTTTTGGCCATCCCTGGACAATGCTTCCCACATTTCCCTGTGCCTGATTTTGGGATGATTTGTGTGTTTTTTTTTCATTTCTCCCGCAGACGGGATTTTCTCCTTCCACAAACAACCCGAAAGTGGAAAACCAGGGAGAAAAATCCCTTTAAAACAGGTTACAAAAACACCCCAGGGAAATGGAACCATTTCTTTTTTTCCAAAGCAAACATTGGAAAAAAACGAGTTTATAAATGGATTTTTGGGCTTTGTTTTTATCCCCCCCGTGCAGAACCTGCCTTGATTTCCAAGCCCCAGCCCCTCACCCCACCAACCTGGAGCAATCCCCCTTCCCGAGCCGTTTTTCCAGACTTTTTTCTGGCAGCTGGACGTGGAGGGGCCTCCTCTTCCCGTAGACATTTCCCAGGCACCACGTCATGTTTGCTCAGGGGGGAGGGGGCAGGGAGCCACGGATCCAGAGGGCTTGGAAAGGGGAAAAATGGGGAAAAATGGGGGAAAAAAAAATCCTGCTTTTGCTTTGGGAAAACCTTGGGAGGTCTCGGTGTTGTTTTCCCAAATTTAATTAATGGGTTTTTAAAGCCTCGTTGTTGAAACGGGATGGAAACATCTCGGGTTGCTAAAATTAAAGGGAATGGGGAGAATTTGGGATTGATTCCACAGGATGGGAGCAAACATCTCCGGTCCTTTAGGATGGGGGATGCTGGGGGGGTTCCTGAGCTGCTTTTTTTTCCTTAAAAATCCCATTTTAGGGGGAAAACGGTGTCCAGGTGAGCAGGGGAAGGGGAGCAATGGGGGCAGAGTTGGATCCCTGGTTTTGGGTGGTGCTGGAGCCCTTGGTGGGTTTTTTTGTTGGAAAATACCTGGAAAAGTGGTGGGAGATTGTCCATGGTGGAGGTGGGAGCAGGAGATTTGGATCCAGGAGATTTCCCCTCCAGTCAGATCCCAAGGGATCCCCCCAGTCACATCCATTCCAGGTGATCCCCATGTCCCTCCCTAAATCCACCCCAGGTCCCATCCCAGGGGCTCCTCATGGTCCATTCCAAGGATCCCTCGTCTGCCATTCCATGTGCTCCCATCCCAGATCCCATCCCAGGTTATCCCTAGTCCAGATCCCACACTGGATGATCCCACGTGACCCCTATCCCAAATCCCACACCAGATGATCCTGCAGGATCCATTCCAGGTGATTCCCTCTCCCAGATTCTGCACCAGATGATCCCCCAGATCCCATCCCAGGTTATTCCTACCCCAGGTCCTGGCTTAGATGATCTCCCAGGACCCATCCCAGGTGATTCCTGGGATGATCCCACAGGACCCATCCCAGGTGACCCCTGTCCCAAATCCCACACTAGATGATCCTTCAGGTCCAGTCCCAGGTGATTCCTCTCCCAGATTGTTCCCAGTTCCCATCCCAGGTGATCCCTGTCCCAGATTCCACACCAGATGATCCCACAGAACCCATCCCAGGTGATTCCCTATCCCAAATCCCACGGCAGATGATCTTCCAGGATCCATTCCAGGTGATCCCTGTCCCAAATCCCACACTGGATGAACCCCCAGCTCCCATCCCAGGTGATCCCTATTCCACATCCCATCCTTCAACCCCCATGCCCAGGGGCAGGGAACATCCTGACCAAGCTTTAGGGTGGAAAATCAGGATGTGGAAGGACCAGGGAGAGACCAGGGATCCTCCAAACTTCCCAGGCTCCAAGTGCATCCCCTGGACCTCGATTAATTTAATTATTAACCAACACCAGACAGAATTCCACTGGTCATGGATCTGCTGGGCCGGATCCTGCAATTCCATCAACTCCTTCTCCTCCAGAGGGACACTTTGGGGAGGAAAACCTGGATTTGGGAAGCAAAATCCCCTCCTTTTCCTGCTGAAAAAAATCAGGACCATCCTGTCCATCCATGTGTCCATCCCAAGGGATGCTGGTGGGAATCTTCCCACAGCTCTCCTGAGCACCACATTGGGGGAAAAATGGGAAAACATGGATGA
The DNA here is from genome assembly GCA_017590115.1 of Montifringilla adamsi. Lineage (NCBI taxonomy): Eukaryota > Metazoa > Chordata > Aves > Passeriformes > Passeridae > Montifringilla > Montifringilla adamsi. The sequence goes on along the minus strand of JAGGNK010015225.1, from coordinate 1,976,946 downwards.
ACTTCCTCCATTGTTGATGGAGCTGCTGGGCTGGGATCCAGGCTCCCGTTCAGGATCATCGTTAGGAAAAACCATCCCGGGATAAGCGGAGCGGAAAAAACGCTCCGGAAATTAAACAACCCGAAAATAGAAGGAATAAAAAAGGTCAGGCCTAAAAATACCGGGATCGGTTTGGAGTTGGATCCTGGCACGAAATAAATAATCCAGGTTTATGGGGAGGACTAATTTTAGCCATTCATTACAGCAGCCCGGCGTGACCCTGGAATTTTTTTCCGGCTGGATTTTTCTGGATTTAGGGATTTTGGGGCTGGACTTTGCCCCGCTCCCATCCTGGGAGGGTGAGGGAGAAGGTGCTGGGAGCGAGCGTGGGCGTGCTGGGCTCTGCCAGGACCCGCCCGGTTTTCCCGGGAAAACAACTGGGATTGCCAAAGTTCCCAGCCCCGGGGATGGGCCGGAGCTGGGGCTGAAGCCGTGGTGGATCCGAAGTTCCCCACGGAGCAGCTCGGCCCCGTTTGCTCGTTAGCAACGGAGCATTAATTAGAGCCATTAAAATGAATTTTCTTTCCAATTCCTCTGTGGAGGGAATGATCCCATCCCAGGATTCCCCCTGATTGTGGGGAAACTGAGTCATGGCGAGTTTGGGAAAGGTGAATCCTGCTCTGCTCAGCTTTGGGAGGGGGATTAGGGATAAATCCAGTTTTTCCTGGGTTGGAAGAGGGAAAAGGACTCCTGAGATCCTGGGGGTGGAGACAGATCCCAAAAGATTTGGGATGGGGATGGCCACATCCTGGTCTCCAGCATCTTTCCAGCTTTTTGGGAAGAGGGGTGGAATGGGAAGAGGATGGAGATGAGGAGGGGTTTGAACCTGACCAGGATGATTTGAGGGAATATTTTTCAGCAAGGATCCCAAGGAGAAGCTGAATGAAGCAGCCACCAGGATGTGGGGGGATGTTTTTATTGGACTCAGGGATGTCAGGGAATTTTCAGTGGCCTCTGGAATATCTACAGACACGAGACATCCCATGGGGACCCCAAATCCATCTGCATCCCACATCTGATGCAGACGCCGGTTGGTGACGCTCCAACTGGGATAAAATAGGATTTTTCCAGCCTGGAGAAGGTGGGAGGGGATGGAGGGGCTGGGGGAGAACCACCACAACCTCTGTTCCCTATGGGGGAAAAAAAAAGAAGGAAAAATTAAAAAAAAAAAATAAAAGCACCACAAAAATCAATTTTTCCAACCACCAACACAAGGAGGGAGAGCCAAGATTTGGGGATTTTCCACGGATGCTGCATCCCAGGGAGTTACCTGCGGAATGGAGCTGGAGGTGGCCGACGGGGGCCGTCACTTCTCCGTCATCATCCTCACGAACTCCTCGTAGTTGACCTGCCCGTCGTTGTTGCAGTCGGCCTCCTTGATCATCTCGTCCACCTCCTCGTCCGTCAGCTTCTCGCCCAGGTTGGTCATGACGTGCCGCAGCTCCGCCGCGCTGATGTAGCCGTTCCCATCCTTATCGAAAACCCGGAAAGCCTCCCGGATCTCCTCCTCGCTGTCCGTGTCCCTCATCTTCCTGGCCATCAGCGACAGGAACTCCGGGAAGTCGATGGTGCCGCTGCCGTCGGCGTCCACCTCGCCCACCATGTCCTGCAGCTCGGCCTCGGTGGGGTTCTGGCCCAGCGAGCGCATGACGGTGCCCAGCTCCTTGGTGGTGATGCAGCCGTCGCCGTCGCGGTCGAAGAGGGAGAAAGCTTCCTTGAATTCCGCGATTTTCTCCTCCGACAGCCGCTCGGCCATGGTGCTTCCCGCCGGCACGCGGCTCTGTCCCGGCACGCCGCGGCGAGGCGCGGAGGAGGAGACGGAGCCTCCTCCCTCCCGGCGCCTCTCCCTGCATCAGCAGCAGGAGGAGGAGGCAGGAATGGGAATGGATCCAGAAGGTTTGGGAGCTGGGGAAGAAGAGTGACCCAACCCCCTCGGGCCACCCTGGCTCTCGTCCCGCTGCTCCCACGGTGGCATTTCATGGGGCAGACCCCAACAAAGCCCTAATTAGGGATTTGGGCTGTGGCTCCGTGGTTTTGGGGGGAGATGGCAGTGGGGGTGACACACGTGATTTTCCCAGTTTTAGGGACATTTTGGAGAGGATTTGAGCTGTACAAAGGAGTTGAAGGGGTCCCCCCCTCAGTCTCCCCAGCCCCAGGCGGTGCTGGCAGCACATCAAAGGCGCTGAGGGAGGATCCCCCGTGCAGGTCCTGGCAGATCCCGGCTGTCCGGAGCTGCCGCTCCTGCTCGGAGCTGCTGGGGCCCTGAGTCACCTCCGGGGCCTCCTCCAGGGCTGGATCCAGGGTGGTGATGTGGGGCTGGACCAGGGGAGGGGTGTGGGGTCCTGCCCTGTTACTCAGGGGTGAGCTGAGGGATCTCCCCATTGTAAGGCTGGGTTTACTCATCTCTTACTCAGGGTGTAAAGGAGGGGATAGTGACAAATGAGGGAGTGTTTCTCCATCCATCCATCCATCCATGGAACCCATCCATCGATGGATTCCATCCATCCATCCATCCATCCATCCATCCATCCCTCCCTCTTTACTCTGTGCCCACAACACTCCAGTGACCTTCACCAGCTGGATCAAGGAGCTGCTGGACCCAGAAGTTCCACAGCAGAAGATAATTTGACTTTCTCAGCTACAGGAAATCGGCACCAGTTGATCCCAGTTTAACCCAGTGAGGAATTCAAGCTGTGGGATTTGGAGGGAAGGGCACAAACCAAAACCCAGCCCATGGGACAACTGAGGGACCCCTGAGGAATGGTGGGATAAATCTGGGAAGGGATCGCCCTCCTGGGGAAAACCTCACATGGAAAAAGCTCTGGGTGCGTGGAACGCTGCAATTCCTGGGCGGAATTGTGGGAGCCATGCTGGGAACCTGTCTGGTGAGAGGTTTCGGGGAGGGGAGGCCCTGGCAGCTCCTCCTGTGCAAGAGCTGCTCCCTAATTATCGTCTGATTGCCCACACTCGCTGCTCTGCTCCAGATTTAATCCAACCCAAACTGGCGGGAAGAGCCCAGGGGAGGCGGAGCTGGCTCTGATCCGCCTGGGAGAAGGAAATCCCCACAGATCACTGGGGTCTGGAGGCCTGGGAGGGTTCAGGTGTTGGTTCAAACTGTGGGAGATGGGCTGGAGCTCACACGGAGGGGATTTGGGGTCCCTGTGTCACCTGGCTGAGGGTGGAGGGGTTGTGCTGTCTGGGGTGCCCTTGGTGCGGATCAAAGCTGGAATCTGCTGCTTCCTTCCCATGAAATCCCCATGACTGGCATCCCATTGCTGGCATCCATCATCTTCCATCCCATAGATCCCATCCCATCGACCAGCACCCATTGCTGGCATCCATCATCTCTCATCCCATCCCCATAACCAACACCCACGGTTGTGCTGTCTGGGGTGCCCTTGGTGCGGATCAAAGCTGGAATCTGCTGCTTCCTTCCCATGAAATCCCCATGACTGGCATCCCATTGCTGGCACCCATCATCTCCCATCCCATCCCCATAACCAACACCCATCACTTCTCATCCCATTCAATCCCATTCCCATGACCAGCTCCCGTCACCTCCCATTCCATTCCATTCCATTCCATTACATTCCATTCCATTTCTCTAACCAACACCCATTCCCAGCAGGCACCATCTCCCATCCCATCCCATCAACCAGCACCCACTGCCAACACCCATCATCACCCATCTCATCCCATGGATCCCATCCCATGGATCCCATGCCATCCCATCCCCATGACCAGCACCCATCATGTCCCCATGACCTTTCATCCCATCCCATCTCATGCCATTCCATTCCCATCACCCATCCCATCCCATGGATCCCATGACCATCCCCATGACCAGCACCCATCATGTCCCCATCACCTCTCCATGACCAACCCCCATTGTGTCTCATCCCATTCCATTGCCATGGCCAGCACCCATCACCTCTCATCCCATCCCATCCCATCCCATCCCATCCCATTCCTTTACATCCCTGTGACCAGCACCCACTGCCAGCACTCACCATCTCCCATCCATCCCATCCCATGGATCCCATCCTTACATCAATTTTCAGGAGAAGGTCAAAGCCAGCCCTTGATTTTGTCTGTGCTTAACTGCGCCTCATTTATCAGGATAATTATCCCAATAAAACTTCCTGCTGACCCATAAAATCCCATGATTTATGGCTTAATTACAGCATCCGGGGTGGGCTGTGGGGTAGGACAGGGAAGGGGAGACCACCATGGTGGGATCGGGAGCACGCAGCCGCCGCTGCCGGCTTTTTGGCAGCTGAATTTCCTGGGATGTCTCCACCTGGAGCTGGAAAAGTTGGTGCTTTGATGAAGGAGGGCCCCTCTAAAGCCTCACACGGAGTTTTCCAGGCTCGGTGTCTGGCTTTGAGGGGCCTAATCCAGGGAATGGGGGGAAAATTCCCCCAATCCAGAAGGTGAAAAGCTTCCAGCTGGATTCTCCCGAGGCAGCTCGGCTGCCAGCGCCAGCCCAGATGTGCACAGATGTGTCTGGGTTTGCAGCTGCAGACACGGCGGGGGGTGGGAGGGGGATGAATTCATGGAAAAAGAGAAAGTTGGGAGGCGGAGAGGGAAACAGCTCCGACAGGGAAAGCTCTGTGGGGCCCTCCTGTCCCTGCACGAGCCCAGACTGATCCCAGGAGCGGCTGTGGGGATGGGGAGGAAACTCCACAAATCCCGGCAAAAGCTACACCCAGGTTGAGTGTGGAAAATGGGATTTTGGAGAGGGTGGGCTCGGGGTTGATCCCAGAATGGCTGTGAGGGTCTCAGGGCTGTTGAAGTAAAATTTGGGATTTGGTGGTTTGTGGTTTTAGACTTTGCTTCCACGGAGACTCCCAAATCCAAGAGCAAACTGAAGGGCAGCTCCTAAAGGGAGCGAAGGGACCCTGATGCCTGATGTCCCCATGGAGAAGAGGCTGGGATTGGGATGTGGGAATTCTCGGAGAGGACTCTGCCCCACAGTGACCCCGGCTCCGGGAAGGTCCCACCTGGAAACCCTGGAGGCGTCGGCTGCGCTCCGGAGCTGGGCGGATCCCGAGGGCAAACACAGACCGGGAGCTGCTTACCCAGGGCGGAGGTGCCACATCCATGGGCACGGACACGTCCCAGTCCCTTCCTGGCACAGGGATGTCACCACAGATTCCCCTCTGCCCTTGGGAATTTTATCCTGCTGTATCCCGGGGTTCCACACCCATGGGATGGGGGGGTCTTGGCTCAGCAGAGGCATGGAGAGAGCCGGGATCCCATGGAATTCCATGGAATCCAGGGGAGCAGGGCTTGTTTAGTCTGGAGAAGGGAGGGCTGAGACGGCTGCACATTCCTGCAGGAGGGACGGGGCAGGGAGAGGAACCAGCAGGAGTTGTGGGGAATTATTTAAAGGGAATTACTTCCAAAGGGAATTAAGGATTTTTGGCTGATTTGCTGTCGGCTGCAGGATGAGGAGACACAGATTCAGCCCAGCAGACAATCCATGGGATTTCCTCTCCCTGTGCTACAGCAGCTCACTGATGCTTTTTTGCAGGAGGAGCTGTTTTTCCAGTTTCTCCTTGCTCAGGAAGGGCTGAATTCCCTCTGGATCAAATCAGCTTCAGAGGTCAGGGCTCAGCTGTAAATCCTGTCCCTAAAACCGAGCTGCTCCTTCCCTGCCAGGGGAGTGGGGCCAGCCTGGAGCCGGGATTGCTCGCCCTGGGAGAGATCCTGGCATCCATCATCTCCCATCCCATGGATCCCATCTGTAAATGTGTAAATCCTGTCCCTAAAACTGAGCTGCTCCTTCCCTGCCAGGGGAGCGGGGCCAGCCTGGAGCTGGGATTGCTCTGCTGGAGCTGCAGTCGAGCCCAGACACCCCATACAAGGTCAGGCTGGAGGTTTTTGGGAAAACTGGATGGCTTTATCCTGGTACAACAACTCCCTGGAAGCTTCCTTGGGATAAGCCTAGCAGGATCCCCTTCCCAAGGATTTAACATTGACTAAATGAGGACTCTCCTGCTGATGGGAGTGGATCTTCTCCGTGGGCGAGGAGAATCCCACTGCTCCCTTTCCCTGACAAACTGAGCAGCCCATTAACTCAGCTGCTGTGCTCGTGTCCTGCCTGGACACAGCAGAACAGGACACGGAGCTGGAAAATGCCAGCTTGTAGTGCCTGGACATGGAAGAATCATGGCAGGAGGACAGGGGTTCCTCCTGGAGCCTCAGCTTGGAGAGATCCATCTGTCCAGAGCCAGCTCCCGAGCATGGACACATCCCTCCCTCCCAGGCAGGACTCAGATGAGGCAGGAGAGGCCATCAGGAATTTAATGGAACTTGGCACTGGAAACTGTACAACATTTACAGAGAACCACACGCTGTGTCTATGTACACCCGCTGCCCATTCCCAAAGTTCCCGGCCGGACACGGGACAGGCAATGACAATCCTTGGATGTGGAGTTACCAACAAGCTCCCCAAGCCTGGATTTCAGGATATGGCTCCCCAAGCCTGGATTTCAGGGTCACAGGGATTGCAGGATCCCACTCCCCTATCCTGGATTTCAGGTGACAGGGATTGCAGGATCCCACTCCCCTATCCTGGATTTCAGGTGACAGGGATTGCAGGACCCCACTCCCCCATCCTGGATTTCAGGGACACCCCGCTGTGCTCAGAGCTGTCACCACTTTGCTTCCCATGATGCTCTGCAGCACCATTCCCAAGCCGGGTCTTGCCCTGGATTATCCCTGAATCTTTGGAGTGCTAGAAGATGGCAGTGCTGCCACCCTGAGTATTTACAACCACTCCTTCTCCTCTCCTCACACCTCCAACACTTCCTCTCCTCTACCTTTCTACCACATGCAAGAACCCCTTGGTTGCCTCCAAGTCCTGCTTCCCGTTGGGAAGCGTTTCATTTCCAAAAGGCAACAAAAACACGGAATCTACCTTCGCTCCCTGCTACCCCCTCTACTCACTGCTCCCCAAACCCTTTACAACGTGCCTACAACCTTCCTACACCCTAGAGTAAAGCAGTTCTCTTTCAGTAGTGTCTCCCCCCAGCCCGTGGATTGCTCCGGGGTGATGTGAGGGACAGTTGGGACATCACCCCTCGGAGCACGAAGGATCAAGTACTGGAAAGGAAATGCCAAGTCTGAGCAACAAAAATACAAAAATAAAAAAACCAATCAAAGGAAACAAAAAAAACCCAAAAAACAAACCACCCCAAAATCCCAACCCCCAAACTCAAAACAAAACTAATAAAAAAATTAAATAGTTGGCAGGATACAAGAGTGAGACAGAGGAATGTACAAAGGACACACAGAGATCAAAGATTCCAGTAGGTGAATTGAGAACCTGTTGAACCTGGGGTCTGTTTTTGTAGGATTTTTCCTTTTGGAACATGCAAATTTGCAGGAATTACCATAACCACACACCGGAGTGACTTCAGGTGTTGAGTCTTTTAAAGGACTTTTGCAGTGTTGATCAAAACCCCTGGTGCTGCCCAAAATTCTACTTTATTTCCCATCCTCTACCACAGCTGTGGAAAACTTCAGGAACCCAAATTTGCTCTCCAGATCTACCACGAGGGTTTTGGAAACCCCTCATGGATTCAAAGTGTAAAAACAGGCCCCAGCTCAACAGTAACTGCACACCAGTAGCTGCCATTCCAACATAAACCCAGGATTTGATCCGCGGAGCAGCTCCGAAGGCGCTCCCGGTACAAAAATGTACAAAAATTATTTATAAATTAACAGTTTTCCCCCAGGGTGGCACCAGGGCTCCTTTTCCCCCTTACACCAGCGTTTCTTTCCGCTTCCCGCTGAGCTGCTTCTCCCTGGATTTTCTGTGCCCGGATGAGGTTCTGTGGGATTTCACCCCTCTGGCTTCCTCCGAGTCCAGCATGGAAGCGCACTCGGCTGCGCTCTCATCCAGCTCCATCTCGGATATTCCCGACTGGCGCTTCTGGGCTGGGATGTTGGGCACGGAGGGGTTGTTCTCCTCGGACTCCTCGCTCAGCTCTGGCAGCTCCTTGAGCTCGGGGGCGGGAATGTTCCTCTGGAAGGGGGCGATGGCCGTGCGGATGCAGTTCACCCACTGCTGCTTGTGGAAGACGTCGTTGGCCTGCAGCGTGTGGGACTGGCCCGGGCTGGGATCTTGGAAACGGACTCGGAAGATGTTTTTGGCTGGGGATAAAGGGAAAAGCAGATCAGGTCCGAGCTGATGTTTAGAGATTCCATTGGTAGGTTTGAAATCCCAACAAAACCCCACCCCAAATCCCCAAAATCCAGCGGGGAGACAAAGATGTTTTCTAATCCAAGCCCTAGCTGTGAATTCATGGCCACCACGGACGGGCTGATTGGATCCGTACCTTTATCAGAATTTCCAAAAGCTCCTCGGAAGGAGCCTCCCATTTTGACATCTCCATCCTGGAGGTCTTCAAGGAGCAGCTCCTGGACAGGGATGGGCTGGCGGTACACCTGGAATGCCTGGCGCTCGTTGCGGGTCACCGGCCGCGTCAGCACCAGGATTTCTTGGAAGAGGAAAACGTAGAGCTTCTGGAAGGGAAAACATTCCAGTATTCACTCTGTATTCCATGAGGTCACACATCCTGTGGGATTCAAGGCCACCTTATCTGCAGTTTCACCCACAGTAATTTTCAGAGTCTCCGGTGACAATGCCAAGGTCTGGCACACACCAGGATTACATCAGCAGCTTTATTATTTTATTGATCCCTAGAAAGGCAATGATGATTCCCAGATGCCCGGGATAGGATGATTAGGAACCGTATCTTTCCTGTGTGCATGGAATGCCTCGTGTGCAGGAGTAAAGCAGCCAATTAAACAACAAAACCAACGCCAATCAACAGAGAAAACATGAGAAGATTTCAGGTTGAAATCAGGACAAAAGGCAGCAAAGCCCGGAGTGCAGGGGGTGGGAGATAAACTCCAGGCCCAGCCCAAAGCCAAACAGGCTTTTGCAGGAACCCTTTTGTTTGGAATAGCCAGGGCTCCTAATGGGGAATGTCAGAGCATTACTGGGAAGTAAACAGTGGCAGGAAATCCCTCTGGATGGAGAGCACTTTCTGTGGGCATTCTGTGCTAATGATTTTCCAGCTTCCCAAAGGCAATTGTGGAGCTGTCAGCAGGAAACTTTCCCTTACACCCTGAAATGAGGCTGACAATTAAGGGATTTTCCTGTGCTCTTTTATCCAATATCCAAACTATCCCTAAGGATGGAAGGCTCCCTGCTATGAGTTTAAACCAGCTCTGAGGAAAGGTTTGAGAATTAATTAGTAAACCAGGAGGGACTTACATGTCCATTTTTATTCTTCAGCTCCCCATGGCACAGTAAAGCTTTGCTGCCTTCAATCCTTGGATCCTTCTGCTTCTCATCCAGGTATTCCAGCTTGTCAATGTAGTACTGGCACTCAGACTCCCCCTTCTTCAGGTTGATGTCAGAGAGGACTCCTTGGATTATGGATATCTAAAAACCCAAACAAACGATTAAGAGGGATTAACTGCTTCCCTGTGTGACCTCTGCTTGTGCTCCTTCACAACTCCAAAGGGTACAATCCACATGGACTGATCCCGCACTTTCCCTGTCACTGATTTGTGCCCCCCAAGAAAATGCCCCTGGGAACTGCTGAGGGTTTAAGGAAGATTTCTGGAGCTCCCACAGCACATCCTTGGGTCAGAACAACCAAATCAGGATTACTCACGGCTTCCTCCAGGATGTGGATATCGGGATGGTCTTTGGGAGTGTGCCTCAGGATCTCCTTGAGGAGCAGGGGGTATTTGACCAGGCGGCTCCGAGGGATGTCCAGGAAGCTCCAAAGGTCCAGCTTGCGGCTGAAGGGAGACTCCAGGCAGCGCTGCAGGAAATCCTGCACTCTCCTGTCCTGCTTCTTCTGATCCAGGAGGGCTTTGGCTGCCAGCTGGTTGCTGCAGTAGCCTTTGTAGGCATGGAGTCGGGGTAACTACAGGGAACAGAGCAGATTTAGGAGTCAAGATTCCCTGTGGGAAAAGCTGATGTCACTCACATGGCAAACTCGTGGAGTTCTAGAGCACTCACTGGGGTATTTTTCCCAATAAAAAGATAAGGGAGGATCTTGTGAGGAGGATGAGCACACAGAGCCCATAAAGCTCCCAATGTTTGGATGAGCAGAGGGAGCCCATGAAGCTCCCAATGTTTGGGATTAGCAGGGATAACACTTGTGGAATCACACTGGGACAAGGAGTCCAGGAGACACAGACATTTCAACACTTAATAAGCAAATCATTCCGAATCTCAGAGCAGATTTAGGAGTCAAGATTCCCTGTGGGAAAAGCTGATGTCACTCACATGGCAAACTCGTGGAGTTCTAGAGCACTCACTGGGGTATTTTTCCCAATAAAAAGATAAGGGAGGATCTTGTGAGGAGGATGAGCACACGGAGCCCATAAAGCTCCCAATGTTTGGATGAGCACAGGGAGCCCATAAAGCTCCCAATGTTTGGATGAGCACAGGGAGCCCTTGAAGCTCCCAATGTTTGGATGCGCAGAGGGAGCCCACGAAGCTCCCAGTGTTTGGGATTAGCAGGGATAACACTTGTGGAATCACACTGGGACAAGGAGTCCAGGAGACACAGACATTTCAACACTTAATAAGCAAATCATTCCGAATCTCTGGGGTGAAACTGGGGCAAATTCCAGCTGACAGAATCCCATTGTTTTCAGCATTGCCAGGATTTCCCTTCCAGTCTTACACTGATGGCCACAAAAGCTGCAGAGCTTTGCAGCTTCTGCCTTTAAATGTTCTCTAAGCTCAGTTTTAGCCTATCGACTCCACATTCTGAACTCACCCATTTCACAAGGATGGGCCCAATCTGCTCCACTGTTCCATCTGGTTTTGTTGCTTCTCCCAAACTTGCCAGTAAGTCTGGAATGGAAACAGGGAAAGAGGAATTGCATCAATGCTTTAACAAGTAACAGGAGAAAGCAGAGGTTAAATCCTAGCAAGCACAAACCACCCAGCTGCTCTTACCTTCATGCAGAGGAATGTAGGAATCCAAGTCCCCAAAAATGTGAGTGAGTTCCTCCTCAGACATGATGGAGAGTTTCAGCATGGGATCGTGGTAGGCCTGTCAAATAAAATATATTCAAATGTGCCTCAAAGCTGATTATTTAAACTGATTTATCAGGTGAAAGAAGTGAAGGCAACAGAAAGAGTAACACTGATTTGATGCTAGAATATTTACTCTGTGTGAAGCATGGAGGACTTAAATGAAAAGCATTTTCCTGTCTGGACTATTCCCAGCTGGGAGAGGGAGTCCCCAAGCAGCCCTGCACAATCCTTTTATGGCTGGGTTTGCTGCAATCATACCAGTGCTGGCCCAGTGCTCACGTCAGCTCTCTGGGCCAGCTTTCAAACTGGGGGTTCTGGGGCTGATAAAGCTCCCACGTCATGTTTGCAGGTGAAAAAAAAACCCTCATTATTCCCTGGAATGTCGTCACTGACTGCAGGAAAAATCCCACTCACCTTTCTGGCCAGCTTCAGGTCTTCAATCAGGTCCTGCTCTCCCCTGGACATTTCATAGATGGCCTGGGAGGAAGGGGTAAAGCACCCAGAGTTATTTTGAATCCCAGTCTTGCTCAGAAAGAGCCTTTCAGCTCCCATGATGTGCAGCCCGCCCTGAATAGGCCTTTGGCCACCCCAGTCCCTCGGTGGCACCTGGGCATGACAACCCCGAGTAAATCTGCTTTCCTAGCCCTGAGAAAGCAGCTTTGCTTCCAAGTGTGTGAAAGCCCTGATGGCCCCTGCACGAGCCAAATTAAATACTAGAGCCTTTTAAATCACTGCTTTTTGCCAGGCAGGGCTGCAAACACAAAACCCCCGAAACCGCAGAGGTCAAATCCCAGGCGGCTTCCGGCAGCTCCTGCGCCGTCTCCAGAAGATTTGTCCAAGAACTCCAGGAAAAAGGCAAGCCAAGGCCTTGCTGCTTGGCCTCCAACCAATTGTCAGGAGCTTTAGGAGAAAGACAGCTGGCTCTGCGAGGAACCTGAGGTTGGGGCAGCTGCAGAGCAGCCAGCGGGGCCGGGGCTGGGATTTCAGGAATGCCGTGGAAAGTTTGGCATCTCCAAAGGGTCACACTGGGGAGATGAATTCCAGAGTGGAATCCACCTTTTCCCATGGTGCAGACATAAATCTTAGGTTTAGGTGCACAGGAAGATGCAGCCCCCCGCCAAAGGTTGTTACTCCTTTCCCAGCAAGGGAAGGGACAAAAGGCCTCAACTGCTGTTCCCAGTCCTGTTTTCCAGGGGCAGTTACCTCCTGGCGCTTGATTTCCTTGGTGCTCAGGGATTCTTTCATGTTGACATCCAACATTTCAGACCAAAGGACGCTGTTCCTTCTCTTAGGGGGAGTAGGAGCAGCAGATCTGCTGCATGACTTCTGGGCACAGCCAGGGGATTTGTTGTCACTGCGAAGGGTGAACGACTGCAGAGATTAAAAAAAATAATGAAAGATATTAAAAACAAACATGGAGAGCCAACATTTCAGGAGTATTAGATTATCCATCCCATTCCCAATCCTTCATCCTCCTGGGTTATCCAGGGCAGGAAAACACACCCAGACACTTTTCCTCAGATAAAGGAAAGCTTTAATCAAGCTGCTGAGAAAGCCCAGAGCTTGGCAAGGGTTTCCATGCCCCTCTCTCTGCACTGATCTGCTGGGGAGGAAGATGGGAAGGCAAAGCTTGGCTTTATTTCCAAGCTATGAGGAAGTAAATAAACGAGGATCATAACTCTTGCTCTGAAGAGGTTAATGAGAAGCCACTTGAACTTTGCCCTGGTGTTTTGCAAGGTTTCTAAAAGCCAGACGCTGTTATCTGCAGGTGAGAGCACAGAGCTCCTTGGCACACACTCTGTGCCAGTGCTGGGCAGCAGGGTCAGCTCCATCATGCTGCAGCACACGTGTGCCCCGGGCAGTTTATCAGCTCTTTATCTGAAGCAGTTGATTTTATTTACTGTTGAACCTGTTTGTACAGCACTTTACACCCGTGCTCTCCTGAGGGAGCACTTTCCATTCCCAAGGCCCAAGAAAGCCCACACAGAGCTCCAAGAGAAGCCTCAGAACCCCACGGGGTGCCTGTTCCACCCCATCCAACCAATCCCTTGCCCAAATCTCCAGGTTTTGCTCTGTTTTTACCTGGATTGTCTGCCCAAAGCGTCGAACTGCCCCATTTCTGACAGGAGAGATCAGGTTAGCCAGGGAGGTGACTCGTGCTAAAGGCCGGACCCGTTTAGTGCTTGGCTCCTGCAAAGCAAGGAGAGAACAAATTGTCCTGGCTGTGCCTCCCTCGGAAATTTCTCAGGCAGCTTCCAAAAGCACAAACCCACTTAAGGAGTGGCAAACACAGCAAGGAGAGTGTTTGGAAGCAGCCATTCATCTTTCAAGGCTATAAATATTTGTCTGAACTTTAAGGCAGCAATTAAACTGCAGAGGTTTTTGCCCAGCGTTAAAAGAGGTGAGAGAACATCAGTGAGAATTCAAAATAGGGCTCCAGCAGGGACTGTTATGCTTTGAACAGAAATAGATTAAAGTGTTCTCTGACACTCTGTGGCAGCTAAAGATGGAGCTGGGATCTGCTTCTCCATTTTCTCATCTTTTCCTCTGAAGAAAGAATGTGTTTTTCCATTTTATTTTGGAGAGCAGGGCAGCAGTGGGGGCCCAGCACAGCCCCGGCAGTTCCTTTAACAACCAGCAAACAACCACAAGCTGAACATTCCTGTGAGGGACACGCACACAGATAAAGCTGAAATCCCTCAGTTTGCAAAGTTTCCTCCTCCTCCTGCTCTCCCCCACCCCCTGCAATGACTGCAATTTTTCTTACACGTTGTTTAGATTTGAAAGTTGGAGCTTCTGCTTTTCCCCACCACTAATCCTTGCCGGGAGCTCAAGTCTGTCCTGACCCAAACGCTGCCAAGAAAGAGGAAACGCCCCTGGAAAGCTCCTGCTGCTTCAGTTTTGAAAATTCTGTTGGCAACTCGACGTGTTTGACATCAAAAATATTGTGTGGTGAGGGCTGGGCAGGAAAGGTGTGCACAGGGACAAGCTGGGAAGAGATGGGCTCCGAGTTAAGGCTTGGAAAGGGCTGCAGGATTGTCCTGGTGCTCCCAAACATCTGGCACAGGGTTGGACGTGACTCATGCTCAGCACAAAGCTCAGATCAGGACAAGGAAGCAGAACAGCCTCAATTTGGGTTCATCTCGGCTAAAACTGGTTAATTATTGCTGAATTTGTACTCTTTCAAAAGGCTGTGGAGGCTGCTGAGGACAAGCTCTGGGCTGTTTCCATTCCCAGCCCAAACCCTTCGCTCAGAAGTGACAAATGTTGAAAACAAAACTAAAAAAAAAGGGGAATAGGAACACCCAGAGCTGGATTCCAGTCATGAAGACTGAAGGAGCACAAAAGCTACGTGTGTGTAAGATCTGATTTCAGCAACTCGAGCCCAGCAGCGGCCCTGCCCACACGCCGTGTTGGGCAATAGAGGAGGAGGAGGTGAGCTCACCCTGAGCTCAGCCTTCAAACTTGCAGGGGGGAACATGAAAAGAAACAATTTATGAGCCGTGCAGGAAGAAAAGAGCTCTTGGCACAGCACAAAGCTGTGCTATAAGCGTTTGGGGAATGTCAGAGTTAGGAGGGTACCATAAAAATGGAGAAAAGCTGTAAAAGTGTCCTCGATCACAAGATCCTCAGCTGGGTTTAAGTGGGACACCAGGAACTCCAAGTGGGACACCAGGAACTCCTCCACTGAGCTCAGGACAGGGACAGCCAGGGAAAGTTAGGCCAGGCTCAAAGACAACAAGGAAGGTTTAATTTATTGCAGATGTTTCTGAGTGGAAGGGAGGTGTTTACTTCTAGAAAGTGCAGGATGGATAAATAAAGGGACGTGGCCTAGGGAAGCTTAAGAAGTGTAGGACTGAATCAGGGAAGATACAGACACAAAGCCACCCACGGCTCTGGCAAGGCCAGGGATAAAAATAACCTGGAAAAGCAAAATGTGACACTGCAAATGAAAAGCAAGAAACCTCAAGCCATGGGGAGGCTCCAACAGGTCACTGGTGAAGGGTCAGTCCTGCAACTCTACAGAGATCCAGTGACAGGGCCGGGAGCCCAGGGCCGTGTGGGAATGTGGGAATGCCTTCCCTGCACATCTGTGCCCGGCTGAAGTGACACGTGCGCGTGCCCGAGGGCTGGCAGCAGGAATTCCTGAGTTCTGCTTAGCAAAAGGCCATTTTTCCTCCCTTAAAGGAGGAAAAAAAATTTAAAAATTTCCCACTTTGTGTCTGAGCGCTCCTCAGACACGGCCCGACTGCCAAAAAAACCCATCTGGTTGTTCTTCTCCTCCTGAAGATCGTTTGATCCAGAGCAGAGAGGAGGAAAATAAAATCCCTGCGCTTGGAAACTCCCCCTTGGCTGAGCTGTGTTTGAGCCCGGGGTCACGGACTCCCCGTCCGGCCGGCGCGGTGTAAGCCGAGACTCCGGGCGGTTCATACTGCGGATAACTCGGGCTCAGGAGGGGTTTTTTTTAGCTCTGTACTTGCAAACAATGACTCTCCTGTCTCCACACCGTCTTCTTTACAGCAGCCAGATTACAATAAAGTCTGGGAGGTTTCTGTAACAATCCAGGGGTGTTACAGCACTCGCAAGTAATTAAAACCCCAGAGGGGTCAACAGCACCATCAGGAAATATTATTTTTCCAGAGGACTCTTTATTAAAAGTGAATTAATACATCACGAGAGCAGCCACTAAAGCTAATTTTGTGCCAGGCGAGATTTCACACCCCTGAAATTCCTTCAAGGGCTTCTAAGTGCAGGTTAACTCCTGAAAAGATTGCACCTTGCTGGAAAGAAAACCAGGCATTACTTCTGAGCAAGGTTTTTTTCAGCAGCACGCCCACAACCTTTCCCCTGTGCTGGGTAATAATTAGTGGTTTTTACGAGGATCCCTTGCTCGAGTGCAATTCCTACGTGCCGCACACAATTCCACACCAGCCCCACACAAACACGGTGAGCAATGGCAAAACCACGCGTGACAGAAACTTTTCCTCCGGAGCCAATTCAGCAAAAAGGGGATTTTAGTCAGCAGCCTGAATAATTCCTGCCAGAAATCATCAACCACCTGACCACGTCCATGGCAGATTCACACGCAGAGCCTCAAGATGAACAATCAGACCATTCCCAAATCCAACAGCCCATTCCCGACCAAACTCCAGCTCAGACAGAAGTGTTGGCTCACTCCAGAATTCAGAATTAGAGACGATTTACTCCCCTCCCAGAGCTCTGGTTTCTGTTATTTCTCCCCCAACATCTGGTTTCCCTTTTGCACAATGAGATTGCCCAAGTTTGGCTGTTGCAAAGCCGGGATTTGCTGAGCTTGGTGACTCGGCGCTGAGCCCTCAAAACCCAGCCATGTCTGGAGACGCCTTTTTTTTTTTTTAACTTTTCCACCTCATCTCGCCACTAATCTGAGCAATAAACCCAGCCCAAGGCAGCCGGGCCCTACCTGGCTGCTGAACTTTTGCTCCTGTCGCAGCAGGAGGCTTGGGAACACCTACGAGGAGTGCAATTATTGCCATCAGCATAACAACACGCGATAAAAATAACAATACTTCCAATCGAACGCACCAGCCCTCAAAAGGCCGACAAACCCCACCAGGGGCTTCTCTAAGGTTTAAGCAGCAAATAAGCACCTAATTAGGAAAAATCCTGTCAGTGGAAAGAGCGCTGAGAGAGAGGCGATTTTATAATGGAAAGAGGCGATTTTTAAATGAGAACAGGCGAATTTTTAATGAAAAGCTATCTGGGGGGAGCGGGGTCAGGCGAGGCACCGAGATTGGTTTTGGCTCACGCTTTGGGGCTATGAGCTTAAATATATATGTATCTGTAACGTATATACATGTATATAAAACGTATATACATGTATATAAGCCCTGTATATATATGTAAATATTTATATAAATATATATATACATGGACTTAAACATATACACAGTCTATAAATCGTTGGGTGAGGCGCCGACATCGGTTGTGGCTGCCTGGTCCCACTCTTTGGGGGCTATGAGCTTAAATATATTGCATATATATATCTACAGACACACATAAAATATATGTACACATAGAGATGAACTTAAAGACACATACATACATATATATATAGTTTTTTAAACCGCTGGCTACCCTGCGCTCTGCCCGGCTCGCCCCCTCCCCTCAGACGCGGAGAGCGGGAAGCTGAGGGGGCTCCCCCTCCCCACTCTCCCCTCAACTAAATCCCATTTTCCCCCCTCTCCAGCCCCTGCTCCGCTCACCTCCTGCTCCCTGAAGTGCTGGTTCTGCGCGTCGATGACCCGGATAGTCCTTTTGATGGGCAGCAGCCCACCGAGCTCGTCGTGCGCCACCATGGCCGCAGGACGCGCGACCCTCTCTCAGCCCGCGCTCATCGCGCTCTGCGCCCGCCGCGCGCCGCACCCCCGACCTCACCGCAGGGGGCGGGGCCAGCGCACAAACCACGCCCCCTTCGTGAGAAGCCACGCCCCGATGGATGCCCGGGGGCACTGCGGACCCTTCCGGAGCCCCAAATCCTTCCAGAACTCTCCCAAAAAACCCCCCCTCTCCCAAACAATGCTCGGCTGAGGGAGCCCATCTATAGGGATCCATGGCCAGGGAGCTCCCAAAGGATGGAGCAGGCTCTGCAGGGCAGGGGGACACGGCTGAGGGAGCCCATCCATGGGGATCCATGGCCAGGGAGCTCCCAAAGGATGCAGCAGGCTCTGCTCCAGGGCCAGAGGTGGCACCAGGGGAACGGGCAGGGGCTGAGCCCAGGAATTCCCCCTGGATTTGGGCAGAACTGCTGCCCTGGGCAGTGCCCAGCCCAGAGGGGCTGGAGTCTCCTCCCAGGGCCATTCCAGAGGCACCTGGACACTGCCCTGTGCCCTGGGATGGCCCTGCTGGAGCAGGGACCCACTGGGGTCCTTTCCAACCTCACCCATCCTGGCATTCTGTGAAAAACGGGACCTCCAAGAGACTCTGCTGCAAGGAGGGCAAAGAGGCTGTCCCATCCCACAAAGCCAAGCATATATTTGGTTTTTTTCCCCATTTTTAGTGTTTTTTCCTGGCACTTACAGCCTGGCTGGACAACCTCCTTTTAACAGCAGCTCTCCTTGCCAGCACTGGAGTATATAAAACCTTTGCTGCTGCAAAATGTTTAAAAAAATAATAATTCTTGTCTAGACCTGTGCTTTTAAGTCTGCTCTGAGCTTTAAAGTTGTGCTGGCACAGCTCTGGGGCTGGGCTGAGCCTCTCCCCCTGCTCTCCCAGGGGAGCCTGTCTCGGCAGGCCTGGCTGGAGCTGCAAAGGGTTTGGATTTTCTGTTTGTTTGTTCAAGTCCTTTTATTCCTGGCACTGCTGCAAATCTCTGAAATAAAAGCTTTCTTGTGCTGGTAAAAATAAACTTGGGTTGATTTGGCTGCTTACCTGTGCTGACCAAGCTGCTGCTTCAAGGAGAGAAATTTGGGGTGGGTTCCAGCAGGAGGTTTGCAAACAGCGTTTTTCAGAGTCAGGAGGAGGAGAAAAAGGAAAATCCTGCTGTCCCCTCCCCTGGATTTTTAATTTTTTGGCTTTGTTTGCTTCTCTCAGCAAATCTGCAGCCACTTAACCTCTGCCATGCAAGGCCAGGACACTGAGGATTCCCAGAAATTCAGGATACACTGAGTCTCTCCTCGCTGAAGGGACAGACTGTGACTCTTCCAGACACCAAAATGCTTTCCTGGATTACCGAAATCCTCTATTTTTAACACCAAAGTGACGCTGACTCTGGGGAGGAGCAGACAAACCCTCCCTTGAATTGATCTTTTTTTTAGAGAGTATCAAACCCATTTCTCCTAAAATCCAAGGTCCAAGCCCTGTTAAACTCGGCCTAAAGATTCAGGAGCTCATTTCTTTGCAGGGCCAACTAAAAGCAGGGGATGAACAGCCGGGAGTGAGGGGAGGTGTGAGGCAGAGTCACACCGAGGTGACACCGAAACACTCCTGGTGTGTCCCATGTCCCAGAGCTCCTCCTGCTGCCATCTGAGGCGTTTGGTGACATTTGGTGACGTGGGTGTTGCGTTGTCCTCGGGGCAGGCCCGCGTGGCGCAGCCACGGGTGATCCCTGACTTTGTGGTGACACTTGGGCAGGTGATGAATTCGTGGTGATGCAAGGCCCAGGTGAGGTGACGGTGAGGAAATGTTCCTGGCCTGATGGGACAGAGCTCCAGGGCTGGCTCTGGGCCAGGCAGAGGGATTTGTGTCCTGGGAAATGCCCTGCCTTTGGAGAAAGGCCTGAGAGCCACCAATTCCCTGAGAGGAGCAGTTCCCAGCTGGCCCACGCTGGGGTGGGATGGTTTCTGTGTGGCAGCTGGATCTGTACAGCTCATCAACAGCATTTTGGGGTAAAATCCATCCTGAGTGGTGAAGATGAGCACCATAAACCCATCCCAAGGGATGGACATGATCACAAATCCATCTCAAGTGGTGGACATGAGCTCCATAAATCCATCCTGATGGATAGAGATCATCATCATCATAAATCCATCCCAAGGGATGGACATGAAAACCATAAATCTATTCCAAGGGACGGAGATAAACACCACAAACCCATCCCAAGGGATGGACATGAGAACCAAAAATCCATCCCAAGGGATGGACGTGAGCACCATAAACCCATCTTGAGTGATGATCACCATAAATCCATCCTAAGGGATGGAGATGATGACCATAAACCCCTCCCAAGTGATGGACATGAGCACCAAAAATCCATTCAAAGTGATGCAGACAAGCACCACAAACCCATCCTAAGTGATGAAGACAAACACCAAAACTCCATCCTAAGTGGTGGAGATGAGCTCCATAAAATCCCAGCAGGATTGGGATTTCCAGCCCATCATCACAAGGAGAATCCTTAGAGCGCCCTGGTCTGGCCATGCCACCAATCCCAAACAATGCCTCAGGTTTGGCTTTTCTATTTTCTCATTTCTGAGCTGCTTTAGTGTGGGGTCTGAGCTTCACATTATGGGATGGTGAGCTCTGTGCACAGAGCAGGGAGACAAAACAATTCCTGCTCCAGCTGGGCACCAAGGACAAATGATCCAAATCTCAGCCCAGGAGCACAAACCCCGTGGGCTGCAGAGAGAAAAACAAGCAGGATGGGAGTGCAGGGGCTGAGCTGGAATTGGACACTGAACTGCAATGTGCACATGGAGCAGAGCTGATCCCAGGGAGAGACCCCGGGAGCGCTCGTGCATTTTGGGACCATTTGGGTTCATCTTGGGGCAGCCCTGGCTGGGCTCTTGTGCTGCCCAAGGTGCATCCATGGAGGAGATCCTTTGGATAAATCCCTGCTTTATTCTGGAACTCTGCCCAGCCTCTGTCCTAGGTCAGATTCTCAAGGCATCAGTTTCTGGTGACCACGAAGGGACACAAGGCATCTGGGAAACCCCTGGACCAGAGGAATGTCCAGCTCTGGGACGGCTCCATTTGATCCCCAATCCAAGAGCCAGGAATCAAAGCTCTTGGCTGGAGGAGAATATTGGACCAGGGGCACTGCAGAGCCTGGTGGGTGTTCCTCAGTGGGCAGTTTTCCCCCAGTTTTCCCAGATCCTGGAACGTGGAATCCATCAGGATTCAATTCCTTCCAAGCAGGAACCTGGGAACGTTTTAACCCCTTGGGCAGCCATCAGTCTCGGAGAAAACAAAATCATCCAGTCCCTCCCCATTCCCAGTTTGAAATCCCATTTCCTGGGAGCTTCCAGCCACCTGAACCATCCCTTCCCAGCTATTTTTGCTGGGATATTTTTAGTGGAAGGCACAGAATGCTCAAGGATGGGATAAACAGGATTTTCCACTCCGGACTTTTGCCATCGGTGTTCAGAGGGACCCCGGGCCGAGGCTGTTTACTGGCCATGAGCTGTGTTTAACATTCCACTCCTGGATATTTATATTCCCAGCCAAATTCAGAGCAGGATTCTGGAAAATGAGCAAAAGTAGGCGATGACCCAACCAGAGACCATTGGGTCATCCAAAAACTTTAGGAGCTGCTCTGGAATCCAGTGTTTTTTTGGGATGCTGGGAGATGACTATAATTAGCAGCCACTCAAATAATTTAAACAGCCACAAAAAAATCAACTCTGACTTTGCTGAAATCCACCCTTGAGCAATTTGGGAATATTTAGGAAAGGTAAAATCCACCCATGAACATTTGGAATATTTAGGAAAGGTGAAATGCAGCCTCGAACATTTGGGAATGTCTAGGTAAAAAAAAAATCCCTCCTTGAATATTTTGGGAATATTTAGGAAAGGTAAAATCCACCCTTAAAAATTTGGGGATATTTAGGGAAGGTAAAATTCACCCTTGAATATTTTGGGAATATTTAGGAAAGGTAAAATCCACCCTTGAATATTTTGGAAATATTTAAGAAAGGTAAAATCTATCCTTGAACAGTTGGGAATCTTTAGGGAAGGTAAAATCCATCCTTGAACATTTGGGAATGAGCTCCCCCGACCCTCCTTGTGCTGGAGGTAGAAACGCAATTTCCATCTCATGAATATGGATGAGAGAGCAGAAACCACGGCAGGGCCAATCCAGAGATATCATTAAACACAAAATCCCTTTTTTCCCAGGGATTAATGGAGCAAGAAGCTCCAGTTGACTCCAGCTCCCGTGCCAGGAGCTGTTTTTCGGAGCTGCTGGACGGGATCAAAGTCGATTTTCAAACACAAATTTGTAACTTAATGCACGGGCACGTTCCTGCAGGGATCGGACACGCCCAGAAAATTCCCATAAAAACCTTTTGGATGAGGGAAGGAGAGGTTTGGTTGTTTCTTTAAACCTTGGGGGGATGTTGGAAGAGAGGGAGGTTGTTTATTGGTGTTGTTTGGGGAGGATTTTTAGGCTGGGTTATCCCTGCCTGAAGCCAAGGGGTTTTGGGAGGAATTACAAGGGTTTGGGGAATATTTCTAAGGTTTTGGGAAGAATTGCAAGGTTTTGGGGAGGAATGAGAAGGTTTTTGGGAAGAATTATGAGGTTTTGGGGAGGAAAGAGAAGGTTTTTGAGAAGAATGAGAAGGTTTTTGGGAGGAATGAGAAGGTTTTTGGGAGGAATGAGAAGGTTTTTGGGAGGAATGAGAAGGTTTTTGGGAGGAATGAGAAGGTTTTTGGGAGGAATGAGAAGGTTTTGGGGAGGAATGAGAAGGTTTTTGGGAGGAATGAGAAGGTTTTGGGGAGGAATGAGAAGGTTTTTGGGAGGAATGAGAAGGTTTTTGAGAAGAATGAGAAGGTTTTTGGGAGGAACGATAAAGTTTTGGGGGGAAAGAGAAGGTTTTTGAGAGGAATGACAAGGGATTTTGGAGGACTCCAGCCATGGAATGCCACTCATTGGCTTCAAGTGGTCTGCACTGGCAAGAATCCAGGATTTTCTGGAAACAAGGATTTTCTCCCCCACTCCTCTTTTTTCAAAGTAATTTTTCACATTAAAAATAAAATTAAATCAGTGTTTTCTGCCTTGCCTGGAGATGTTGTCCCCAGCAGCTTTATCATCCCAGCCTGTTCCTTTTTCCCTGACAGGGCGTTGGGATGAAATGGATTTAAGGTCCTTTCCAACCCAAACCATTCCATAATTCTGCTGCCCAAACTTCTCCAACTCCAGGAGAAGTGCTTCATATTATGGGATGGTGAGCTCTGTGCACAGAGCAGGGAGCCAAAACAATTCCTGCTCCAGCTGGGCACCAAGGACAAATGATCCAAATGTCAGCCCAGGAGCACAAACCCCGTGGGCTGGAGAGAGAAAAACAAGCAGGATGGGAGTGCAGGGGCTGAGCTGGAATTGGACACTGAACTGCAATGTGCACATGGAGCAGAGCTGATCCCAGGGAGAGACCCCGGGAGCGCTCGTGCATTTTGGGACCATTTGGGTTCATCTTGGGGCAGCCCTGGCTGGGCTCTTGTGCTGCCCCAGGTGCATCCATGGAGGAGATCCTTTCAATCCATCCCTGCTTTATTCTGGAACTCTGCCCAGCCTCTGTCCTAGGTCAGATTCTCAAGGCATCAGTTTCTGGTGACCACGAAGGGACACAAGGCATCTGGGAAACCCCTGGACCAGAGGAATGTCCAGCTCTGGGACGGCTCCATTTGATCCCCAATCCAAGAGCCAGGAATCAAAGCTCTTGGCTGGAGGAGAATATTGGACCAGGGGCACTGCAGAGCCTGGTGGGTGTTCCTCAGTGGGCAGTTTTCCCCCAGTTTTCCCAGATCCTGGAACGTGGAATCCATCAGGATTCAATTCCTTCCAAGCAGGAACCTGGGAACGTTTTAACCCCTTGGGCAGCCATCAGTCTCGGAGAAAACAAAATCATCCAGTCCCTCCCCATTCCCAGTTTGAAATCCCATTTCCTGGGAGCTTCCAGCCACCTGAACCATCCCTTCCCAGCTATTTTTGCTGGGATATTTTTAGTGGAAGGCACAGAATGCTCAAGGATGGGATAAACAGGATTTTCCACTCCGGGCTTTTGCCATCGGTGTTCAGAGGGACCCCGGGCCGAGGCTGTTTACTGGCCACGAGCTGTGTTTAACATTCCACTCCTGGATATTTATATTCCCAGCCAAATTCAGAGCAGGATTCTGGAAAATGAGCAAAAGTAGGCGATGACCCAACCAGAGACCATTGGGTCATCCAAAAACTTTAGGAGCTGCTCTGGAATCCAGTGTTTTTTTGGGATGCTGGGAGATGACTATAATTAGCAGCCACTCAAATAATTTAAACAGCCACAAAAAAATCAACTCTGACTTTGCTGAAATCCACCCTTGAGCAATTTGGGAATATTTAGGAAAGGTAAAATCCACCCATGAACATTTGGAATATTTAGGAAAGGTGAAATGCAGCCTCGAACATTTGGGAATGTCTAGGTAAAAAAAAAATCCCTCCTTGAATATTTTGGGAATATTTAGGAAAGGTAAAATCCACCCTTAAAAATTTGGGGATATTTAGGGAAGGTAAAATTCACCCTTGAATATTTTGGGAATATTTAGGAAAGGTAAAATCCACCCTTGAATATTTTGGAAATATTTAAGAAAGGTAAAATCTATCCTTGAACAGTTGGGAATCTTTAGGGAAGGTAAAATCCATCCTTGAACATTTGGGAATGAGCTCCCCCGACCCTCCTTGTGCTGGAGGTAGAAACGCAATTTCCATCTCATGAATATGGATGAGAGAGCAGAAACCACGGCAGGGCCAATCCAGAGATATCATTAAACACAAAATCCCTTTTTTCCCAGGGATTAATGGAGCAAGAAGCTCCAGTTGACTCCAGCTCCCGTGCCAGGAGCTGTTTTTCGGAGCTGCTGGACGGGATCAAAGTCGATTTTCAAACACAAATTTGTAACTTAATGCACGGGCACGTTCCTGCAGGGATCGGACACGCCCAGAAAATTCCCATAAAAACCTTTTGGATGAGGGAAGGAGAGGTTTGGTTGTTTCTTTAAACCTTGGGGGGATGTTGGAAGAGAGGGAGGTTGTTTATTGGTGTTGTTTGGGGAGGATTTTTAGGCTGGGTTATCCCTGCCTGAAGCCAAGGGGTTTTGGGAGGAATTACAAGGGTTTGGGGAATATTTCTAAGGTTTTGGGAAGAATTGCAAGGTTTTGGGGAGGAATGAGAAGGTTTTGGGGAGGAATGAGAAGGTTTTTGGGAGGAATGAGAAGGTTTTTGGGAGGAATGAGAAGGTTTTGGGGAGGAAAGAGAAGGTTTTGGGGAGGAATGAAAAGGTTTTGAGAAGAATTACAAGGTCCTTGCGAGGAATGAGAAGGTTCTTGGGGAGAATGAAGTTTTTGGGAGGAATTACAAAGTTTTGGCAGGAGTGAGAAGGTTTTGGGGAGGAAAGAGAAGGTTTGGGAAGAATTATAATATTTTGGGGAGGAACGAGAAGGTTTTGGGAGGAATGAGAAGGTTTTTGAGAAGAATGAGAAGGTTTTTGGGAGGAACGATAAAGTTTTGGGGGGAAAGAGAAGGTTTTTGAGAGGAATGACAAGGGATTTTGGAGGACTCCAGCCATGGAATGCCACTCATTGGCTTCAAGTGGTCTGCACTGGCAAGAATCCAGGATTTTCTGGAAACAAGGATTTTCTCCCCCACTCCTCTTTTTTCAAAGTAATTTTTCACATTAAAAATAAAATTAAATCAGTGTTTTCTGCCTTGCCTGGAGATGTTGTCCCCAGCAGCTTTATCATCCCAGCCTGTTCCTTGTTCCCTGACAGGGCGTTGGGATGAAATGGATTTAAGGTCCTTTCCAACCCAAACCATTCCATAATTCTGCTGCCCAAACTTCTCCAACTCCAGGAGAAGTTGGAAATTTGGGCTGAAATCCTCCCTAAAATGTGAGGGACACTTGGGGATGACACAGCTTGGGGGGGGGTCAGCAAAAGGATCCTCACCGAGATTTCTCTTCCCTCCAGAAATCCCTGTCCCTAAATCCTCACAAGGACTACCCAAGAGGAGAAAACATCACCCAAAAAGCGATTTTTTCGCTCGTTTTGCCTCGGGGGAAATTGAGTCTCTGCCCTGGCAGACGCTGCCAGTGTTTATTTAGTTGCTAACAACCATCAAGATCCACACCCAGCCCTTGAAAAAACACCCTCCTGCTTCCTCCCTGACTCAGCCGCGCCTCACTCGGCCCTGGGGCGGTTTGGGATCACCAGGGGCCCCAAACTCACCTGAAATGCAGAAATTGAAGCAGGAAAAACTGAATTTCCTGCCCAATTTTTAATAGTCAGTTTTGGGGGCAGTTTGGAATCACAAATGGCCCCAAACTTGTCTGAAATGCAGGATTAAAGCAGGAAAAACTGAATTTCCTGCCCTCCATTCCTGATTTTTATAGTCAGTTATGGGGGTGATTTGGGATCACCAACGGCCCCAAACTCACTTGAAATACAGAAATAATTCAGCTTTACAGCAGGAAAAACTGAATTTCCTGCCCAATTTTCCCAGTTTTTTAGGAATCAGTTTTGGGGGCAGTTTGGAATCACAAATGGCCCCAAACTTACCTGAAATGCAGGGATTAAAGCAGGAAAGAAATGGAATTTCCTGCCCTCCAAACAGGCCCAAACTCACCTGAAGTGCAGAAATTAAAGCAGGAAAAACTGAATTTCCTGCTCTCCATTCCTTATTTTTATAGTCAATTATGAGGGCGATTTGGGATTACCAAAAGCCCCAAACTCACTTGAAATACAGAAATAATTCAGCTTTAAAGCAGGAAAAACTGAATTTCCTGTCCTCCATTCCTGATTTTTATAGGTAATTATGGGAATGATTTGGGATCACCAACAGCCCCAAACTCACCTGAAGTGCAGAAATTAAAGCAGGAAAAACTGAATTTCCTGCCCTCCATTCCCATTTCTTACAGTCAATTATAAATTATATTTTACAGCAGCTCTAGGCATGATTCCAAGAGAAAATTCCCAATTTTCTCCCCAAAGGAGGCACAAGAGAAGAGGCTGAAGGAATGCTACTGAGGTTTGGGGAATATTTGGAAGGTTTGAAAACAGAAGTCTCAAAGATTTGCTGGATCTGGTTGGGTTTTGAGTAAAAAGCAAGGAAATAAATCAAAACAAAGGCATTTCATGGCTCTGGATGATCCCCCTGACCATTCCACATCCCACATTCCCAGTGTGTGGAATAATCTGGATATGGGAGCTTTAAAAAGAATTGCTGAAGCTTTTCAGAAAAAAAAAATCCCAATTAATAAAAGAGATCACAATTGATAAAAGTAAAATCCCAATTAATAAAAAAGATCCCAATTAATTGAAAATTAAATAATCTCCTTACCTTTATTTTAAAAGCATATGGGGTAGGGTGGCAAATTTGGGATTTTTCAGCTAAATTTGCTGGAGCTGAAATCCCATTTTTGCTGCAGATTTAGAGAGAAAAACCTCAGAAAATCAATTTATCAGGGGTTAAAAAGATATGTGGTTTGATCAGTTCATGATTGAATTATTGAGATTTTTCTCTTGTGATTTTATTTCAGCTGGGATGGAGCCAAATTTGAGGTTTTGGGTTCATTTTGGTTAAGTGCAGACAGAGGAAAGAACAATTTGGGGACAGCTCAATGGGGCTATATATTTTGAAATTTTAAAAATCCTGGAGAGGTGGGATCAAAAAGCCTGGAAATTTCAATTCCAGCAGCACCATTCATGTATTTTAATAAAAAATTGGAGTTTCTGTGGTGGGTGTGCCTCAAAATCCCACAAGTCCAGCAGAGGCTGATCCTTTTTAAAGAATAAATTAAAAAATGAAGTGAAAGAAAAGCTGACCTTTAGCCCAGGGATTTCCCTTTTTTCCTTGGAAGATTTCTGTGAAAATGATTGTTGATATTTTAATTTCACAATTGCTTGGTGGGAGAAACCCTAACACAGGGAATTTTTTCTCCACATGAAGAGCTTGTCCAATTTAAAAAAAATTAAAGAAAATAAGAAAATCCTTCTCCCTTAGGGCAGATTTCCCTGTCTGAACATTCCCATTGCATCAGGAGCCCAGAATTCCCTCAGGAACAAAACAAACAAAAAAAAAATCAGGTTCAGAGGGTCACAACCTCTTTTTTTTTTTTTCTCTCCTCCCATCCTGGAATTTCAGGATGATCTGACCTGGAACAGATCCAGGTTTGCGAGGTCAAAATCAGAATTTGCCTGGGCAGAATCCAGAAATGCCAGGAGAATAATGAATTCTGAATAAATAATTCACAAGAAATAATTCAGAAGAATTAATTCAGAATAAGTAACCCAGAAAAAAGATTCAGAAGAAATAATTCAGAAGAATTAATTCAGAAGAAATGAATCAGAATAACTAATTCAGAATAAATAATCCAGAAGAAATATTTCAGACGAATCCTGCATAATTAATTATGAATAAATAATTCAGAATAAATAATCCAGTAAAATTACTCAGAATAAATAATTCAGAATAATTAATTCAGAAGAAATTATTCAGAATAATTCAGACGAAATAATTCTGAATAATTAATCCAAAAGAAATAATTCCGAATAAATAATCCAGAAGAATTATGACTAAATTATTTGGAATAATCCAGAAAAATTATTCAGCATAAACAGTTCAGAATAAATAACCCAGAAGAAATAATCAGAAGAAATAATTCAGAAGAAGTAATTAATTCAGAAATGCAAATGAGGTGACATCAGCCGGATGCCCTGGTCATGAGGTCACACAGGAAATGCCCCACTAGCAAATTGCCTTTAATCTCAGCCTAATAAACCTTAAACCCCACTTAGTTAAGCCTCAGCTAAAGAGGTGTTACACAGGAAAATTCCTTTTTCTCTTCCTTCCCTTCTCCAAAGAGATGGGGAGGAAGTTTTTCCCCTCAAAAAAGCAGGAGAAGCTTCAACTCAGGATGGATGAAGGAGTTTTTCCATAAGAAAAAGTGGGAAAAGCTTCACGTTAGCGGGGATAAAGGAGTTTTTTTCCTCAGAAAAGTGGGAAAAGAGTCACTTTGGGAGGGATGAAGGGGTTTTTCCTTCATTAAAAAAGAGGAAAAGCTTCACCTCAAGATAGATGTAGGAGTTTTTCCCTCAGAAAAGTGGGAAAAGTTTCTCCTCAGGTGGGGTAAAGGAATTTCTCCTCCAGAAAACCAGGAAAAGCCTTCCCTCAGGAGGGATGAAGGAGTTTTTCCCTCAGAAAAGCAGGAGAAGCTTCACGAGAGATGAACCTCAGGAGGGATGAAGGAGTTTTTCCACAAAAAAAATCAGGAAAAACCTCACCTCAGAATGGATGAAGGAGTTTTTACCTCAGAAAAGTGGGAAAAGCTTCACCTCCGAAGGGATGAAGGAGTTTTTCCTGAAGAAAAGCTGCACCTCAGGACAGTGGGAAGGAGTTTTTCCCTCAGAAAAGCGGGAAAAGTTCCTCTTCAGGAGGGGTGAAGGAATTTCTCCTTCAGAAAAGCAGGAAAAGTTTCACCTCAGGACAGACAGACAGACAGTGGTTTTTCCCTCAGAAAAGGAGGAAAAGCTTCACCTCAGGACAGTTGTGGGATTTTTTCCCTCAGAAAAGGAGGAAAAGCTTCACCTCAGGACAAATGTAGGATTACTTCCCTCAGAAAAGTGGGAAAGGCTTCACTTCGGGATGGATGAAGGAATTTCTCCTTCAAAAAAGCGGGAAAAGCCTCACCTCAGGATGGGTGAAGGAATTTTTCCCTCAGAAAAGCAGGAAAAGCTCCAGCTCAGGGGATTGGGAAGGAGTTTTTCCCTCAGAAAAGTGGGAAAAGCTTCACCTCAGGAAGGATGAAGGAGTTTTTTCCTTAGAAAAATGGGAAAAAGCTTCACCTCAGAACAAATTTAGGAGATTTTCCCTCAGAAAAGGAGGAAAAGCTTCGCCTCAGGACAGTGGGAAGGAATTTTTCCACAAGAAAAGCCTCACCTCAGAAGGGATGAAGGATTTTTTCCCTCAGAAAAGCAGGAAAAGCTTCACCTCAGGACAGATAAAAGAGTTTTTCCCTCAGAAAAGCAGGAAAAGCTTCACCTCAGAGGATGATGAAGGAACTTTTCCCCAAGAAAAGTCTCACCTCAGGACAGATGAAGGAATTTTTCCCCAATAAAAGCAGGAAAAGCCTCACTTCAGGTGAGATGAAGGAGTTTTTCCCTCAGAAAAAAAAAAAGCGGGAAATGTGAGGGAAGTTTCACCTCAGGACAGATGAAGGAGTTTTTCTCCAAGAAAATCAGGAAAAGCTTCACTTCAGGACAAATTTAGGATTTTTCCCCTCAGAAAATCAGGAAAAGCTTCACTTCAGGACAAATTTAGGATTTTTCCCCTCAGAAAATCAGGAAAAGCTTCACCTCAGGACAAATTTAGGATTTTTTCCCCTCAGAAAATCAGGAAAAGCTCCACCTCAGCTCCGTAGATCCCTTTAATCCCCAGCTTTAAGGACAATTTCCCACCCAGCCAGTCCAGCTGGTTCTCTCCCCCACCCAGGGCACTGAAATCAAAATAAAACAGCATTTGAAGAGGCTTTGCGGAGTTTGCCTTCCTGACCCTTGAGAAATGCTGGTTTTGTGGGGAAAACATTTTTATTTCACCCAATATCCAGCCCACGGTGGGTTTGGAATTTGGGATTGAAGCAGGAGCAGCAGCGTTGGGATAGAGGACTCAGAGGCCCTGACTCTTGAAAAGTGTTAATAAAAATATTAAAAATGGTGTTTTTATGGCCGAAAAACACCATAAAAAAGGAGCATTAAACACAAAAAAGCATTTTTGAGAGCCCTCAGATTCTCAAAGGAACCTGGAAACTGAGCTGGTCAGCATTTCAAAAGAATTTTAATGAATATTTCTATTGAAATAAATCCAAAATTTCAGCTTTAACAGAACTCTGGCATCATGGAAAGCGTCTTTAAATAATTGGATGCATTTTGAAACGCCAAGAAAACAGGAATTGCACCTTTGCTCCTGCCAGGAGCTCCAAGTGCTGCAGAGGGAGGGCACAAAAAGTGAAATTTCGTGGGTAAAACTCATTTATTTCACACCACATACAGCTTGGAGTGGGTTTGGAATTTGGGATTGAGAGAGGAGCAAACCCAGCTGGGCACGACCCTAAATTCAAACAACAGAAAACTCCACAGAAATTGCCAGAAGAGGCGATTGGAAATGCTGGAAATTAATTTTTAAGTGTTGTAAATTGATTTTCAGTACCTTAAAGTCGAGGCTGCTCAGGCTGACAGCGTCGTCGTCCTTCTCTCGGCGCTTCCTCTTCTGTGAGAAACCAAACACAGTTATGGGTTTGGGGTCAGAAATGTAATTTTAAATACAGTAATCTGGAGAAATTTCCTTTTTTTACATCCCCAGCTAAGTGTGAGAACTCAAAAATTAGAAGTTGAACACAATTTTTTTTGTTATTTAATGAAATTTGTCACCTGGAAATTAAATTATTTGTCTTAAAGCTCCTTATTCCTTAATTCTGGTTGGGAATTGAATTTTCAAGTAGGAAGTGGCATCAGCAGGGACCACTGGGAAGTGATTTGGGATTTATTTAAAGTCATAAAATCCTGGAAAGGTTTTGATTGAAGGGGGTTTTAAAAATTATCCTGTTGCAAATCTGTCACCTCCACTATCCCAGGGTGCTCCAGCCTGGCCTTGGACACTCCAGGGATCCAGAAGTTCTGGATTTTTATTTTTTAATTTAATTTAATTTAATTTAATTTAATTTAATTTAATTTAATTTAATTTAATTTTTTATTTATTGTTATTTAGGAATTCCCTGCCTGTGTGTGAGAGCTTTGGTATCTCCAGTTCCTTTGGGCATGGCCAGCACAGATCTGTGGCTGCAGAATTCCTGCTGGGAATGTGAAGGATTTTGTGGGGATAAAAATGAGATTTTTGGCCTGGGAATTCTCAGTTCTTCTCCCTTCCCAAGAACAGAACCATTGGAATAATGATCAAAGGCATCTGCACTGAGATTCCTGCTATTTCCCACTGTTGCTGGAATATTAAAAGTAGAAAACACCCCTTCTCCCAGTCCCCAAATTGTGTGGAAAAATTTGTTTTCCCAAAATTATTGAAGTAGAAAATTTCCCTTCTCACAGCCTCCAAATCCTGTGGAAAAAAAATTCTTTTCCCAAAGTTGTTAAAGGGGAAAATTTCCCTTCTCACAGCCTCCAAATCTTGTGGAAAAAGATTCCTTTTCCCAAATTTGTTAAAGTGGAAGATTCTCCTTCTCCCATCCCCAAATTGTGTGGAAAAAAATCCTTTTCCCAAGGTTATTTAAGTGGAAAATTCCCCTTCTGCCATCCCCGAATTTGTGGAAATAATTCCTTTTCCCAAAATTTATTTATGTGGAAAATTCCCCTTCTCCCATCCCCAAATCCAGTGGAAAAAAAATCCTTTCCCCAAAATTATGAAACCCTCAGACCCAATTTAGGGACTTTGTGGAGCAGAAACTCAAAAAGCTCCTGTTGCTCAGGAAGGAAAATGAAAATATTTTGGGATTTGATTTCAGAACACCTCAGGAGCAGGGCTGCCCTTGGAATTTCAAGGATTGTGAGGGAATCTCCAGGAAAATGGAAAAGAATTCCAATTAAATTCTCCTTTTTTGCCTTGACCGCTTGAAGGAGGCGAGAGCAGGATCAGCCTCCTCCACTCCCAAGTTCAAATTTCACTTTTTGTGCCCTCCCTCTGCAGCACTTGGAGCTCCTGGCAGGAGCAAAGGTGCAATTCCTGTTTTCTTGGCGTTTCAAAATGCATCCAATTATTTAAAGACGCTTTCCATGATGCCAGAGTTCTGTTAAAGCTGAAATTTTGGATTTATTTCAATAGAAATATTCATTAAAATTCTTTTGAAATGCTGACCAGCTCAGTTTCCAGGTTCCTTTGAGAATCTGAGGGCTCTCAAAAATGCTTTTTTGTGTTTAATGCTCCTTTTTTATGGTGTTTTTCGGCCATAAAAACACCATTTTTAATAGAATTTGTAATAGTTATAGCCATTTAATTTTTTTTTTGCCTGTCCATATCATGCTATTACTTAATATTAAATATATCCAGCTCACGGTGGTATTTAACAGAAATTCACTCACTAATTCCTTATATTTTGGGGTTTTTTTTGCAATTTGGGTGTTTTTTTTTCCCTCAGCTTGGATTCAAGGCTAAAATTCCTCAATTATTTCAATTTTTCTGTTTTTTTTTCCTGACTTTGCAAAGACAAGATCCCAACTCTCACGTGAATCCCTTCTCTGACAGATTTGCTGAAGCAGAGAGGGAAAAATTCCCAGATTTCTGTCTCCATCCTTTTCCAGACCCCTGAAAGCCTTGAGAAAATGCAAATCCAGCTTTTTATTTTTCCTTGGGATCAGGGAATTATTCCAGCTCGGTTCTCTCTTCAAGTCTGCTCTGGCCACACTTTTCCAGGTGATTTTTTCCCCCCAAAAAAAAGGATTTCAGGATTTTTTCCAGGTGATTTTCCCCAAAAATTGAGGATTTCAGGATTTCTTCACGTGAAAAAAAAAAAGCTGCAATAAAACCCCCCTCCTCTTTTTTTGGGGGGATTTATTTTTTGGGATTTATTGGCTCCTTATGGGGTGGAGGATTTGAATTTTTCCCATAAAGCTCCAGCCCAAAAGCAGACAGGAAAATGAGGCCAAAATGTTGTTTTTAAAGTGGCGAGACTCAGGATTCCATTGGCTGCAGCCCCATTTCCTCTGCCCAATAATTTCATTCTGGATAAAATCTTAGACATTGCACTCCAGAGACAGAAGAGAAAAAAAAAAATCTAGGAAAAACAGCTCAAATCCAAGGATTTGGAGGCACAGGATGGAAAAGCAACTAAAAAATGCTTTTTTTCTCCCATTTTTGGGTCTTCCATCCTCCATGATCCCACTCATTCCCCTTCTTCTGGCCCCCAAATCCTCTGCAAAAAATTAATTTTTCCAAAATTACTAAAGTAGAAAATTCTCCTTCTTCCAGCCCCCAGCTTGTGTGGAAAAAATTCATTTTCCTCAAGTTATTAAAGGGGAAAAATTCCCTTTTCCCAGTCCCCAAATTGTGTAGAAAAAAATCTTTTAATGAAAGTTATTAAAGGGGTTAATTTCCCTTATCATGGCCCCAAAATCAAGTGGAAAAATTCATTTTCCGATATTTATTAAAGTAGAAAATTCCCCTTTGCATGGCACCCAAATCCTGTGGAAAAAAGTCCTTTCCCCAAAGTTATTAAAGTAGAAAGTTCTCATTCTTCCAGTCCCCAGATTGTGTGGAAAAAATTTCTTTTCCCAAAGTTGTTAAAGTAGAAAATTCCCCTTCCCATGGCCCCCAAACCATGTGGAAAAAATTCCTTTTCTCAAAATTATATAAGTAGAAAATTCTCCTCCTCCCATCCCCAAATTGTATGGGGAAAAAAAAAATTCATTTTTCCCAAAGTTACTAAAGTAGAAAATTCCTTTTTTCCCAGCCCTCAAATCCTGTGGAAATAATTCCTTTTCCCAAAATATTAAACCCTCAGACCCAATTTAGGGACTTTAGGGAGGAGAAACTTCAAAAAAAAAAATGTTGCTCAGGAAGGAAAATGAAAATATTTTGGGATTTGATTTCAGAACACCTCAGGAGCAGGGCTGAAAATGGAATTTCAAGGATTGTGAGGGAAGCTCCAGGAATTCTTTGGAAGCAATTATTGGGTTTGAACTGGACAATAATTCCAATTAAATTCTCCTTTTTTTGCCTCAGCCCAGGATATTTTGGTTTGGAAGGATCAGAAAGGTTTTTGGTGCTTTTTGCCCAGCTGAAGTCAGAAACTTTAATGAGGTTTCGGGATCATTAAATCCACAAAGCTCCAATTTCCCAGAAATAAGTCCTCAAAAATTAAACTGAAATGTAATAAAATTAAATGAGGGGAAATAAAATTAAATCAAGGCAAACATTCCATGAGGAATTTTGCTTCCACTCAGAGGATCTTTACACCCAAACTGATTTAATTTTTTCTTAGAATTATGTAGAACAAGCACTGACATTCCTTAAAAATCCTTCCCATTTTGGCAGACATGGAAAATTCTGGCTTAGAATTTTAAATTTTTTCAGTGCCAGGTTCATTTTCCAGCCTTTTGGCCAAACTTCTGCATAAATTATCCCATGAAAAGAGGATTTTTGGGACTGGCATAGGAATATTTGGAAAAAAAAAAACAGCAAAAAACCATTTTGATTTGTGTTGTTAGAGCACAGAATTTTCAGATTTAACAGAATCATTTTTAAGGCTTTGTAAGAATTAAAAATCTGGGTTTAAGGGAGCTGAAAGTTTCTAAAATTGAACAAAATTTGAATTTAGGAGAATTTGTGGTTTTTGGTTGTGCTAGATCAGCTTATCCCAAAATTCCAGGGGTTGGGTTTGGAAAGGGAAATTTTTTAGGTTTGAGGATGGGATCAGCACTTCCAAGGGAGCAAATGATGGGAATGAGCTTTAGGATGGGACAGGAGCTGGAATTCCTTCAAACCCTCCCTTCAAACAATCCCAAAGGGAAATTCCAAAGGGAAATCTTCCCCTACCTGCTCCACACCTTGGGAAATAAAGGATGGAAAAAAGAGAGCTCACAAGAAGACCAAAAACTCCCTCTGAGGAACTTCTCCACACCAATAAAACCCAGTTTGGTTTTTTTTTTTTGCATTTGAGGAATAAAACCCCCTCATTTTATTTCCCCACCCTGCCAGGGCTAAAACAAATCAGAAAATCAGGAATTCAGCAAGGAAAAGTGTCCAGAATTTCCCTGAATTCTGGCTGAGCTCAGGAACCTGGATAACTCAGGAATTATTCCAAGGACAATGTTGGTTTTCCTTCTTTTCCAAAGGAGTTTTCACCTCTGGATTCCTGCTTTTCCAGCTGTTCCACTCACCAGGGTGAAATCCCAGTGTGAGCTCGGAGTCAGGAATGTGAAGGAGCTGCCTCGTCTCAGGGGGTACCTGTGAGCAGAAAAAAAAAAAAATTATTATTATTATTCCTATTATTATTATTATTTTCCTACTATTATAATTATTTTCCTATTATTATTTAACTCCTGCTGCAGAATTGATAAATTCCATGTTTTCCACAGCTCCCAGCACAGCCAAGACAAAGAAAGGTGGAGTTTTTTGGGAAGGAGGAAGCCAAAGGATTGCCAGCGTTCCCCACCAAAATTTGGAATTTTGGATTCAAAATCTTGATTTTCTATAATAAAAAGGGGCTCTGTTTAAAATTTCCCACTGGGAATTGCAGGAAAATCAAGGAAAATTGCAGGAAAAGCTCTTTTTGATCCCAAATTTCAAAGAAAGAGGAAGGATACAACAGCAAAAATAAAAAGTAATCATAATTTACAGCCTCGTTTTCCTATTTTGACAAGGCAGCCTTGGAGCTTCCCATGAAATTCCAGGCTGGAATTGCACTGGGGGATTTCCTGGAGGCAATTTTCCTCCAGGGAAGTTGGGGCCCACACAAAGGGCCCTTTGTAATCCCAATTTTGAACAAAGCTGAGCCCTTTATTGAACCAGTCCCACCTGAGCAAACAAATTCCGCTCCCAACTTTCACCCTCTGCCGGATTGAAGGAATTTTTTCCAGCCAGGATTTCTTCCAGCTTCTCCTGGCCGGAGGATGGAGGGATTTCTGTCTCTTGGTGGGTTTTTTGTCCCAAATCGTTCACACAATTTTTTGACACTTTTTTTTTTTTTTTTTTGGGAGATTTCCCCTTTTTCTCTCTGGCATCTCCTCGTCTTCCTCATCCTGAGATCCCACAGGATTATGGAAAACCTGGGAATAACCAAGGGCTGCAAATCCTCTGAATTTCAGAGATTTTACTCCCTTCATTCCCAGATTCTGGGGCAGGAATGTGTCTGATCCCAAATGGGCCACACAACTTTTTTCCCACTTTTTTGGGGGGAGATTTCCCCTTTTCTGTTTCTCCTCCTCTTCTTCATCCTGAGATCCCACAGGATTATGGAAAACCTGGGAATAACCTAGGGCTGCAAATCCTTTGATTTTCAGGGATTTGACTCCCTTCATTCCCAAATTCTGAGGCAGGAATGTGTCTGATCCCAAATGAGCCACACAATTTTCTCCCCCTTTTTTTGAGGGGGAA
Source organism: Montifringilla adamsi (assembly GCA_017590115.1). Classification (NCBI taxonomy): domain Eukaryota; kingdom Metazoa; phylum Chordata; class Aves; order Passeriformes; family Passeridae; genus Montifringilla; species Montifringilla adamsi. The sequence goes on along the minus strand of JAGGNK010015225.1, from coordinate 1,940,286 downwards.
AATTTCCCCCTTTTCTGTTTCTCCTCCCCTGCTTCATCCCAAGATCCCACAGGATTATGGAAAACCTGGGAATAACCAAAGGCTGCAAATCCTCTGAATTTCAAGGATTTGCTCAGGCATTGCTGAAAATTCACTTCACAAAGTGTTCACTGTCAGCTTCTCCCAGTGGGAAGAGAATTCCCATTTTTCTGGAAAAGACCTCTGCTCCCTTCATTCCCAGATTCTGGGGCAGGAATGTGTCTGATCCCAAATGAGCCACACAATTTTCTCCCAATTTTTTTTTTTTGGGAGATTTCCCCCTCTTGTGTCTTTTTTTTCTTCCTCTTCTTGATCCCGACATCCCATGGGATTCTTAAAAATCTGGGAATAACCAAGGGCTGCAAATCCTCTGAATTTCAGGTATTTGACTCCATTCATTCCCAAATTCTGGGGTAGGACTGCGTCTTCCATGGAAAAGTCTGGAGAAAAGTACCATAAACACAAATCCCAATGTATTTAAGATCAGAGGAAGCTTTTCCTTGGATCACACAAGCTCCAGGGAGTTTGGGATCAGCCTCTGGACACATCCCTGTGTCCAGGACACTGCTCCAGGAAGGAAAGTGGCATTTCCAAGAGCTGCATTCCACAGAAACCTCTGAAAGGGAACAGTTTTGGGATTTAGAAGAGTACATTCCACTCAGGAAGAAAATCTGAATTTGAAATTTCAAATAGAGCTGGGGTTTTTTTTCAGGAAAAGGAAAAATCCCAATATTTCACCTGAGGAAACTGAGGAGTTTGATTAAACATTCCTTGATTAGAGATGGAAAATTAAAGATAATTAATGGCCTGCAAACGGTGCCCAAACGTGCCCAAAGGCAGAATAGATGGAGCTTTCAGGAAGGCAGGAATTTATATTTTGGGATGAAGAATATCCCAGGAATCTTCATTTCCAAGCCCAGCAGCAGCCAGGTCCTGGCCTGGAAGCCCCAGGAGGGTGGAAAACCACTCAGAGAAATCCCAGTCATCAATAGAGGATGGCACAGCCATGGAAACAAGGAGGAATGATCAGGAGAGGAATGAATTTGGGAATTGCAATTTTTTGTCTGGAGGCAGGAGGTGTCTGGGGGGGGTTAAGGCTCACAAATCCCCACAGGAAACTTTGGTTTTCCAGTTGTCCACAGGAGCTGGAGAGAAATTCCTGCAGCTCCAACTGCAGCTCCTGAACTTTGTCCCTTGGTCCCTGAGCTGGGGGGAAATGCAGTTACAGCTCCCAGGAAAGGGTGGAATGTTGGAATATGGAATGGAAAATTCCCTTAAACTCCAGGGGGATTTTGTGCAGCCCAGAGCTGAACCAGAGCTGCTGCTCCTCCCTCCTGGGGCTTGGGAGCACCAGGATGGGCAGGGGATGGAGCAGCAATGCTGGGAGGGGAGGCTGGAAAAGTGGGAATGTTCCCTGGAGAGAGAGAAGGATCCAGGGAGAGCTCAGAGCCCTGGCAGGGCCTGAAGGGGCTCCAGGAGAGCTGCAGAGGGACTGGGGACAAGGAGGGACAGGAGACAGGGAATGGCTCCCAGTGCCAGAGGGCAGCCATGGATGGGATCTTGGCCATGAGGAATTCCTGGCTGGGCTGGAATTGCCAGAGCAGCTGGGGCTGCCCCTGCATCCCTGCAGTGCCCAAGGAAGGATTGGAGCAGCCTGGGATGGTGGGAAGTGTCCCTGCCACGGCAGGGTGGGAACTGGAGGGGCTTTGAGGTCTTTTCCCAGCCAAACCATTCCATGATTTCATCTTCACTAGTTTAATTAGAGGAGTCAAATGAGAAGAGAGCAAAGCAGAAATGATGACGATGATGACGATGATGATGACGATGATGGTGCTGAGCTCCCATTCCAGCCTGGGCAGTGGCACTGGCCTGGGCTGGTTTTCTCTCCCTGCAGCCCTTCCAAAGCCCGGCTGAGTCACCTGCCTGCTGCACGTGGATTCCTGGATCCAGGGCTGACTCAGGATGGCTCAGGGGCCATCCCTGGCACGGATCTGAAGCCGGTCCAGGTGAGTTAAAGGTCATGGCTGCTGACCTGGAACCATCCTGGAAGTTTTCCCTCCACAAATCAACGTGAGGAGAAGCAGAGCTGAGCGCTGCTCAAAACACTCCGTGATGGATTGAACCGAGCTCGGAGTGGCCTGGCTGGAATATTCTAGGATCTGAAGAGAGCAAAATAAAGTGTCCAGCTGGTGCCAGCTGGAGTTCATGGCCCTGTTTACTGGGCAGCTGCTCCAGGAGGGACACTGCCACTGTCACCCAGACAGGCGCAGGTTGTTCAGGAACAGATCCTCGAGGGCTCTGTGTGCAGCAGAATTTCTGTGTTTGGGGCAGGATGAGCAGCCAGACTCTGTCCTCACCTCAGCAGGAGCACAAAGTGTTAATTTAGGGCAGGCTGATTCATACCTCAGAGTGATTAAGGAGTTCAGGGTTATGGGAAGGCACAAAAATAAAGTTTGCAGATGTAAAACATCGAGGCAAAACAAATCCCTCCAAACTCAGGCCAACCTTGTAGAGAAAAGAACAAACATTTCTGTTTTGGTACCCTCTGTTTGCTTCAAGAAATGAAATGTTCCAGGCTTTTCCCCAACAAATGATGGCACTGCCAAGAGAAAATCATTCTGTTCAAACAGAGATTGCCATGCTGATGATCCATAGGGAATATTTTTAACCTTCAAAGAGAGAATTCCAGTTGGATTTTCAAATTAGAAAAGTGCTTTTCAAGCTAGAAAAGTCTCCCCTATGCTGAGAGAGAAGCCCTGAAGGCAAAACCCGTTTGGCAACATAGCAGAGGAGGAGATGTGGCCCCAATAATCTTAATAGAGGAAGTTTGGGTAATTAATAGATAAGGAATTGATAAAGGAGAGTGGGCAGCTCGATTGTTTGGCTTTGGGAGCAGAGTAGGAAACGCTCATTGTTCCCCACCTTCCTTGGATAAACAGTGGGATCCTCCTGCCAGGATCCCATGGGAGCACTCAGCACTTGGCCATATTTGTCCTGGGAATGATTTACCTCAGAGAGTTCAACAGCACTGCAAAAACACCTTCAAATCTTAAAGCTATTTGTCAAAAAAAGCAAATTTTTCTATCGAGTCTTACGTTGTTCCTAATCTTTTCACTGCTTTTCTTCCCCAGATACAGGTTGGGGTTTTTGTATGTTGATTTTTGCTGCTTGGTTTTAAGAAAGGAGGGGGGAAAGCCAAAAATGAGATTTTGGGGTCAGCAAGAATGCAAAAGAAGCCACAAAGGGTGTGCAAAGAGCTTCCATCAGTCAGAGGGCGAGGCACACAAATTCCCATTAATGTCATTTTTCTCCTTTTTCCTGTAAATCAGCACTGCTCAGTCAGCACCACTCGACAGCCTGCCCCCTTTTCTCCCTTCTTTTTGATGACTTCTCCAGGAAACTGCAGAAATGCTTTGATCTGGCAGGACTCTGAATTTTTTGGAAGTTCCAAAATAAATTCTTCAGGCTGGGTAGCAATTTTGTGTTTCCTTCCCCTCTGACTTCCAACCTACTTTTTTTTTTTTTTTGGTGTTTTCAGAGCAAGATGTTCTTGAATATAAACCAGTTTTAAGATGGTGAACAGAACAGGTATAGGTTAAAATTAGTTTTTTTTCCCCCCAAACAATCAGTGACTCCTGCTTGGAATGATAAGAACAAGCAAGCTCCACAAAGAATTTTTGAATTTTAATTTAAAGCTTTTCTGCAGGGGGAAAAAAAAGATTTTTGAACTTGTTGGAGTTGATATTTCCACAATATCCAGAGGCTTTGGCTGCTGAAAGAGGCCTCCCAAGCTGTGTGCAAACAAAGCCTGACTCAAGGCACTTAGGCTGGGCTTGTCACGGTTCCTTATCTTGCAAAGCTCCAGGGGAAAAGCTTTGCTTGAAGAAAACTCTATTGACAAACGTTTGAAACATCGAAAAGCAAGAGAGAAGAACAGAGTATTTTAATTTTATTGAATAGGAAAATTTGGTGAACGCAGCCTGGAGCTGAAGTGGGATCCTTGCAGCCCTAATTAAATAGGGAGCAAATAGGATTAAACAGGAATGCTGGGTGGTTCTCTGGAAATGTGGTTTGAAAACTGCAATCATTTGCAGGGTAATTCCAGTTTAGGAATTCCAGCAGGCCCAGCTTGCCAATAGGAGCCAAACAGGGATGGGAAACACTCCCAAGCAGGGATGGTATTGGAAGCCTGGCTGCTGAGAATTGCAGACTTTCTGTGCTGCCAGGCTCTGACCCCCAGGAGAACTCTGCACTGACCTGAGGCCCTGGAGAATTCCAAAATGGAATGACAGAACTGGGATTGTGGGTGTGCAGTTTGAACAGAAGTGTGTGATACCACAGGTGGGAAACTCAGAGTTTAAGGGTTTAGAACACAGTAATGTACATAAAGCAAGGTGGAGGTTTGGGGCAGGGGCTGGCCCTTCTTCACCTTCTTCTCCATGGGTTTGGGTGGTTTTGTGTAATTGGATAAAAAAGTCCACATTGCGGAACACAGGTGGTTGGGTTAAAAGTGAAAATAATTTAGGTGTCATTTCTTAATTGGACAGCTTATCCTTAAGAGACTTCGTAGAGAAAGATAGTGAGCCATTTTGTAACTACAAAATTAGAATTAGTAATTCTAATCTCATTCTGTCAGTAGAATGCTGTAGAACTCAGGACTTGTAGGACTGTGATATAGATAAGAACTAATAAACATTTGAGTCTGAACACCAAACACCATCTCGAGAGCTTCAATTCCAACCCTGACAGAGGCAGAAAAGAAGTTAAAGAATCCACAGGATGGGATTGAGCAGCGCTCCCGTGGAGCTGAGAACTCCCTGTGCTTTTCTGGAATTGCCATTATTTTGTTCTTCTCTTTTGGCACAAGCTCTGCCTCTCAAAGGAAGCGGCTCTGGGCAGGTTGGAATTGCAGAGAGAACATTGAGTTTGTGGTGAGTTTTATGGGATTCAGCACAGACTGGCTGGGAAAAGCGATTTTCCAGGCAGGGTTTGCTCCTGGCAGGTATTGGAATATCCCAGCAGCAATCCCTGAACTCGAGATAAGGCCTGAGGAGATTAAACAAGCAGTGATATCCCAGAATAATCACCCTCCTGACCTGCCCATTAACGGGCTCTCCACTGCCAGCACGGCAGCAGCTCCAGCTGAGGATTCAGGGATATCTCCCCACCACACACTTCCCTTCTGATCCAAACATTGTCCTCCCAGTTCGCCCTCACACTTCCCTCCCCGCTCTGCTCCAGGCAAATCCAAAGCTCCCTCTTAGGCTTGACAGGCAGAGCTTTCCAGAGGGGAAAAGATATTTTAGGAGGACACTGCAGGCTCCTCTTTTCCCACCCCAATAGCAGAAAAAAGGACACTCCAGACTCTTTTCCCCATCACAATAATGGAAAAAAAACCTCAACACTCCAGGCTCCTCTTTTCCCCATCCCAAAAGTGGAACAAAAACCATTCCAGGCCCCTCTTTTCCCATCCCAATGCCTTTCCAGCTGTCCAGGTTATTCCAATATCTGTGCTTCAGTAAATGCAGAGCAGCTCAGCAGTGACATGAACCAGGTAGAAAGGTCCTTAATCCCTGTGGGATTCTCATTCCAGGGAATTCACTGATGTCCTAGCTCCACAAACAGGGACACTGCAGCAGCAGCAGAGGTTCCATGTAAAAATCTTGGAGCTGGGATCACTCTGCAGCTGCACAGCCCAGCTGGAACTGCCATTGTGCCCCAGAAATACCCATGGAGGACAGAGTGGGCAGATGTTGGAAGGACATTAAAGATCACTCCTGCCCCATGGTTGTCCAGATTCAGGGAAATTAGGGATAAAATACCCAGGATTGTGAGTTCTGGAAGGTTTGAGAACACATTAAACCAAGAGAGGAACGTGGAAGATCCCACATTGTCCATGACACACTCAGGAAGCCTCACCTCAGCAGTGGGAATTTTGGGAGAGGGTCAACAGAATCATGGAAAGAATTGGGTTGGAAAGGACCTGGAAGATTCTCATTCCACCCCTGCCATGGCAGGGACACCTCCCACTGTCCCAAAATGTCCAGCCTGGCCCCAGTGTCCAGCCCCAGTGTCCAGCCTGGCCTTGGACACTGCAGGGATGCAGGGGCAGCCCCAGCTGCTCTGGCAATTCCAGCCCAGCCAGGAATTCCTCATGGCCAAGATCCCATCCATGGCTGCCCTCTGGCACTGGGAGCCATTCCCTGTGTCCTGTCCCTGCAGGCCTTGTCCCCAGTCCCTCTGCAGCTCTCCTGGAGCCCCTTCAGGCTCTGGAAGCAGCTCCAGGGTTTCCCTGGATCCTTCCCTTCTCCCACTTTCCTTGGACACTTCCAGGGATCCAGGGGCAGCCACAACCTCAGCTCCAGGGTCTCAGCACCCTCAGAGGAAAGAATTCCTTCCTGATACTTATCCTAAATTCCCCCTTTAACTTGTACCTGTTACAACAACCTGAACCTCCCGATGCCCGTGATGCCCCAGAGCATCCCCAGCTCTCCCCTCACCAAATATCCACGTTTTTTTTTTTCCTGGAATATGGCAGGAATAAACTGTCCTCCCCACACAGGCAGAGAACTCCATTACCCAAGCAGCTCAGAGAGGATTATGGCAATAATCCATCACTGGAAAGAGGAAAACTTTCTCCTTGAATGAGAGAAGAACGAAAGCTGCTGACGGAAGGAAGGAGCATCATCTGCTCCGTGAGTAAGCACATTCCCAGGATCTGCCACTCCAGAGCTGGTTGTGCTCTTCCTTCCAGGGCTGTGATGCAAACACCCAGGAGGAGGAGGAGGAGGAGGAGGAGGAGGAGGGAGGGCTGAGGAAGAAGCCATGCAGCTGCTGCCAAAATATTTTGCTCCTCAGCATCTACACAAGGTCTGTCTCTGCTGCAGGAGCAGCACTGGCCCAGGAGATGCAGAGCCCAGGATCCCAAAAGTCCCAAAGCTGGATCCCCCAATTCCCAAAACACAAATCTGGGAGCTGCAGGAGCAACCCTGGCACAGGAGATGCAGAGCCTGGGATCCCAAAAAATTTGGGTGCTGCAGGGGCAGCCTGGCACAGGAGGTGCAGAGCCCAGGATCCCAAAAGTTCCCAAAGTCAAATCCCCCCAATTCCCAAAGCACAAATTTGGGTGCTGCAGGAGCAGCTCTGGTACAGCAGATGCAGAGCCCAGGATCCCAAAAGTTCACAAAACACAAATTTGGGTGCTGTAGGGGCAGCCCTGGCACAGGAGATGCAGAGCCCAGGATCCCAAAAAATCTGGGTGCTGCAGAGGCAGCCCTGGCACAGGAGGTGCAGAGATCCCAAAAGCTCCCAAAGCTGGATCCCCCAAAAGCTCCCAAAGCTGGGTCCCAAAAGCTCCCAAAGCACAAATTTGGGTGCTGCAGGAGCAGCCCTGGCCCAGGATCCCCAAAGCTCCCCAAGCTGGACCCCAAAAGCTCCCAAAGCACAGATCTGGGTGCACCAGGCCCTTGTCAATCAGCCCTGAACGAGGAGCTTGGGGCTAATCCTGCTCATTAAACCCCAGAACAGAAATAAAAGCCCCTGGCCAGCGCCACATGCCAAGCTCAGCTCCCCTGTTCCCCCCGGGCTGGGAGCAGCTGTCCAGGCCCTCCTGTCACTCCTGCAGGACGGTGACACCTCCAGCCAAGCATTTGAAGCTGCCCTCAGGCGCCTCTCTTGCTGCAGGGGCTATAAAGGAAGCCTGGCTGAGGCTCAGATTTAAGCAATCGGCTTTTAGGTGAAATGAATCTCGCTTAGGAGGCACCAGCTCCTGAAATTTCTAGACATAACGTTCATAAATCCATTTTTGCCTCACTTGCTCGTGTCATCCTAGCTGGGCATTGATAGCAGGTACTTGGAAAGGCTTAGAATAAAGCCTGACTAAAGATTACTCAAAATAGTTCTTCAGCAATTTTAGTCCCAAGGTCAGCAGGGAGTTCTGTGGTCTAGAAAAACCACCAGCAGTACAAAGAAAATAAAAATAAAAGCAGATTTGTCGATGCAAAGATGTTAGAAAATGCCACGAAGGAAGGTTGAGGAATCTGTATCTGAGGAAAGAGAAAGGAAGCAAATGTTGGACACAGAAATTCTCCAGGAAAGCAGTGTCCCATAGAGACTGGATGGGGAGATAAGGAATTTTCAGGGAGTTTTTATGGACCAGAGTGGAGCTCTCTGGATGTTTAATGATCACTGACCCTTCCAAATTAACTTTACCTGCCTTTTCTTCATTCCCACAAAATCAGCCTCTCGAGGGCTCCATGAGAACACTGAAATTTGTGAACATTTCCAGCCAGTTCAGCTGGCATCAGTGGGATTTAAACATCCCTAAGTGTCACCCCGTGAGCCCCTTTCCCTGGGATCCCTATTTTGAGCATTCCCTGGGGACAGGGGTCTGGCCAGAGGAATTCCAAGTGCCCAGAAGTCCTGGGAGCCAAGGAGGACCACGCTGCTTCAAATCCAGACAACTATTTTGAGTTCTTGTGGGAACTGAGCTTGATCTAATAAATATCAGGAGTTATCACAAGGGAACCCAGAGGAAAACACACACTGAGTGCTGACAGACACAAATTCCCCTTTTTTAGCTGGGATTTCAAATGAGCCAAGGCAGCATTTTTCCAGTTCTGCAGAAGCAATAAAATTCAGTGGGATTGAGGTGGGGGAGGTCAAATAATTTTTATCCTGCCAGTTTCAATGGTAGGAATGATACCTTGTGAAGGCTGAGCTAGGACAGAGGCTGGGCAGAGTTCCAGAATAAAGCAGGGATGGATTCAAAGGATCTCCTCCATGGATGCACCTGGGGCAGCACAAGAGCCCAGCCAGGGCTTGCCCCAAGATGAACCCAAATGGTCCCAAAATGCACGAGCGCTCCCGGGGTCTCTCCCTGGGATCAGCTCTGCTCCATGTGCACATTGCAGTTCAGTGTCCAATTCCAGCTCAGCCCCTGCACTCCCATCCTGCTTGTTTTTCTCTCTGCAGCCCACGGGGTTTGTGCTCCTGGGCTGAGATTTGGATCATTTGTCCTTGGTGCCCAGCTGGAGCAGGAATTGTTTTGTCTCCCTGCTCTGTGCACAGAGCTCACCATCCCATAATATGAAGCTCAGACCCACACACTAAAGCAGCTCAGAATGTGAAAATAGAAAAGCCAAACCCTGAGGCATCAGGGACACCCCAAAGAAACAACTGAGCTGCAGGATTCCTGCTAAAAGATGACACTGGACAAGGACTGGAAAAGTTGATGAATTTTTCAGATTGAGCTGAAAACTCCAAAAGCAGTGAAGGAAAAAGGAGCCTCACAAACATCATCCTCATCCAAAATCATTGCTGGGAGCAGCACCTGGGGCAGAGGGAGCCTTGTCCTCCCGGAAATTCACCTTGCTGGCTTCAGCAGGGCTTTTTATAGCCCTGCATTGCTGAGGGGGATTAGCATTTATCCCACAGGAATAAAAAGCAACGGGGCCAGGAGTAGATTTGGGCAGGAGGACAGTCTGGGAATCCTGGAGGTGAAAATGGAGGTGAAAGGAGCAAAAGAAGAATCAGAAATAATCCTGGAGGAGATAAAGGAGCTGAAAGGAGCAAAAGAATAATCAGAAAAAAAATCCTGGAGGAGAAAATGGAGCTGAAAGGAGCACAAGAATAATGAGAAAAGAGCAGGAGGCAGGAAATGGCTGCAGGGTGGAGCTGGGGATTGTAATGTCTGCACAATTTCAGGGAAAATGGAAGAGAAGCAGGCCTGGCTGGCTGGGTGGTAAAGCAGCACCGAATGACTTCATATTTTAAATATTTAAACATTACAAGGAGCTGAAGGTGTACTTTGCTCTGACAAAAGAGTTTGTTTAATGCTTTTACTTTTCGAGGCACAGTCTCTTTCATTGTGCCCTTGCTAAATGCAAAAAAAGCAAACACATTTAGGGCTGATAGAGCAGGCAGGAGCCAGCAGCAGTGACCTGGGCTCAGGTGACACAGCCAGGAGAGCTCCTGGGCTCCAGCAGGGTTTGCTCTCTTTGATTTCATTCATTTCCAGCCCTTTCACTGTGCTTAGGCAAGATAAATTCCCTTTCTTCAGGCTGTTTTAACCTTGAACCACCTCCCTTCTGCACACTTGGCAGATTCCTGGATTCCCTTCTCCTGCAGCGTTTCAGCCAGGAACTTTGGGAGAGGTGTTGGGATCTGTGTCTGAGCTAAACCTGCACTCACAGAACGCCAACAGAAAATCAAAATTAAGATTTTCTCAGCCCTCCCTGCCCCTGTGTGTGTGTTTGGATATCTCCTGATTTTCCTGTGACCTTTCCCTCCTTCCTGGTGGGAAAGCAAGAGAGGAAAATCAGCTCTGCAATGATTTGGTTCAAGTCCTGGATTACTTTTTCCAGCATGAGATCCCTTTTCTTCTCCTGGTCTTGACCTGGATGGTGGCAGGGATCAGGTCTGACTCAAAAATACCCTTGAGGGGATGAAAATCTTGGATTTTCTGTGGTTATTTGCCCATGGAGGTGTTGGAGGCAGGAGCAGATAAAGGGCAAAGAAAAGAAAGGCCTGCAAAGAGGATAAGAAGAGCCTCCTCTCCTTCCTGGTGGGAAAACAAGAGAGGAAAACCAGCTCTGCAATTGTTTTTTTATTTCCAACATGCAATGATTTGGTTCAGGTCTTGCATGGATTTTTCCAGCTTGAGATCTTTTCTTTTCTCCTAACCTAGACATGAATTGTGGCAGGGATCAGGCTTGACTCAAATTCTCCTTGTGGGGGTGAAAATCTTGGATTTTCTTTGGTTATTTGCCCATGGAGGCTTTGGAGGCAGGAGCAGATAAAGGACAAAGAAAAGAAAGGCCTGCAAGGAGAAAAAAAAAAAGAGTTTGAAACTCAGACAAAACAAGAGTGAAGGATTAAGACATGCAGGAAAATGCAGTTAGTGCAGCAGACAGGGAACTGCTGCCTCCAGGGAGAATGTTATGGAGCCTGGCAGGGAAAAGCAGCTCAGGGGCCAAGGCAGAAAACACGAGGAGAAAAGGAGAGTTCAGAGCCTCTCATCTCTTTCCATGGCAGAAATGTAAATACACCTGAAGTTTGTTTGCGAGTTTGAATCAGAGAGTAATAAAGAAGTTTTATTGAAGCCTTACAGTAATTCCCAGTTCTTACAACAAACAAACCAACCACCCACACACAAATATCCCAGTGCAGGGGGGAAAAGCAGATTTTTATTTAATTTTTTTTTTTTTTTAAGAGAGGAGAAAGTCTGCTAGACATGACCACAGGAAAACCATTATTAAATCTCCCTCAGCTCAACCTCACGTTCAGGAGAACATTCCTGGACAATGAGTAGGAAAATGAATCTGTCTGTTCTAAAGATTATTCACAAAAACACAAAGAAAACAGATTTAAGTTGCAGAACAAGCTCAGAGCTGCCCTCTGATGTGGATGAGTGACAGTGCAACAGCCCTGCTGCAAGGAGATAATCTCCAAAAAATCAGAATTAATCTAAAACCTGAGGGGTTTGTAGGAACTGAGCAGTATCCAAGGAATTCAGCAGCATCCAAGGAATTCAGCCATATTCCAAGGATTTCAGCCATATTCCAAGGAATTCAGCCATATTCCAAGGCAGCTGCTGCCAGGATCAGTGTGCAAAGTCCCATGGAACAAAGAGCAAGGTCATTTGTGAAGGAACCTGAGTGCAAGTTAATTAATTAATTAATTAATTAATGCTTCCTAGTGCTCTGGGTGATATTTTTCAAGCAGTTCACAATAAAACTGTTTGGGGCTGGAAGGGATCTTTAAAAATTCCTCCAATTCCATGGGCAGGGAATGGAATATTTAATGGAATATTTACATGTCTAAATTCATTGCTCGTTCTTTTCATTTCAATTTTGCAACTCGCTTGGTTCAGCTGGGGAACTTCAGCCCTTTGCTGAAGAAATAATTCCAGGGTTTCTCCACACCTGGAATGCCAGGAAATCTCTATCCCAGGCTGCTCCAAGCCTGGCCTAGGACATTCCAGGGGTCCAGGGACAGCCACAAGAATTTAAGGGACTCATGAACACAACTGGAATTAAAAAAATCACCCCTAGGAATGAAACCACTCAGGTTCACTGGAAAACCTCGTGTGTAGAGGTTCACAGGAAAACCTTTTAAACCCGAGTTTAAAGTGAGCCTGAGCCAGACCCGGAGCAGTTCCAAAGTCTGGAGCCCTCGCTGGGTGTGTGGGAGGGAAATCAGTTGAATTGCACGTCTGTGCAATCAGCTTTGTGGTCTCTCTGATGCTGGGGAGCAGCGCATCCGGGGCTCTCCCAAACCACCCAGACAACTTTTGCTCACGAGCTTTCAAGTGAGGAGCCAGGTGAGGAACACTCCCAGCCCACCCACGTGCTCAGAGCCTGCAGCATCCTGGACACCTTCACCTGCTTCCTTTTTGTTCTTTTTGCCCTCCCCAGGTGACCTTGGAGTTGTAAAGGTTCAGGAAAGGGCCGTGGTGGCAGCCACTGTGGGTATTCAAAGATATTTAAAGATATTTAAAACCAGGTTGGACAGGGCTTGGAGTGGAGGTGTCCCTGCCCATGGTGAGGATGGGATGAGATGAGCTTTAAGGTCCTTAAAATCCTTTGGGATTTTATTGGCCCTTTGGTATTTTCCATCACAAATCTTTCTGTCATTCCATAAATATTAATTAAAAGTGAAAAAAAAAATCACCTTGAAGTATTAAGGAATTATCTCCTTTCAGCCTTGCTGTGTTTGACTGGGTAAAACGAAATCAATCCCAGTTATTGGAAATATTAAATACTTCACCCAAAGCAGGAGTGGTTGGAACTGAAAGGAAAAGCTCTGATTCCCAATCCAGTGGTGACACCTAGAGGGAGAGGAAGGATTTCACCTCGAGGGAGAGGAAGGGAATGAAAAAGGATTTTTTGTAAGGCTCTGCCTGAGCCAGAAGTGGCTCTGGAATCCTTTGGTTCATCCTCTGGAAGGAGAAAATGCTCCAGGAAAAACCAGAGGGGAAAGGGAGAAGCCTGAGGCTCTTCCCAGGGCTCCTGGGAGGTCTCTGCCTGTCGGTCCCAGTGGGATGCAAACCCTGGGAGCTCTGGAATAACGCCCAGCACAGGGAATGCTGTTTAACCCTTTCCTGCTACCCTCCCCTCCAGCCCCCACCCTCAAGGCTGGATCCCCACGAGGCTTTTTGGGGTTTTTAAGCTTTTCTTTTCCTCTGCACCAAAGACACATCAGAGACCCCAAGGCCGTGGCAGCTCAGCAGGAATCCAGCCTGGTGCTGTTTATCCTTGGAATTGCCTGCTCAAACCTGCAGCAAAACTCGGCCTGGAGTTGTTCCTCCACCTCCACACGAGGTGGGGCTCACCTGCATTTGCAATTCCAAAGAGATTTTTGGCTCCGTGCCTTTTTTTTTGTTGCTTAGTCTGGGTTTTCTTTGGCTTCACCAAAATAAAGGGGAGCAGAGAAGCCCCCAAATAGGAGCTTGTGTTTTATTTTATGTGTTTTATATTTTCAGAGCATAAACTCTTTTTTTTAAAGTTCCTTGACAAGCACAGGGTGCTGCTGAAGGAGAAAAAAAATCCCCTTGTCCATCTGGGATCCATCCAAACATTTGAGAGTCAGGGCTGGAGTAACTGGAGTTTTTTCCTCACTCTTGAAATTACCGGGAGAGCCTCACCTCACTTGAATTTCTGGGCACACTTCAAAGGAACCCCAGATAAAATTGCTGTGATCAAGCCTTGCCTTCCTGCCCAGTCCCAGCTGCAGCTGAAGGTTTGGGCAGATAATTAATAATAATTCCTACTTAATTCCAATGAGGGCAGCACCTTTAATGAGGGGTTTCCCTCCTCACCAGGATGTGGGAAGTGTGGGACCACCACATTCCAAGAGATTTCCTGGCATTCCAGGTGTGGAGAAACCCTGGAATTATTTTGATCTCTCCCAGCAAAGAGGTGAAGTTCCCCAGCTGAAGCAAGCAAACTGCAAAACTGAAATTAAAATAACAAGGAATGGATTCAGACATGTAAATATTCCATTAAACTGCAGCTGCTTTCCAGAAATTTGTATAAAAATTTGGGAATAGAAAAGCTTCAACTTCATGACCTTTTAATACCTGACCATTCCTTCCCTGTCCTGTTATCCCAAACATTTCTGGGAATAATTCCAATTTTCATTTATTATTGCTTTATCTCTGCTTTCCTTTCTTAGGCATTTGGAAAATTTCCTTTAATTTTTGTTGTTTGATGCTCCCCAGATCCCAAATTTCCTGCTGTTCGCTCAGGTGAGAGCAGAGAGGCAGAAATGAAAGTGTAAATACTGCCAGGAAAAGGAAGGAAAAAGGAAAAAACCCCAAAACCCAGAAAAAGTGATGGAAGTCAAATAGGGGTGAAGTTTTCCCAGTATCCAGAGAGGAAATTCCTGTAAATCAGCCAAAATGGGAGCATCCCATGGCAGCCAAATTGCCTGGCACTTGAAGTCAATCCACTGTACAAAGCAGTTTAGGGAAAAATCATGGAATATTGGTAAAATATTCCATGAAATCTGGCAAAATCAGGGGATTCTGCCATCAGTTCACTGAATTTGCTTTTATATCTCAGCTCTGTTTTAAAAGATTGGTTTTTTTGGTGAAAACCCCACCAAGAACAGAAAAGCAAATCAGGAAACAGTGACAGCAACCTCTGAGTACAAAAATGTCAGTAAAATTGGGTGCTTCCAGATTTATAATTGTAAGATGTAAACTCTGTTTTTTTACCAAGAATCCTTCCTCATTCCTGAACTTCCAGTCCCAAATTTATTCCCACAAACAGCACCATCCACTAGAACTGCCAGGAGATCCCATTTCCATCGTGATCATCTCCCACAATACAGAAATAAATATATATTTGAAATTATCACCCCCAAATCTCCAGCAAAGATGAGCCCTTATTGAGGAATTCATTTATAGAATTAAGCCAGGCAAAGACTGAGGAAATCTTTCTTTTCAGGCAATACAAATTTCCCTTTTGCTAATCCTGAATATTTTCAAGTGCTGGAAATATTGTGCTTTTTTTATCCTGTTATTTTAATAATCCTCCAGTGCCCAGGCTGGGCTTTGCTGTCTCCAGCTGATCCCAGCTGCAGAGGTTCACAGCAATCCTGCCCTGCCAAGCCCAGGGCTCCAGGAAATCATCTCCAGGAGCACAGGGGTTTAAATTCCCTCTTTCTGCATTGATTCACGGGGAGTTAAAACCCCTGCCAAGAGGGCAAACAACAGGAATTGATGATTGTAAATATTTAAATTATTTATAAATATTTAAATATTATGCTTCATTTAAATAGAATGTATTTAAAATAAATAAAAATATTTTAAAGCTAATATTAAAATATTAATTTAAAATCTAATGATTTAAATGTAATATTTTAGATTTATTTTATTATTTTACATCTAAGATTATTAAAATATCACTCCAAGGCTTTTGTGCAGCCAGGGGAGCAGAGACCCTGCTGGTCTGAGGTGCTGTCCCCACATTCCCAGAGGGTTCAAACTCAATTTTTACAATTCCTTTTTATCCAGCAGGGAATGAGTGCAGGGCTGTTGTTTCTGGAGTTGAGGAGAGAATTAAATAAACAAAGCCAGGTTTTTGGCAGGGATAGATGGAGCCCTTCCTGCAGCTAAACTCAGCTCAGTGTTTGGGTTAGCCAGCCTTGTCTCTCTGGTTTATTCCTGATTTCAAGTCAGGAAAACTCCTGCACGCTTCCTTGGCAAACCATACATCAAATAATTCCTATTAACAGATATTTTCTGCATCCTGCAGCCCACTTTGGAGCATCCCTGGCTATTCTCTCACTTGAATAATAAATAGGGAATAAGAATAGAATATATAATAACTAGATATGTATAATAAGAATATAATCTATAATAATATATAGTAATACTTATTAATATATTAATAATTACATAGCAATTATACCATATAGAAAATATTTAATGTATAATAATAGAACATATAGTGAATATATGATAGATATATATAATAGCTATAATAATTATATAATAATCGAATAAATGATAACAAATATTAAAATACAAAACCCATTCCCATCATTTGGGACCAGCCATTTCTCCTGGATTATGAGGATCAGGAGCTTTTCCTGGTAAAAGCACAAGGCCCAGTCCATAAAGATCAAACTCTTGTGCACGTGGGAATCTCTGTATGAGACTTTTCCTCTCTTTCCCAGAGACTGGAGATCAGAAGCAGCGGCTGCCAGACCTGCTCAGGGGAGCTGGCAATGGGTTTAGGCTGGGAGAGCACGAGGAAAAGCTTTTGTAGGCTCTGTTTTGGGAACATCTCTGAGCCCCGTTCCTGTCTGAGCAGGAAAAGAGTTTCTTTTACATCATTTGTTGGTTTAGAAAGAATATTTTAACAACCTGCCACAGACACCAGGAGCTGCTCTGCTGCCCAGCTCTGCTGCAAGTGCTTTTGATTTATAAATGAAGTAATTTTTTATTAAGCTCCTCACAGTAGAAGGGAAGAATCTTTTCTGGGTTTTGATTTCACTGCATACAGAAGCACTGAAGGCTCATCCTTATCCCCAAGGACGTTTTTACAGGAGAGATGCTCTCATTTTTTTGCCATCTGAAATTCATCCCCTTTTTGAGGTTTCCCATCCTGCAAAGCACCTGCCATGAACTTGCCCTGAAAATATTCATTAAAGCAGCACAAACAGCTCCACTGGACGTTGAGGATAATGATTTGTGAGGGAAGATAATTATTTGCTAAGTGTAGCTTGACTTCTGCTTTACAAGACATTAATGAGCAGTCTATCATCAGCACCAAGTAATTAAAAGCCTGGTGTTAAGATAATCAACATTTACATCGAGGGCTGCTGGGTGCTGAAAGGTTTTCCTGGGTTTTAATCACTACAGCATGGTTAAAAATAAGCTTTTACAGGTATTTTCTTTCTTCGATCTTTACCTCATCTTTCCTATGAGAAAATTCACATTTCCAGCATTTCCAAGCACCGAGAAACACCGAATTGCACTGGGAATAGAAGAGATTCCACAGGCCAAAAGGGCATGAAGTTATCCTTCAGCTTGGTTTATTCATTCTGCCTGTGTTCCAACACATCTCACACATCCCAACAGAAAACCCAGGAGTTATTGCCAGAGCTGCTCACACCTTCTCTGTCCCTTGGAGGAAAACACCAGGTACAAGAGTTGTGAAGAGGTGTCCGGTAAAATCAGGATTTCATTCCACTTCGTAAGGATTTTAATAAACCCTGGCAACTCAAAATGTAGGGAAAGAGAAAAGTGACCTTAAAAGGTTTCACTGAACATTACTCTCTAGCAGAAAAACTCCCAAAACATCAGACTATCACAGCCAAATCCACTCAGTTTTAGGGATAATTTCTTCCCAGCCCTCTCCCAGTTGCTGGAAGATTGTGGAATTCTTGCCCAAGGAATAAAGGACACAAGTGTGGTTTTAAACACTTAAAAACTCTTATTTGATTATTATTTTTTTTTTACATGACTGATTCCCAAAGTATCAATAGTCTTTTCCAGTAACTTCAGGCCAAAAGATGGATTCATAATTTGGGATACTCTGATCTCCTGGGAATTGTTTGAGGCCTCGGGAAGGACAACTGCCTGCAGTGCTTGTGGGTTCCTCACACTCCAGACACTCACAAGCTGCTTTTGGAAAAAAGCCAACCAAACAAACCACTGGGAATTGGAGCCTTTGGACATTTTCTGCAAGCTTGGAGCTTCCAATTATGCTCAAATGCTGCATTTTAATCACCACCTTCTTCAGGGGAGAAAAAGCTTCCAGTTTGGGTGAACTTTGATGTGATAATGGCAAGGAGAAGTGGGTGTTTGTACTCTTGGGAGGCTCTCAGCAGCCCTAGAAAATCTGCTGGAACAGAGCTTTAATCGCAGCCAAGATCAAGAGCAAACAAACATGGCTGGCAGAAAAGCCATAATTAAGGAGAAGAAAGGCAAGAAAAGCATCAGCATCAAAAGCACTTGGCCCTCACAGCAGTGAGGTCAGTGGCCAACAAACAACTGCCTTTAATGGGATAAATGTGGCAAGGGAATAAATCAAAGGCAATTGGATTTATTGCAGCTTGTGCAGGTGATCAGGGAAGATTTTAAAAAGCTTTTTTTGAAATCTATAATTCAGGAAGGACTCTCTCTCGAGATGGTTCGTTAAAGCCAGTCCTGGTGATGAGTGAACAAGAAATTGCTTGCAAACAAAGCTCCCCCTGACAAAATACCTGCATGGATGGGAAGGGTTTTGTTTCACATGAAACCTCTCAGGCTGCCACCAACAAAATTCCACCTTTCTCCCTTCATCCCTGCAAGCCTAATCCAGGAATGCCACAGGTAAAGATGGAAGGGTAAAACTTGACTTTTTTCACAGAATTCCCAGAATGGCTGGGCTGGGAGAGTCCTTCCAGCCCCTGGAGTCCAGCCCAGCCCAACCCCTCAGCCAGAGCCTGGCACCCAGTGCCACATCCAGGCTTGTTCAACACCCCCAGGGATGGTGACTGCACCACCTCCCCGGGCAGCCATTGCAGAGCTTTATCCCCCTTGCTGGAAAAGCTTTTTCCTGACAGCCAACCTGAATTTCCCTTGGCACAGCTCGGGACTGTGTGCTGTGGCTGTGTCAGTGCTGCTGGAGAAAGAGCCCAGCCCAGCTGAGCACAGGCACCTTTCAGAGCTGTGCAGAGTGCTGAGGGCAGCCCTGAGTCTCCTTTTCTCCAGGTGAGCACCCCCAGCTCCCTCAGGGCTTCCTCTCAGGGTTGGTGTCCCAGCCCCTCTCCAGCCTCGCTGTCCCCTCTGGATGTGCTCAGTGTCCCAAGGTCCTTCCCGAGCTGAGGGGCCAGAGCTGGGCCCAGCACTCGAGGTTGCCCTCCCTGCAGGGACAGGGACAGAATCACCTCCCTGCTGCTGCTGCCACCCCATTCCTGACCCGGGCCAGCTGGCACCGGCCTTTTGGCCACCAGGGCACACTGGCTCGTGCCCAGCTGGCTGTGGACCAGCACCCCCAGGTCCCTCTCTGCCTGGGCCCTGTCCAACCACACCATCCCCAGCCTATGGCACTGCAGGGAAGTATTGTGGCCAAAGTGCAGGACTGGGCACTTGGACTTGTTAAACTTCATCCTGTTGGACTCTGCCCATCCATCCAACCGTTCCAGGTCTCCCTGCAGAGCCCTCCTACCTTCCAACACATGGACACAGCTCCCAGCTCAGTGTGCTCTGCAGATTTACTGATGACAAACTCAATCCCCTCACCCATGAAGACACTGAGCAGAGCTGGCCCTGGCACAGGGCCCCAAGGGACACCCCTGGTGCCTGGCTGCCCCCTGAATGCAGCACTGCTCAGCAGCACTCTGGGCCGGCCGTCCAGCCAGCTCTTAATTCTTTTTAACAGGTTCAAAAGCAAAGCAACTCTCCAGTGGGGCTGAAAGCTTTGGGGACCCCGCCTTGGGCAGCAGCTCCAGGGTGAGAATTTGGGAGAAAACCCAGTCCAAAACTCTGAGCTCTTCCCTGCTCCTTTGGCAGCCTCGGGGTTGATCCCAGAAGGAGCTGCCCGGCCTGGCTCTCTCAGCCCTGAGCATCTTTCCCACCTTCCACCCTCTTGTGACCTTCATAAAAACACTTTTAATCCACAATCAGCCAATGAATTGGGATTAATCTCATTGGAGTTGCTGTTTCCAGGTGTCAAAGAGAACAACTGGCTCTGGAGAGAGATAAAAATCAGCTTTCCAAGCTTCAGGCCTGCCTGGGGCTGGAGGGCTCCTTCTCCCAGCTGGAAGGAGCCATTCTCCAGGGAAAAAACAAAGTGTTTGGAGCAGGAGAGAGGCCTCAGCTTTATTTCCATGGGTTCCTTCAGAAAGCTTCACCTGGATTCACCTCCAGATTAGAGAAACAGGGAAATTGGGACCAAGATTAGAGAGTAAACAAACAAACCCCACAATAAATGGTGTTTTATCTGTCCCAGATTAAAGTTTTTGTCAGTTTTTTTTGTTATCTCCTTGCAGCTAGAGTTGGGGTGGGGGGAAAGGTTGAGAGAAAAACACTCATCCACTTGTTGTGCTGCTAGATTCTGGGAAAACTTCTGGAAAAGTGGGAAAGTCATTCTTTATTTTTCCTTCTGAGCACACTCTGCAGCTTCCTCTGCAATTACCTCTGACTTTTGAACCTGAAACATGACACAAGAGCTGCAGGTGCACTGCCAGGGGGAGGAAAAGAAATAACAGGATAAATGGAAAATTAGAAGACGTGAAAAGCACCCTGAGCTCAAACATCCCCTGTTCATAACTGGGTGAAGTCACCGTCTCCAGCACCGTCTCCTCCCTTTTTAGACACCACAAACAAGAGGCTGCTACAAATCCCCTGTCCCTGCCCACCTCCCTCTCTTTGGGAGCATCAGGAATCCTCCAGCAGCACGGCGGGAGTGAAATTGGATCCTTTAAAAATACCCCACTGAAACAGCAGATCGAGACTGCTCGGGAATGTTGCAGCGCTGAGAATTCCAGGCTAATAAAGGGAATTACCTCGCCCTCTCTTAGTTTGACATGGAAGACATTAATAGAAGTGATAGAAAACTTTTAGCTACTAGGAGGTTGTATACACTTTTGTGAAAAGACATTTTAAAGAGGAAAGACACCCGGGAATTTTGTCTTTCTCTTCTAGCAGGCAGCTAGAATGCGTGATAACGCCATGAGACAATTGTTTTCTCCTTACAGAAAAATCTCCATAACATCAACAAGAGGGACTTCTCTCCCTAAGTAAACTAATTTTTGAAGTGGTAAACTGACTGAGATTTTAGGTTTTGTTTCTTTTCGTTGTCAGTGGGAAGAAAAGGTTGTGGGGGGAGGAGAAATGTTCAAAACGTTTTGTTCTGATTTTTATTACTCTTAGTGTTAGTAATTTTTTCTTTATACCCTTTTAAAGTTTAAAGCCCGCCTTGCCTTTCTGCTACTCCTACCTCACAACGAGTCCCTTAAAAACTATTTAATTTTTTTTAATGATGATTCCGGTCAGTTTTAGAGATAATTTCTTCCCAGTTGCTGGAAGATTGTGGAATTATTGTACCAAGGACAGCTGAGGAGAATCCCAAGGAACAAAGGACACAAGTGAAGTTTAAACATGTAAAAACTATTATTAGAATTTTTTTTTCTTTAACGAATAATTCCACTCAGGGATAATGTCTTCCCAGCCCTCTCCCAGTTGCTGGAATACTGTGGAATTGTTGTGCCAAGGACAGCTGAGGAGAAGCCCAAGGAACAAAATACACAAGTGAGGTTTTAGCCCCTAAAAACTCCTGTTTTTCTTTTTAATTAATGACTCAGTTTTAAGGATCATTTCTTCCCAGCTCCAGGAGCCTCCGGATTCCCTAACTGCACGCAGAAAGGGAATACCCTAGTAATTAGCTAACACTGAAACCCGCCACACTCATTAGCGCACCCACCAAGAAATCTCAAACGAGCAAAATCCCAAATTAGCGAGCCAAAACCACGCCACCAAATAAAACCACGCCACCAAAGGAGCGTTTTTGCCCGGTTTCGCACTGAGAGCGCCACTCCCTCAGCCTGCCGGGAGGGTTCAGGGGGTCCGGAGGCTCCCGGAGTCCGGGCTGAGGCTGGAGCAAAGCCGGGCTGCCCAAACGCAGGCTCAGGTTACGGCTGGGGACAAAAGCTCCTTCACGGATGTGTGCACACACTCAGGGCTGAGGCAAATGAGCAGGGACTGAGGTCACTTGTCCTGCATATATTGAATTTATTTATGGTTTGTAGGGAGTGGAGGCCTTTGCTTGAATCCCAGTTAGACCCTTGAACATAAAACAGATTTTGCACATTTGGCTAAAGTTTAAAATACAACTGCTTCCAGATTTTGGTCAGGGTTTTTTGGTTTTTTTTTTTTTAATTAAGAAAACAAACCTTCTGTCACTCTGTCCCCAACAGCTGCAAGGATTAAACAACTGAAATTCTGTTATTGGTGGTTTGCAGCAGCGTGGCTGGGGCAGCAAAGAGCTCAAATGATGCCAGCTGGGATTTGGGAGATCCCATCTGGATACCGGGAGCAGCTCTGGCTTTCCCAGTGCAAGGGACAGCAACTGGGGCAAAATGATGGCCGGGATTCATAAAGGAACTGAGAGCAGGGGGCTCGGCCTGGGAGAGGCAAAAAGGGATTCAGTGGAGGGGAAAGAAAAGGGATCCAGGCAAGGGAAAGAAAAGGGATCCAGGCAAGGGGAAAGAAAAAGGGGATCCAGGCAAGGGGAAAGAAAAAAGGGGATCCAGGCAAGGGGAAAGAAAAAAGGGGATCCAGGCAAGGGGAAAGATAAAAGGGGATCCAGGCAAGGGGGAAAAGGGGACTGAAGGAAGGTATAAAGGGATCCAGACACAAGGGGAAAAAAAGGGATCCAGGGCAAGGGGTAAAAAGGGACCCAGGCAAAGGAAAGAAAAAAGTATTTAAGTGCTTTCTGGACAATCTAAAAAGGAGTTCAAACCAGAAGCAGACCTTTCCACATGCACAAGCTGCAGCATGGAAAATTTCCAATAAATCCAAGGAAAATTGTCCCCCGGTGAGTGTGATCAAGCTGTGAGAGGTAAGAAAATCCCCGTCCTTGGAGGTTTTTAGGGCTCACCCAGCCAGTGGCAAGCTGACCTAAATGTGAAGCTGGGCTGGAGACCTCCCGGTTTAATATTGTCACTACTCTAAAGCAGCCTCAAGCAGCAGCAGCACCTTGAGCTGCTGTGCATCACCAGCCCACAGAGGTGCTGAGCTGGCATCACCTCGGCTGTCCAGGTGTATCTGCATCCATCCTTTCTAGTTTTATCCCAATTCCTTCGGCCTCTCCCACACAAACCAGCCTCACCCAGCAATGCTCGACCGTCCCAAACCAGCAAAGCCTTCAATTAGGCTCGGCTTTTCAACGTGTGCTAATTAGGGAGCTCCGGGTTGGTTTTTGCAAGTGCACATTTCTATGAAAATATTTCTTTTTTGAACCCTTCTGCCACCCAGAACGCACCCAATGCTTGCAAAACCCAAACTCGTCAATGTTTATTTTGCTTTTATCACCTTATTAAGAACATCCACTCCAGCCCCTGGGAAATTTTTCCAAAACAAGGGACTGCTCCACTCGCCCTCCTCGCTCTCATTTCCATGGAAAAATGAGGCTGGAGGAAAAGCAGGAGCATCTCTCACGCCTCCAAGCCAAGCTGGGATGCAAAGTTTGATCCCTGCTCACTGCCAGGAATAAATTTCTGGAATAAACTGGAGGCAGGAACTCTCTGTGCTGAGGTAACTAAAGCCACTTTGGTCAGGTATAAGAGGATTCCACATCACCTGCACGCTTGGAGAAGTAATTTCCTAACCTTGAGGGAGACAGAAAACCCTGCTGATCTGAGGAGGAGTTCAAACCAGAAGCAGACTTTTCCACATGCACAAGCTGCAGCATGGAAAATTTCCAATAAATCCAAGGAAAATTGTCCCCCGGTGAGTGTGATCAAGCTGTGAGAGGTAAGAAAATCCCCGTCCTTGGAGGTTTTTAGGGCTCACCCAGCCAGTGGCAAGCTGACCTAAATGTGAAGCTGGGCTGGAGATCTCCTGGTTTGACATTGTCATTACTCTAAAGCAGCCTCAAGCAGCAGCAGCACCTTGAGCTGCTGTGCATCACCAGCCCACAGAGGTGCTGAGCTGGCATCACCTCGGCTGTCCAGGTGTATCTGCATCCATCCTTTCTAGTTTTATCCCAATTCCTTCGGCCTCTCCCACACAAACCAGCCTCACCCAGCAATGCTCGACCGTCCCAAACCAGCAAAGCCTTCAATTAGGCTCGGCTTTTCAACGTGTGCTAATTAGGGAGCTCCGGGTTGGTTTTTTCAAGTGCACATTTCTGTGAAAATATTTCTTTTTTGAACCCTTCTGCCACCCAGAACGCACCCAATGCTTGCAAAACCCAAACTCGTCAATGTTTATTTTGCTTTTATCACCTTATTAAGAACATCCACTCCAGCCCCTGGGAAATTTTTCCAAAACAAGGGACTGCTCCACTCGCCCTCCTCGCTCTCATTTCCATGGAAAAATGAGGCTGGAGGAAAAGCAGGAGCATCTCTCACGCCTCCAAGCCAAGCTGGGATGCAAAGTTTGATCCCTGCTCACTGCCAGGAATAAATTTCTGGAATAAACTGGAGGCAGGAACTCTCTGTGCTGAGGTAACTAAAGCCACTTTGGTCAGGTATAAGAGGATTCCACATCACCTGCACGCTTGGAGAAGTAATTTCCTAACCTTGAGGGAGACAGAAAACCCAAACCTCTGCTGATCTGAGGCTGTCAAATCCGTTCAAATTCCAAACACACCCAGGTAACATTTTGGGGTTAACACAAACTAGACGAACTGAACCTCAAGGTATTTTTTTTCCCTTTTCAGGCTGTGACCCTAGGAAAATCTCCCAAGTTTCATACCTCAGAGTAACAGTAACACACCTCTCACGCAGGGGTTTAAACAGCAGAATAAAGGCACAGCTGGTGCTGCCGTGGATTTCATGGCCAGGAGAGGGAGATGATGCCAGCCATGCCCAGAGAAGCTGGGGCTGCTCCTGGCATCCCCGCAAGTGTCCAGGGCCAGGCTGGAGCAGCCTGGGACGGTGGCACTGGATGATCCTTAAGGATCATTCCAAGCCCTTCAAACTCCATGATAGGAGCAGCTACAGACCTCTTCCTCGTTAGGGGACGTGTTATAAAGCTGTTATAGCCTGAGGAAAGAAGCGTCCAACTCATGAGGCAGAAAGGCAAAGGATTCTCCCACAGCCCGCAGCAGAAATCCCCTCAGGAGATGGAGGGAATTTCCCTGGAAAATCCCCTCACAGCCGGCCGGGGGTCCCTTCACAAGGCAGTCAGGAAGCTGAAGGGACCCTCCTCACACGGGAGACCCGCGGGCTCTCCCCTGAGGGCGCACACGCCCCGCGGGTCACCCTCAGCCCCTCACGGGGGGACGCGGGGGGATCGCGACTCCTACCGGCTGCAGGACGCGGCCACGCCGGGGGTGCCGCCCGCCGGGGG
This sequence comes from Montifringilla adamsi, assembly GCA_017590115.1. Classification (NCBI taxonomy): domain Eukaryota; kingdom Metazoa; phylum Chordata; class Aves; order Passeriformes; family Passeridae; genus Montifringilla; species Montifringilla adamsi. The sequence continues at coordinate 1,915,253 of JAGGNK010015225.1, read as the reverse complement.
CGAGATGCTGACCCTGCCCCGTCTCCTCCCAGAGGGTTTCTGGCCCAGGGGCTCTGCCTCCATGGGGACGGGGACCGGCAGCGGGGCTGGCAGCGGCGGCGCTTCAGCCCGGGGAGAAATGGCGGCGGCGGTTTGAAAATGGCGGCGGTGGCGGCGGTGGCCAATCAGGAGCCGAGGGGGCGTGGCCAGAGGACGGCGCGGGCTGTCAGGGAGGCGGCGGGCGCAGCGCCCCCTGGCGGAGCGCGCTGTGGGAGCGCCCCGGCCGCGGGGGAAACTGAGGCACGGGGCTGGCATGGCCCTGCCGGTGTGCCCGGGAACCGCGGCGTTGTGGAGGCTGGAGAGACCTCGGAGACCATCGAGTCCAGCGTGGGGCCGAGCGCCACTTTGTCAGTCAGACCTGAGCGCTGAGTGCCGCGTCCGGTCGTTCCTTAAACATCTCCAGGGGTGGTGGGTCCGCCACTGCCCTGAGCTGCTCCTTGCATGTTTAATCGCCCTTTCTGATGCCTCAGGGTTTGGCTTTGCTATTTTCACATTCTGTGCTGCTTTAGCGTGTGGGTCTGAGCTTCATATTATGGGATGGTGAGCTCTGTGCACAGAGCAGGGAGACAAAACAATTCCTGCTCCAGCTGGGCACCAAGGACAAATGATCCAAATCTCAGCCCAGGAGCACAAACCCCGTGGGCTGCAGAGAGAAAAACAAGCAGGATGGGAGTGCAGGGGCTGAGCTGGAATTGGACACTGAACTGCAATGTGCACATGGAGCAGAGCTGATCCCAGGGAGAGACCCCGGGAGCGCTCGTGCATTTTGGGGCCATTTGGGTTCATCTTGGGGCAGCCCTGGCTGGGCTCTTGTGCTGCCCCAGGTGCATCCATGGAGGAGATCCTTTCAATCCATCCCTGCTTTATTCTGGAACTCTGCCCAGCCTCTGTCCTAGCTCAGCCTTCACAAGACATCAGTTCCAGGAGTTGGGAATTCCAGAGGAGCTCAAGCCCTTTCTAGGAGGAATATTCCCTAAAATCCAACCTAAACCTTCCCTGGCACAGCTTGAGGCTGTTTCCTCTCATCCTCTCCCTTGTTTCCTGGGACCAGATCCTGACCCCCACCTGGATCCACCCTGGGATCCTTTTGATCCAGTTTTTCTCCAGGATGGGCCTCTCAAGCTCCCTCATCCCCTCCTGGTTCTCCAGACCCTTCCCAGCTCCATTCCCTGGACCCTCTCCAGCCCCTCCAGCTCCTTCCTGAGCTGAGGAGCCCAGAAGTGACCCCAAGATTCCAGGGGGTCCCTCAGCAGTGCCAGCTCAGGGGACAGTCCCTTCCCTAATCCTGCTAAAATCCAGGTGCCATCGGCCTCTGGCCCAGCTGGGCACACCTGGGGACGTCCAGCTGCTGTCACCAGCACCCGCAGGGACATTTGCAGCCCCTCTGCCCCAGCCTGCAGCATTCCATGAGGTGAAGCTGGCCCTTGGTCTTGTTGGAGCTCCAACCCATCCATTCCCACCTCCATCCATGATCCCTGGCAGGGAGCAGCTGGAGCTGTGGCAGGTGGGGTTAGCCTGGATTTTAGGAAAAAATTCTTCCTGGGAAGGGCAGCAACAGCCTCACCCAGTCTGAAAGAGGCAAAAAAATCAGTGAAATTTTGGAGGAGAAACAAGGAGAAAAAAGGAAAAATTATTTCCACCTCAGAAATCAGCTCAAATCCCAAAAATTTACCTCGGTCACCTGTCTCAAAACACATCCCAGGGATTTAAATGCTGAGGTGTGTCGTGGCACAAAACCGCTGCCTGAACCGTGCGTGGTGAGGTTTTTGAGTGAGCTAGAGCTGGAAAAAAAGCAGCTGCTTTGGCCAGACACAGCAGCAAATCCCCAAATTCCCTGCCTTGAAAATCCATCAGGAGCCCCTGCTGTTCCTCCCATCCCACATCAAGTGGTGCTTCCAGCCAGACTCTGGGAGAATTTTTGGATAGTCTCAGGTAAGGGGATCATCTGGAAGTCTGTCCCACTTGGCTGAGAGGTGGATTTTCCTCCATTCCAGCTTTTTCCCTCGGCAAAAGCGGCAGGGATGAGGAGGGGATGGGGTCTGTGCCCTCATGGGGTGACACCCCCGGCCATCCCTAGAACATGGGGTGGCTTTTCCCTGCTTATAAATTGGGAATATCTCCTTTGGAGTGCAAATCTACCTTTGGATCAGACAGATTTGGCAAAAAAAAAAAAAAAATCTCCTTTTAACAACTGTGACACCCCAGTGCTGGAACAGCCTTTTACACTCGATCAGGTTCACCAGGGTGAGCTCAACTTCTGGGCAGCCCTTGGATGAAATTCTTTGAAACCCACAAAACCCATTAAAAACCCCCAGATGTGCACAAAGCATTTCACTTTCTTGGCTGTATTTAAGTAAAAAAAAAAAATAAAAAAAAAATCATAAATTGATTCTTCAGAGATGCAAAACCCCCAAGTTCAGCTGTGGGACCTTGATTCAGACAAGGAGATGCTCCCTCTGCAAGCTGCCAAAAAGCTGCACATAACCAGATGTGAGAGTGGGGATTTAAAGGTTTTAGAAGGAATTTGTGCTTTTTTTTGGGGGGAAAAAAGCATCCATTGGGATGGGAGAGGGAGCATTCCTGGGGCGCCAGGTGCGCCAGAGGACTCAGACTCAGCATGGAAATGATGCCAAAGAAAAGGGAATTAATTTTGCTCTTTTTTATTCAAAGAAAAGGGAATTAATTTTGCTCTTTTTTATTCCAGTGCAGACTTCAGATGACCAAACTGTGAAGTTTCCATTTGGGTTCAAACCTAAACGCTTCAGCAAAGTCGTGTTGCCTCGCTCAACATTTCATTTCTATTGGCTGGGAGCTGCTCATGGATGAATATCCATGAATCCATTTTATCTCCACCAGGCAAATTCCTTCCCTGTCCTTCCCCACATCCTGATTTCTGCACCAGCCGTCCCCAAATTGCTGTGTCCTGCTGGAGACTGGGATGATATTGTATTTGTGGGGTTTCCAGAGGAAGGGAGGAGTGGTGGATGTGACTCCATGTTCTCAGAAGGCTAATTTATTATTTTATGATCTATATTATATTAAAGAATAGTAAACTATACTAAAGAATATAGAAATATACTTACAGAAAGCTGAAAGATAGTAACAAAAACTCATGACCCTCTCCAGAGCCCTGACACAGCTTGGCACTGATTGGTCATTAAATCAAAATAATTCACATCAGAAACCAAATTAAACAATCTCCTGTTGGAGAAACAATCTCCAGCCACATTCCAAAGCAGCAAAACACAGGAGAAGCAAATGAAATAAAATTGTTTTCTTTTTTCTCTGAGGTTTCTCAGCTTCCCAGGAGAAGAATCCTGGGCCAAGGGATTTTTCCAGAGAACGTGAGTGCCACGGGACAAACTTTCCAAACTTTCCAAACCTCCTGTTCTTGGCATTCAACTGCACCCCCAGCTCTGAATCCCCCCTGGAGCAGCGAGCTGGGGAATTTGGGAATGCCTTTCCCACCAGGCTGGAGAGCTCAGCACAGACACTGGAGAACTGGCAGGGTTTTCTTTCCCTGCTGGAATTGTCCTTTGGCAGCTCAGGAGGGCAGAGCAGATCCGAACGTGGATCTCCAGGGCTGATCCCGTTCCTCTTGGATCCTGGTTTTTAGGAAGAACTGGTTCTCCTCCAGGATTTTGCTGGGTTTTGGGCACTTTTGGACAAGGTGGGGCTGCTGCTCCCCTCTGAGAGCTGTGGGGTGCTGGAATTGCGTGCAGGGTGAAGGGAAGGGTGACGGAATCATGGAATAATGGACCCACAAGGATCATCCACTCCAGTTCCTGCACAGACACCCCAAAATCCCACCCTGGGCACCCCTGGGAGCGGCGTCCTGGAGCAGCCTTGGGAATGTGCCCATTCCCTGGGAGCCTTCACTCTCTGGGGGAGGAAATGTTCCTAAAATCCAACCTCAGCCTTCCCTGGCACAGCTTCATTCCCTGTCCTTCCTAAAGCTGATCCTTGGATATCCCAAATCCCATTTTTACATGAGTATTCCCAATCCCATTTTTCCTTGGGTATTCCCAATCCCATTTTTCCTTGGATATCCCAAATCCCATTTTTATGTGGATATTCCTAATCCCATTTTTACATGAATATTTCCAATTCTATTTTTACATGAATGTTCCCAATCCCATTTTTTACATGAGTATTCCCAATCCCCTTTTTCCATGGATATTTTCAATCTTGTTTTTACATGGATATTCCAAATCCCATTTTTACATGGGCATCCCAAATCCCATTTTTCTTTGGATATCCCAATCCCATTTTTTGCTTGGATATTCCAAATTCCATTTGTACATGAATATTTCCAATCCTATTTTCACATGGATATTACAAATCCCAGTTTTACCTGGGTATCTCAAATCCCATTTTTCCTTGGATATCCCAATCCCATTTTTTGCTTGGATATTCCAAATCCCATTTTCACATGGATATTCCCAATCCCATTTTCACATGGATATTCCCAATCCCATTTTTACACAGATGTTCCCAATCCCATTTTTACACAAATATTCCCATTTTTTGCTTGGATATCCCAAATTCCATTTGTACATGGATATTTCCAATCCCATTTTCACATGGACATTCCCAATCCCATTTTTACATGGATATCTCCAGTCCTGTATTTGCATGAATATTTCCAATCCCATTTTTGCTTGGATATTCCAAATTCCATTTTTACATGGACATTCCAAATCCCATTTTTACATGGATATTTCCAATCCCATTTTTACATGGGTATCCCAAATCCCATTTTTCTTTGGATATCCCAATCCCATTTTTTGCTTGGATATTCCAAATTCCATTTGTACATGAATATTTCCAATCCTATTTTCACATGGATATTACAAATCCCAGTTTTACCTGGGTATCTCAAATCCCATTTTTCCTTGGATATCCCAATCCCATTTTTTGCTTGGATATTCCAAATCCCATTTTTGCATGAATACTCCCAATCCCATTTTCACATGGATATTCCCAATCCCATTTTTACACAGATGTTCCCAATCCCATTTTTACACAAATATTCCCATTTTTTTGCTTGGATATCCCAAATTCCATTTGTACATGGATGTTTCCAATCCCATTTTCACATGGACATTCCCAATCCCATTTTTACATGGATATCTCCAGTCCTGTATTTGCATGAATATTTCCAATCCCATTTTTGCTTGGATATTCCAAATTCCATTTGTACATGGATATTCCCAATCTCATTTTTACCTGGACATTCCCAATCCCGTTTTTCCCTGGATATTCCCAATCCCATTTTTCCCTCACTCTGTCGAGGGCCCACACACAGCAGGAAAAAAAAACTCCTTAAGGAATTCAAATCCATTTTTCTCCAGATTATTTGAAAAGGAACATTTTCCTTAAAGCATTTCCCTCATTACTCTTAAATTAAAGGGAGGGGAGTAGAAATTAGGAATAAATCAAAATCAATTCTCGTTGTTGCTACAGCTGGTGCCCTTTTTTATTTATTTACTGGGGAGAAAAATGAGGGAAAAATTGGATTGTCCAAATATCCCTGCTGGAGATTTTTCATTATTTTTTTTCTGCTGCTTTTTTTGCAGGACAATAAAGAACATCAAAATTTCAGCTGATGCCAAATGCTTTATGTTAAAAAGTATTTTTAAATGTATTTAAATTAATGAATAATTATGATTAAATCAATAATATTAATTTTTTTTTTTTGTGGCAAGGTTAATTGGTTTTGTTTTGGGAGTGCGACCGCATCACCCCACTGCTGGATGTGTTTGCAGATGAAGTTTGGCTGAAGGAAAATGTGCAGAAATCAGGAAAAAAATCATCAAAAAATCAGGAGAAAATCAGCAAAAAAAATCAGCAAAAACCAGCCAAAAATTGGCAAAAATCAGTGCAAAAATCAGCAAAAAAATCAGAAAAAAAAATCAGCAAAAATATTGGCAAAAATCAGCAAATATCAGCAAAAAATTAGCAAAACCCAGCAAAATATCAGCAAAAATCAGCAAAACATCAGCAGAAAATCAGCAAAAAATCAGTTGAAAAACCAGCAAAAATTAGCAAAACTCAGCAAAATAGAAGCAGAAAATCAGCAAAAAAATCAGCAAAAATCAGGTGAAAAAAAAAAATCAACAAAATAAATGGATAGCCAAAAGATTGGTTGGATGAAAAACTGGATTTCCCTTGAGAAGTGGAGATGGAAAAATGGAATCAGATATCCCAAATTCCATTTGTACATGGATGTTTCCAATCCCATTTTCACATGGACATTCCCAATCCCATTTTTACATGGATATCTCCAGTCCTGTATTTGCATGAATATTTCCAATCCCATTTTTGCTTGGATATTCCAAATTCCATTTGTACATGGATATCCCAGTACCATTTTTACATGAATATTCCCAATCCTATTTTCACATGGATATTACAAATCCCATTATTTTTACCTGGGTATCTCAAATCCCATTTTTCCTTGGATATCCCAATCCCATTTTTTGCTTGGATATTCCAAATTCCATTTGTACATGAATATTTCCAATCCTATTTTCACATGGATATTACAAATCCCATTATTTTTACCTGGGTATCTCAAATCCCATTTTTCCTTGGATATCCCAATCCCATTTTTTGCTTGGATATTCCAAATTCCATTTGTACATGAATATTTCCAATCCTATTTTCACATGGATATTACAAATCCCATTATTTTTACCTGGGTATCTCAAATCCCATTTTTCCTTGGATATCCCAATCCCATTTTTTGCTTGGATATTCCAAATTCCATTTTTACATGGACATTCCAAATCCCATTTTTACATGGATATTTCCAATCCCATTTTTACATGGGTATCCCAAATCCCATTTTTCTTTGGATATCCCAATCCCATTTTTTGCTTGGATATTCCAAATTCCATTTGTACATGAATATTTCCAATCCTATTTTCACATGGATATTACAAATCCCATTATTTTTACCTGGGTATCTCAAATCCCATTTTTCCTTGGATATCCCAATCCCATTTTTTGCTTGGATATTCCAAATCCCATTTTTGCATGAATACTCCCAATCCCATTTTCACATGGATATTCCCAATCCCATTTTTACAGAGATGTTCCCAATCCCATTTTTACACAAATATTCCCATTTTTTTGCTTGGATATCCCAAATTCCATTTGTACATGGATGTTTCCAATCCCATTTTCACATGGACATTCCCAATCCCATTTTTACATGGATATCTCCAGTCCTGTATTTGCATGAATATTTCCAATCCCATTTTTGCTTGGATATTCCAAATTCCATTTGTACATGGATATTCCCAATCCCATTTTTACACAAATATCCCCATTTTTTGCTTGGGTATCCCAAATTCCATTTGTACATGGATATTTCCAATCTCATTTTTACCTGGACATTCCCAATCCCGTTTTTCCCTGGATATTCCCAATCCCATTTTTCCCTCACTCTGTCGAGGGCCCACACACAGCAGGAAAAAAAAACTCCTTAAGGAATTCAAATCCATTTTTCTCCAGATTATTTGAAAAGGAACATTTTCCTTAAAGCATTTCCCTCATTACTCTTAAATTAAAGGGAGGGGAGTAGAAATTAGGAATAAATCAAAATCAATTCTCGTTGTTGCTACAGCTGGTGCCCTTTTTTATTTATTTATTGGGGAGAAAAATGAGGGAAAAATTAGATTGTCCAAATATCCCTGCTGGAGATTTTTCATTATTTTTTTTCTGCTGCTTTTTTTGCAGGACAATAAAGAACATCAAAATTTCAGCTGATGCCAAATGCTTTATGTTAAAAAGTATTTTTAAATGTATTTAAATTAATGAATAATTATGATTAAATCAATAATATTAATTTTTTTTTTTTGTGGCAAGGTTAATTGGTTTTGTTTTGGGAGTGTGACCGCATCACCCCACTGCTGGATGTGTTTGCAGATGAAGTTTGGCTGAAGGAAAATGTGCAGAAATCAGGAAAAAAATCATCAAAAAATCAGGAGAAAATCAGCAAAAAAAATCAGCAAAAACCAGCCAAAAATTGGCAAAAATCAGTGCAAAAATCAGAAAAAAATCAGAAAAAAAAATCAGCAAAAATATTGGCAAAAATCAGCAAATATCAGCAAAAATTAGCAAAACCCAGCAAAATATCAGCAAAAATCAGCAAAATATCAGCAGAAAATCAGCAAAAAATCAGTTGAAAAACCAGCAAAAATTAGCAAAACTCAGCAAAATAGAAGCAGAAAATCAGCAAAAAAATCAGCAAAAATCAGGTGAAAAAAAAAATCAACAAAATAAATGGATAGCCAAAAGATTGGTTGGATGAAAAACTGGATTTCCCTTGAGAAGTGGAGATGGAAAAATGGAATCAGATTTAAGCAGGTGAACAATTAAATCTGGGAGCTAATTACTAAAATTGCAGAGTTTGGAAGTGCCTGAATCTCAATTTTTTCAGCTCAACCAACCAGGCCAACACAGGGAAAAATCCCTAAAGCAAAAGGATTTTTTCCCCCTCCAACTTTTTCCTTTAAAAAAATTAAAAATTCCAGACAAAAAACCAACATTAAATTAAATATTTTCTCTTCCCAGGGCCGAAATCTTTTGATTTTGAAGCAAATTAAAGATTCCAAGCGGCACCTTCTGGTGAGTCCTGGGCTAAATTCACCTCCAGAATGTTTTGGGAGATGCTGTGGGGGTCAGGAGGGATTTGGGATATTTGGGATGTGGGAAGGAGGCAGCAGCTGGGAGCTCTGGCTATAAAAAGTCCTCTGGGGGGGGGTGGTCTCTGCTTGGTTCCCTTCTAAATCTGGCCTGGAGCTGAAATCCCAGGAAGTTTCTCTCTGCCACCAGCAGCTCCAGCAATTCCCTCTTTTCCTTCTCATTTCCCCCCCAAAAAACCCCCAAATTTTGGGCTTGGGGTTGCCCAAAAAGCCATCATTTAGTGAAGAAACCACTGAAATTCCTCATTTTTTCTCCAGAAAAGATGAAATCCCAGGAAGTTTCTCTCTTCCACCACTTCAAATCCATTTTTCTCCAGATTATTTGAAAAGGAACATTTTCCTTAAAGCATTTCCCTCATTACTCTTAAATTAAAGGGAGGGGAGTAGAAATTAGGAATAAATCAAAATCAATTCTCGTTGTTGCTACAGCTGGTGCCCTTTTTTATTTATTTACTGGGGAGAAAAATGAGGGAAAAATTGGATTGTCCAAATATCCCTGCTGGAGATTTTTCATTATTTTTTTTCTGCTGCTTTTTTTGCAGGACAATAAAGAACATCAAAATTTCAGCTGATGCCAAATGCTTTATGTTAAAAAGTATTTTTAAATGTATTTAAATTAATGAATAATTATGATTAAATCAATAATATTAATTTTTTTTTTTTTGTGGCAAGGTTAATTGGTTTTGTTTTGGGGGTGTGACCGCATCACCCCACTGCTGGATGTGTTTGCAGATGAAGTTTGGCTGAAGGAAAATGTGCAGAAATCAGGAAAAAAATCATCAAAAAATCAGGAGAAAATCAGCAAAAAAAATCAGCAAAAACCAGCCAAAAATTGGCAAAAATCAGTGCAAAAATCAGCAAAAAAATCAGAAAAAAAAATCAGCAAAAATATTGGCAAAAATCAGCAAATATCAGCAAAAATTAGCAAAACCCAGCAAAATATCAGCAAAAATCAGCAAAATATCAGCAGAAAATCAGCAAAAAATCAGTTGAAAAACCAGCAAAAATTAGCAAAACTCAGCAAAATAGAAGCAGAAAATCAGCAAAAAAATCAGCAAAAATCAGGTGAAAAAAAAAATCAACAAAATAAATGGATAGCCAAAAGATTGGTTGGATGAAAAACTGGATTTCCCTTGAGAAGTGGAGATGGAAAAATGGAATCAGATTTAAGCAGGTGAACAATTAAATCTGGGAGCTAATTACTAAAATTGCAGAGTTTGGAAGTGCCTGAATCTCAATTTTTTCAGCTCAACCAACCAGGCCAACACAGGGAAAAATTCCTAAAGCAAAAGGATTTTTTCCCCCCTCCAACTTTTTCCTTTAAAAAAATTAAAAATTCCAGAAAAAAAGCCAACATTAAATTAAATATTTTCTCTTCCCAGGGCCGAAATCTTTTGATTTTGAAGCAAATTAAAGATTCCAAGCGGCACCTTCTGGTGAGTCCTGGGCTAAATTCACCTCCAGAATGTTTTGGGAGATGCTGTGGGGGTCAGGAGGGATTTGGGATATTTGGGATGTGGGAAGGAGGCAGCAGCTGGGAGCTCTGGCTATAAAAAGTCCTCTGGGGGGGGGTGGTCTCTGCTTGGTTCCCTTCTAAATCTGGCCTGGAGCTGAAATCCCAGGAAGTTTCTCTCTTCCACCACCAGCTCCAGCAATTCCCTCTTTTTCTTCTCATTTCCCCCCAAAAAACCCCCAAATTTTGGGCTTGGGGTTGCCCAAAAACCCCACAATTTAGTGGGGAAACCACTGAGATTCCTGATTTTCTCTTTTCTCCAGAAAAGCTGAAATCCCAGGCAGGTTCTCTCTGCCACCAGCAATTCCCTCTTTTCCTTCTCATTTCCCCCCCAAAAAAACCCCAAATTTTGGGCTTGGGGTTGCCCAAAAAGCCATCATTTAGTGAAGAAACCACTGAAATGTCTCATTTTTTTCTCCAGAAAAGATGAAATCCCAGGTGGATTCTGTCTGCCACCAGCAGCTCCAGCAATTCCCTCTTTTCCTAATCATTTGCCCCCAAAAAACCCCAAAATTTTAGGCTTGGGGTTGCCCAAAAAGCCATCATTTAGTGAAGAAACCACTGAAATTCCTCATTTTTTCTCCAGAAAAGTTGAAGTTCCAGGCAGGTTCTCTCTGCCACCACCAGCTCCAGAAATTCCCTTTTTTCCTTCCCACTTCCCCTCCAAAAATCCCCAAAATGTTGGATTTGGCATTGCCCAAATGGTGATTTAATGATTAAACCCCTAAAATCAGATTTGGGATGCATCCAAGGATAAAAATTCCCCAAATCTTCACGTTCCTGCTCCAAATTCTCTCCAAATTCCTGGGCAGTTGAAAGCTCTCCCTCTTCTCAAGGCTCAAATCCCATTCCCTGCTCCAAATCCATGGATTCTGCTCCAGTTTACCAGTGTGGGTTTTATACTGGGAAACCCAAACTGGAACCAGTAAGAGAAGAAAATCCCAAAAATGCTGAACACAAAGGGGAAAATTCCTGCTCCTGATCCCATTTGGGATGTTCTTGTCTCCCCCCAATCCAGAGCTGTCAGCCTGTTGGGATTTGGGATGGATCAAAGGAAATTTGGGAATTTTGAATGGGAGGTGAAGAGGTAAATAAGGGAATTGGGAAAAAAAAGTCCCACAGGCACTGCTGGGATCTGGGAAATTCCAGAGGAATGGGGCCAAAAATGATTCCCAATCCTTGGCAGGAGGGAAAAATAAATCCTTAAAAGAATCCAGAGGGGCTGAGCCTCCACCTGAACATCCCAGAGGTGCAAATCCCAGAAGATTCCCATGAAATCATGGGGGGAAATACAGCAAAAATTGCAGGATTTTGTCTAAAAATTGCCAAAATTAAGAATATCATTGTCAGTGCTGTGGATAATGATAAAGGCAGATTGTTCCTGCTGGATAAAGTGAATTATGTGGGAACACACAAAACTTTTCCTTCTTTTCTTAACCAACCCCAGGCTTTAAAAATCATCTTTTATTCCCCTTCAAATAAAACCCTTTTTAAAAAAAAAAGTAAAAAACTCCCACGACGCTGCCTTTAATCAGAGAAATCTTGCAAGCTAGGCAGGATTTGATCCCGATTTTTTTTTTTGGATGGGAGGAAAAGGAGCTCTGCTCCTTTAAGCTTGGAGAAACTTCTTTAAATTCAGGTGGAGTCAGGATTTCCTGGGCTATAAAGTTGCAGGGAGAGGCAGAAGCAGCAGCTGCTTTGCTCAGATCTTACCCAGCCTCACCATGGTAAGAGCATTACATTTCCAATTTTTCCCACTTTTTTTCCCTTCCCCACAAGGTGTTCCGAGCTCGAAATTCCTTCTTTTCCTTCTCGTTTCTCCCTGGGGTTTTCATTTCCAGCAGCTTTGCTGGAATTGCTCGTTACCTTCTGGGTTATTGATTCGGGGTTTGCTCCTTATAAGGGAAAAATGAGGGATGTGCTTGGAATTGTTGGAGTGGCCCCTTGGTGCTTTTCCCTGCGGAGTTTGCAGCTCTTGAGGTGGGGTCTGGAAACTCAGAAAGTTTTCAAAATGAAATCCCAGGTGGATTCTGTCTGCCACCAGCAGCTCCAGCAATTCCCTCTTTTCCTAATCATTTGCCCCCAAAAAACCCCCAAAATTTTAGGCTTGGGGTTGCCCCAAGAAAACCCCATAATTGAATGAAGAAACCAATGAAATTTCTTCTTTTTTCTTCAGGAAAGTTGAAATCCCAGGAAGTTTCTCTCTTCCACCACCAGCTCCAGCAATTCCCTCTTTTTCTTCTCATTTCTCCCCAAAACACCCCAAAATTTTGGGCTTGGGGTTGCCCAAAAAGCCATCATTTTGTGAAGAAACCACTGAAATTCCTCATTTTTTCTCCAGAAAAGATGAAATCCCAGGTGGATTCTGTCTGCCACCAGCAGCTCCAGCAATTCCCTCTTTTCCTAATCATTTGCCCCCAAAAAACCCCAAAATTTTAGGCTTGGGGTTGCCCAAAAAGCCATCATTTAGTGAAGAAACCACTGAAATTCCTCATTTTTTCTCCAGAAAAGTTGAAGTTCCAGGCAGGTTCTCTCTGCCACCACCAGCTCCAGAAATTCCCTTTTTTCCTTCCCACTTCCCCTCCAAAAATCCCCAAAATGTTGGATTTGGCATTGCCCAAATGGTGATTTAATGATTAAACCCCTAAAATCAGATTTGGGATGCATCCAAGGATAAAAATTCCCCAAATCTTCACGTTCCTGCTCCAAATTCTCTCCAAATTCCTGGGCAGTTGAAAGCTCTCCCTCTTCTCAAGGCTCAAATCCCATTCCCTGCTCCAAATCCATGGATTCTGCTCCAGTTTACCAGTGTGGGTTTTATACTGGGAAACCCAAACTGGAACCAGTAAGAGAAGAAAATCCCAAAAATGCTGAACACAAAGGGGAAAATTCCTGCTCCTGATCCCATTTGGGATGTTCTTGTCTCCCCCCAATCCAGAGCTGTCAGCCTGTTGGGATTTGGGATGGATCAAAGGAAATTTGGGAATTTTGAATGGGAGGTGAAGAGGTAAATAAGGGAACTGGGAAAAAAAAAAGTCAGCAGGACCCACAGGCACTGCTGGGATCTGGGAAATTCCAGAGGAATGGGGCCAAAAATGATTCCCAATCCTTGGCAGGAGGGAAAAATAAATCCTTAAAAGAATCCAGAGGGGCTGAGCCTCCACCTGAACATCCCAGAGGTGCAAATCCCAGAAGATTCCCATGAAATCATGGGGGGAAATACAGCAAAAATTGCAGGATTTTGTCTAAAAATTGCCAAAATTAAGAATATCATTGTCAGTGCTGTGGATAATGATAAAGGCAGATTGTTCCTGCTGGATAAAGTGAATTATGTGGGAACACACAAAACTTTTCCTTCTTTTCTTAACCAACCCCAGGCTTTAAAAATCAACTTTTATTCCCCTTCAAATAAAACCCTTTAAAAAAAAAAAAAAGCAAAAAACTCCCACGACACTGCCTTTAATCAGAGAAATCTTGCAAGCTAGGCAGGATTTGATCCCGATTTTTTTTTTGGGATGGGAGGAAAAGGAGCTCTGCTCCTTTAAGCTTGGAGAAACTTCTTTAAATTCAGGTGGAGTCAGGATTTCCTGGGCTATAAAGTTGCAGGGAGAGGCAGAAGCAGCAGCTGCTTTGCTCAGATCTTACCCAGCCTCACCATGGTAAGAGCATTACATTTCCAATTTTTCCCACTTTTTTTCCCCTCCCCACAAGGTGTTCCGAGCTCGAAATTCCTTCTTTTCCTTCTCGTTTCTCCCTGGGGTTTTCATTTCCAGCAGCTTTGCTGGAATTGCTCGTTACCTTCTGGGTTATTGATTCGGGGTTTGCTCCTTATAAGGGAAAAATGAGGGATGTGCTTGGAATTGTTGGAGTGGCCCCTTGGTGCTTTTCCCTGCGGAGTTTGCAGCTCTTGAGGTGGGGTCTGGAAACTCAGAAAGTTTTCAAAAAGTTGGGATTTAAATTTTTTTAATAATTATTATTATTTTTTTTTTTAATGCGCGTGTAGGAGCAGCATATTTTTCCTCAACTAAGTTATGGATTAAAATCAAAATTTTTCATCCTGCTGCCCCCTTTTCCTAAAATTTTAACACTCCCAATGTGCTGCAACAAGCACAACCTTTAGGGTATTTTTTTTTTTTCTTTAGGAATGAGCTGCCATGTTGCCTTTGTCTGCTCTAAACCCTTGGGATTATATTAAATGGATAAAAATCCCCCTTTTCCATGTTAGTTTTTTTTTTTTTTTTCCATGGAATCCCTGCTCCAAAACGTTTGCAGCTGGGAAACTGAAGTGGATTGAGCTGGGGACTTAAAAAAAAAAAATCTGCAATCCTGATTATTTCTGTCTGCTCCAGCTGAAACTTTTTGGGAAAGAGGATCCCAACTGGCACTTTTTTTTTTTTTTTTTTTTTTTTTTTTTTTTTTTGTGGATGCAAAGGAGCAACTTGTTGGAAAAAAATCTGGTTGCAAATGGGAGAAAACTTCAAAGTGGCTCCCAGGGATCTGGCTTTGAACTTTTCCTTTAGTCTGCGGATTTCTGGTCTGGCCTGGCTATAAAAGTGTTAAATATTTACATGGTGTTCCCAATGGGAAAATCAGCTGGACAACAATAGGCTGCCTATAGCCAGAGTCTGTGAAAGGCACTTCAGCTGGATGCAAATGTTGGGAAGATCCCAAAACCAAAAAAAACCCTCTGGAATATTTAAGAGGAGGGGAAAACCTCCAATAAACCGCTGCACTTTTTTCCTTCCAGCAGCTCCCAGGTTTTTTTTTTTTAATTTCATTTTTTCTTTCCTTTGTTCTCATTCCCTGAGCTCTGGCTGCAAATTCCAGTGCTCCCAGTGCAGCAGGTGCTGGGAACGGGGATTTGGGAGCGGAGCAGCTGTCCCAGGGAAGCGCTGGGAAGCTGAGCACGGAGAGCTGGGATGGGGAACTATCCCAACCACGCCGCTGGCAGGGCTGGGCCGGGACAGAGCATTTCCCACATAGTGCAGATGGCAGCTGCTCCCTGATCCCGGCTGGAATGGGATCACCCTGATCCCGGCTGGAATGGGATCACCCCGGTCCCTGATCCCAGCAAGAATGGGTTCACCCTGATCCCAGCCCCTCCTGATCCCAGCAGGAATGGGATCTCCTTGATCCCGGCTGGAATGGGATCACCCTGGTCCCTGATCCCGGCAGGAGTGGGATCACCCTGGTCCCTGATCTTGGCAGGAATGGGATCACCCTGGTCCCTGATCCCAGCAAGAATGGGTTCACCCTGATCCCAGCCCCTCCTGATCCTGGCAGGAATGGGATCACCCTGATCCCTGATCCCAGCAGGAATGGGTTCACCCTGGTCCCAGCAGAAATGGGATCCCAGACCCAATCCCTGATCCTGCCAGGAATGGGATCACCCCAATTGCTGACCCCAGCAGGAATGGGATCATCCCTGATCCCAGCATGAAAGGGATCCCATTAGCTCCTGATCCCAGCAGGAATGGGATCCCAGCCCCTCCTGATCCCAGCAGAAATGGGTTCACCCTGATCCCAGCCCCAATTGCTGACCCCAGCAGGAATGGGATCATCCCTGATCCCAGCATGAAAGGGATCCCATTAGCTCCTGATCCCAGCAGGAATGGGATCACCCCAATTCCTGATCCCAGCAATCCCTAATCCTAGCAGGAATGGGATTGCCCCAGTCCCTGATCCTGGCAGGGATGGGATTCCAGCAATCCCTGATCCCAGCTGGAATGGAATCACCCCAATCCCTGATCCCAGCTGCTCCTTTTCCTGACAGTCTCTAATCCCAGCAGGAGTGGGATCGCCTCAGTCCTTGATCCCAGCAGGAATGGGATCCCAGCAGCTACTTTTCCTGACAATCCTGGATCCTAGCAGGAATGGGATCACCACAATCCCTGTTCCCGGCAGCTCCTTATCCTGACAATCCCTGATCCCAACAATCCTGGATCCCAGCAGTTCCATTTCCCAACAATCCTGGATCCCAGCAGTTGTGTTTCCCAACAATCCTTGATCCCAGCAGCAGCCTCTGATCCCAACAATCCCTAATCCCAGCAGGAGTGGGATCCCAGCAGCTCCTGATCCCGCCAATCCTCGATCCCAGCAGCCTCTGATCCTGACAGCCCCTGATCCCAACAATCCCTGATCCCAGCAGCATCCACATCCCGCAGAACCGGGGATCTTGTCCCATGCTGGGATTTGGGGGTGTTTGGGCAGCTCTGGGTCGCTGTCCCCGTGTCCCGGGAATGATCCAGTCCTGCCTTGTTCTGCCTTGGCTCTGGTGGCCTCTGGAGTTCCTTGAGGGATGGGAAAATCTTGGCACGTCCGTGCTTGGGGAACGAGATGGAGAAATTTCATTGGATCATCTCCCTGCCACAAATGGTTGGTGCCCCGGGATGTCCAGCTGGAATCTTCTGGAGACTCCTGGGCACTTTGGGTGGTTGTGCCCGGGAGATTTGGGATCTGCTGTTCCCACCACCCCCCTCGGAGTTGGGTTTACCTGTGGGGACCCCATCTTGGGGAGATGAGGTGAGACCTGAGCCAAGCTGCCCATGGATGATGCCACAAATAATGGGATCAGCTCCTTTTCCCAGTGGTCCCTTGGGAAGCAGGGATGGCACGGCAATAATTGGGATTCTTGGCTCGGGATCTGGGCCAGGAGGCTGTGCCATGGCTTTGATCTTGGCGTGGTGGCAGCAGCAGGTGCCAATTACCCAGGGAAGTGCCCAGGGAGCCTCCAGGAGACGCCGCTCCCCGCGGAGCTTCCCTGGAGTCACAGCCTGCTGGGGATGACCTGGATAAATCTGGACTCAGAGCCGCTCCCGGGAGCCAGCCCGGCCTTGCTCTGCCCCGGGGCAATCCCTGTGACTCCAGCTTGGCTCAGCTTTTCCAAGCTTGGCTTCTCCCTGAGCTCTTTTTATCAGGGTCAAGAGCCTGGAGCTGCTGGTGTCCCATCAGGATGTGAGGGATCGGCAGCGGCTCCGAGGAGCTGGTGCTGCTCAGCTGCTTCCTGCCCCAGCATGGAGCCAGCAGCACCTTCCTTCCCCCTTCCCTGGGCTGGAACAGCCTTTCCCAGGAATGCCGTGTCCAGCAGATCCCAGTTTGATCCTGGCTCCAACTCCTGTGGTGGACGGACGCCGCCTGTTTCCCTCATCATCCCAGCATGGCTCTGAGGAGAGCTGTGGGGGCTGGAACTCCCAATCCACAGGATGTGTGAAATTCCCCGTTTCCCTTTTCCAGAGGGAGTGCATTTCCATCCACAGGATGTGTGAAATTCCCTGTTTCCCTTTTCCAGAGGGAGTGCATTTCCATCCACAGGATGTGTGAGATTCCCCGTTTCCCTTTTCCAGAGGGAGTGCATTTCCATCCACAGGATGTGTGAGATTCCCCGTTTCCCTTTTCCAGAGGGAGTGCATTTCCATCCACAGAATGTGTGAAATTCCCCGTTTCCCTTTTCCAGAGGGAGTGCATTTCCATCCACAGGATGTGTGAGATTCCCTGTTTCCCTTTTCCAGAGGGAGTGCATTCCCACCCACAGGATGTGTGAGATTCCCCATTTCCCTTTTCCAGAGGGAGTGCATTTCCATCCACAGGATGTGTGAGATTCCCCGTTTCCCTTTTCCAGAGGGAGTGCATTTCCATCCACATCGGGCAGGCCGGAGTGCAGATGGGCAACGCCTGCTGGGAGCTCTACTGCCTGGAGCACGGCATCCAGGCTGATGGGACCATTCCCGGCTCCAAGCAGGTGAAATCCATGGATCCCAACTCCGAGCAAGTGGATTCCTCCTTCGAGACCTTCTTCTGTGAGACGGCATCTGGCAAACACGTGCCCCGGGCAGTGTTCATAGACCTGGAGCCCACTGTCATTGGTAAAACTGGGATTTTGCCCCAATCCATCTTTATCCGTAATTCCCAACCCTTTTTCCGTGGGATCCTGATGTTCCCACTGCTCTGCTCTGGTTAAATGTCCCCAGCCATTGGAAGCAGACAGAATTTACACTTCCAAAGGGGACAGGAGGGACAAACCCGTGGCTGTCACTGAGTTGTCTTTGTTCCCTCCTTTTGGGACCTTCAGCAGGTGGGAAGTGACCGGGGTTTGCCAGCCTTGGTAGTCCTGGCTGGAATTCCACCATCCCATGGCCAGATGTGGCACATCTGGTTCTGATGCCTTCCACAAAGTGGGGTGCCACGGGATTGTGGGACCTGGCTGTCCTGTTTGAAGATCTTTTCCAACCTGATGGATTCCAAAAGATTCCCACTTCCCCTTCCAGCTCCCTCCGGGATCTCTGGGTGTTTGTTTGCGTGGCACCTCAATTTGAGGCGTCTTCCTAGAAAATAGTAATTATTTATTTAGGAAATGACTCCAAATCCAACCACCCGCTCCTGCCTTCCAGGCTTCTCCTCCTAGCTTTCCATCTGGGATGTGACTCATTAGTCCTAATTAAAGGGTTGCAGACTTTTGTTTGGGTTCTGCTTAACTTTTAGACACCTCATTAAGGTATCAAATGGAGAACTTAATGAGTGAGCCAGGAGATTATGGAATGTGTCCAGTGTTGGGATGGAGTGGATTTAAAAACTCTCTGAAGCTGGGTCAGGTGGAAATCAACACTGGAGGGGCTTTGGCTGTGTCCCTTCCGTGCTGGAGAGCAGGGGATGCAGGTGGAGCTTCCAGACTTCTCCTCCAAGCTGCCTGTGGTAACTGATCCCACAAAAATGCTGGAATTGTGGTGCCCTAGCTCATTAAACCAGATTAATTTAGGATTTCAGGCTAGGTGTAGGGTGAAGATGGAGTTCTGGTAGGACTTTATACATGTGAGTTTATTCCTCCCCCTTCCATTATTCCCACAACCCTTCCCTAACCATGCCATGACCTCCTGCTGGACTTCCCATGGATTTTGCTCCATCAGCTTCTCCCAAGACCTTTCTTTGTGTTCTGCTATCCCTGATTTCTTCTCCTGGTGCAGATGAGATCAGGACTGGGACCTACCACGGGCTCTTCCACCCAGAGCAGCTCATCAGTGGCAAGGAGGACGCTGCCAACAACTACGCCCGTGGCCACTACACCATCGGCAAGGAGATCATCGACACCGTGCTCAGCAGGATTCGGAAAATGGTGAGGGGAAACGCCGCCTTTGGGTTAAAATAACGCCCTTCTGGACAACGTTTTGGAGTTTGGGGTAGAAATCTTGAAATGAAAAAGTCTTAGATTAAAAAAAATATATTTAGGTGAGGTCCAAAGGTTGTTGCTGCTGTTGGGATTTGGTTTGGGGCTCGGGAAAGCCCCTGGATTTGTGTGCTTGTCCTAAAAGCAGAGAATTGTCGTGTTAAAACCGAGCTTAAGATGCTTGGGGGAGTGCTCTAAGCAGAATTTTGTGCTGTATTACTTGGGATGGTTATCCCAGTCCTTAAATGGATAAATGTCCTTTTTTTTTTTTTTTTGGGATAGTTATCCCAGTCAATCCTTAAATGGATAAATACCCTTTTTTTTTTTTTTTTTTTTGGGATGGTTATCCGAGTCCTTAAATGGATAAATAGCCTTTTTTTGGAATAGCTATCCCCATCCTTACAGGGATAAATACCTAATATTATTGGGATAGCTTTCTAATCCTTGGGATATAAATATCCAGTATTCCTGGGCTAGTTACTCCAGTAGTTAAAGGCATAAATATCCATTTTCTCGGGATAATTATCCTGGGCCTTGCAGGGAAAAATATCTGTTTTCTTGGGATAATTATTTTGGTTCTTACAGGGAAGATTATCCATTTTCTTAGGATAATTATCCCAGTATTCTTGGGATAGTTACTCCAGTCCTGACAGGGATAAATATCCAATATTCTTGGGATAGTTTTCGGGTCCTTGGGATAAATATCCAGTGTTCTGCTGCAGGCTGACCAGTGCAGTGGGCTCCAAGGCTTCCTGGTCTTCCACAGCTTCGGAGGAGGCACCGGCTCCGGCTTCACCTCGCTCCTCATGGAGCGGCTCTCCGTGGAGTACAGCAAGAAATCCAAGCTGGAATTCTCGGTGTACCCGGCCCCGCAGGTGTCCACGGCCGTGGTGGAGCCCTACAACTCCATCCTGACCACCCACACCACGCTGGAGCACTCGGACTGCTCCTTCATGGTGGACAACGAGGCCATCTACGACATCTGCCACCGCAACCTGGACATCGAGCGCCCCACCTACACCAACCTCAACAGGCTGATCGGCCAGATCGTGTCCTCCGTCACCGCCTCGCTGCGCTTCAACGGCGCCCTCAACGTGGACCTCATCGAGTTCCAGACCAACCTGGTGCCCTACCCGCGCATCCACTTCCCCCTCACCACCTACGCGCCCATCGTCTCAGCGGAGAAGGCCTACCACGAGCAGCTCTCCGTGCCGGAGATCACCAACGCCTGCTTCGAGTTCTCCAACCAGATGGTCAAGTGCGACCCTCGCCGCGGCAAGTACATGGCCTGCTGCCTGCTCTACCGCGGCGACGTCGTCCCCAAGGACGTCAACGCCGCCATCGCCGCCATCAAGACGCGCCGCTCCATCCAGTTCGTGGACTGGTGCCCCACCGGTTTCAAGGTGGGCATCAACTACCAGCCGCCCACGGTGGTGCCCGGCGGCGACCTGGCCAAGGTGCAGCGCGCCGTGTGCATGCTGAGCAACACCACGGCCATCGCCGAGGCCTGGGCCCGCCTGGACCACAAGTTTGACCTGATGTACGCCAAGAGGGCCTTCGTGCACTGGTACGTGGGGGAGGGCATGGAGGAGGGCGAGTTCTCCGAGGCCAGGGAGGACCTGGCGGCCCTGGAGAAGGATTATGAGGAGGTCGGAAGGGACTCGGCGGACGGGGAGGAGGATGAGGGTGATGAGGATGAGTATTGACAGACTGCGGCCTGGTCTTGACCTCAGCTGGAATCCGGACTTGTGTCCCGAGTTCCTGAGGGCCCGGAGGTGCCGAAGGACCGGCCATGTTTGATGTATTAAACCTCCCCTGCTTGCATAGTTTGGGCTTGCAGAGCTCCTCTCTAGCCTGGGTGTCTTGAGCTTTATCCCACTGCTGTTTATTGATGAGTGACGCTGAGTCGGGCCTAACTTAGGCCTGACATCCCGCCTAGCCAGGAGATCCCGGTTCCTAATCCAGGGAATGCTGCAAGCTGCCTGCTTTGGCTGGAATGGCAAACTCTTGCTCTGGCTTTTTTCTTGTAAAGGCACTTTGGAATTAGAAATGCACCTGTAAACTTCTATGCAAATGGCTTTTTGTATATGAATAAAGAGGGTTTTTTTGGCTCGGAATTCCTTGGATTCCCCCAGGGGGGTTTTGTGGGCAGGCTCCTGCTCGCAGATGGCCTGAGGAGAAGAGCAAATGCTGATCAGGGTGTGCTGTGAGAGTCAGCAACCCTAATTAGTGTTGTGGGGGAAGTGTCCTATATCCTGTGGGAATTTCTGTCTGGAGCTGGATGCTGCTCAGGGAATTCCATGTCTGGGATCAGGGAATCACTTCTGAGTAGCTGGGAGCACTTTTTGACCTCCTCACCAGCTTTGGTGAAGCTCAGGTGTTACCTGAGCAAATCCTGGTGGACGGGGGAGTGCTGAGGATTTGGGAAATATTCCCAAACCAGGGAAATCCAGCCAGGAATGGGGGGAGGAGAGGGGAGCTCTGTTTGATATTTGGGACAGGAGGTAGAAGGATCCCAAAAGTCTTTGGTGGCCCTAAAAGGACTCGGTTGGAGGTGGCCCCTGGGAAGGTCCAGGTCCCTTGAGCCACCCCAAAGGTTGTCACTCCAAAGTCCTCATCCCAGATTTTCCCCTGAGAAGATTCTGGGTCCAGCCAGGAATGGGGGCAAGGAAAGGGAGGGGAGCTGTGTCCCGTGGGCAGAGTCACCTTGGAAAGGCGAGGAGAGGGATTTTGGGGAGAACCCCACAGTTTTTGGGGAGCTGGAACCTCCAATTCTCTCCGCAAGGGGTGAATCCTCATAGAGTGACTTTATTTTCTCTTCTGGGAGTAGCAAAGCTGCTCCTACAAAATTCCAGCCTGTGGGAATGTTCCCATCCATCTTCCAGCCCAGCCACCATCCTTAATTCCACTTTATTTATCATTAAGCCATTGAGTGAATTACTTTGTGCTGATAATAAATTCTACAGAACCTTTTGTTAAATTGTTTTAGTTAGGGCATTAATTAAGTGCTTTATTTTAATTTCATTTTTTAATTTAAAGGTTAAAACCTTTTAATTGTTGATGAAGGGGCTCAGTTTGATTAAAGGACCTCGGGATTCCATGGGAAGATCTCCCTTATTCCTTTATCCTTTCCCACTCCCAACTTCCACACGGCTCATTTTTGTTTATTTTTACTTTCAGATTGCTCAAATTTAGGTTTTATTTTGCTTTTTCCCTGAGCTTTACTCATCCAGTAAAAGCTGCAGGCTGAGCTTTGCCAAGGAGCTTTGTCACGCTTTCTCTTTTAGATGAAATCCACTTTTTTCCATATTTTTGCCAAAGATTCCCAAGGGAATCCTTAAACCTCTCATTCCTGCTAAAGCAATCCCTGTCTTGTTGCCAGGGCTGGAAATTTAATTGGAATTGAGATGGGAATTCCAGCACTTTGGCTCTGTCAGCCTCCTATAAAACCGTGTCCAAGCTCCTTGTCTCCCTGAAAAAATTCCTTCCCTCTCCTGGCTGCTCCCAGACGTGATGTAAGAATCCCTGGAAGCTGCAGACGAGCTGGAAAAGGGGATTGAGCCTCACCTCTGCCTTTCCCTGGATTGCAGCAGGGTTGTTCCTCCTCCTCTGGGGACTCCCCGTGCTGTGAGTGATCCAAGAAAAGCAGCTTGGGCAGGAAAAAAGGAATCCAAGGGGAAAAAAAAATAAAAATCTGGAATTGAAGGGCTGGCTTGGGAATGTTGAACTGCTCTGGGGGAAGGGAGCTGGATTTAAATCCCATTTTGTCCTCACTGGAGCTCCTGGGGCTGGGAGGTCACCGAGGGGGGAAATCCCAGGAGCTGCCTCACCTCTGGCTGCCCTTTTCCTTGGAGCATTCCCTGGAGAAGGAATGAGGTTTTTCCATGCCTCCTTCCAGCCTCCGAGCCCCAGCAGCTTTAGGAGCTGGGAAAAGCCTCTTTAATTAATTAAAAGTGATGAATTTTCAGCAGAGAAGAGGACAGAACAGCGCTCCAGGAGCTTAGGGAAGGGACAATTCCAGCTCTGCCTGCCTCCCCTGGGAGCTGTGGGTATCATGGATGGAGGATCCAGCCAGGATCATGGCACTGATGGAATATTCTCCTCCAAATCTGCCCTTGTCCTTTGTGGAATTCACCTGGCTGGAGGTGGGAGCACCACGCCTGGAGAGGTCCAGAAGATCCCAAACCCCCTGGATCAGGCAGGAGCTGCTGGAATGCTGCTCGCTTGGAATTGTTGGACACAAAAACGTGTCCCCTCCTGCTGGGAAAGGCTTCAAGAGTTCTGGGAATGCCAAGGTGGGAAATGGAGGTGCTTTGGAGGATTTGCACCTGTAAATCCATGGAATTTGGAGTTTTCTTGGCTTTTAAATCCTCACTCTGTGCTGGTTTCCCTATAACGTCCATCAGCATTTCCTGTGAATTCAGGAGAATTGTTTTCATTGTTTTTTTCTGGGGGAAAATCAATTATTTAATTTATTTACAGGATAAAGCTCATTTTCCAAACTTCCCTTGCAACCTTCAGGGCTGGGAATGGGATTTCTGCTTTCCACCCTCATTTCCCAAATGCTGGAATTCCTGGGGATGGGGCTCCTGGGCTGGGATCATGCAGCTGGGATGGTTCTTCCAGGACTGGATCCATGAAAATTTGGACTGTCCCAGCTCCAGGGCAGCTCCAGCTCCTTGATCCCAAATAATCCTGAATTTTGACTTCTCTTCCCTCCTGAGCCCAAACCATGGATAATGAAAAGCCAAAGCCTTTCCCATGGAGCTGGATCTCACTTCCAGAGGGAATGAGGCACCTGGCACACCAGTGGGGAGGGGACTCCTCCACCCCTCAGTGTCCCTTCCCTGAAATAGGGATGAAAATTGCATCAGAAATGGGGAATTAGGGATGTCCTGAAAAAACCTGGAAAAGCTGTGGGAGAGGGGACAAAGCCAGGACTGAAGTCACCAGTGAGACCAATCCCATTGCAGGTGGACAGTGGTTTTATTTTCCATGCAAAACAGACAAAATCAGGGAATTCATGGACGTGAGGTGTCCCAGAAAATGGACATTTTAAAACTTGATCCAGATTTGGGATGTGGGAACAGCTCCATGGGAATCATGGTTTGGTCCCCTTGGACATTCCTGGTCTGTCCCAAACCTTGCTTGGGTTCAGTGGAGGGTTGGGATCATCTGAGGAAAGCAGGAAATGAGGCTGTTCCCAGAAAAAAAATCCTTAAAAACTGGTCAGGAAGGGGATGGCTGAAGAAGCAAAGGTAAAGCACACGGGAATGACACGGAGCAGATCCCACCTAGCAGCCCATGGAGCTGGGGCTGGGATTTGGGAAAAGCTCTGGATTTTCCATCTCCTGTCCATGTGCTGAGCGGGATCCATGAGGAGCTCCTGGCTGGTGGGAATGCCCCAAATCCCAGGATAAGTGATCCCAGCCCCACCTGGGCCAGCCTGGAGCAGGCAGGAATCCCAGGAACATCCCAGCTGTGGGACAGGACATTCCAGGAGCAGGGCAGGCATGCCGGGAAGGGGATTCATTCCACCAGGGATGGTTCCAGGTGGATCTGCAGCCCCTGCTCCAGAGCTCCTGTTGGAATTCCCTACAAATCCATCCCATTCCGTGTCCTGATTGCTGCTGGGAATTGCCTTGGTTTTCCCAGCCAAAGCCCCCATGGATCTGAATGTGGG
Organism: Montifringilla adamsi; assembly: GCA_017590115.1. NCBI lineage: Eukaryota > Metazoa > Chordata > Aves > Passeriformes > Passeridae > Montifringilla > Montifringilla adamsi. The sequence continues at coordinate 1,890,147 of JAGGNK010015225.1, read as the reverse complement.
TGTATCCCCAAAATACTGGGAATGTATTTTTGGAATCTGTCCCTCAGCAGGTGGGGCTGGATCCTCCTCGATCCCAGGATGGAATTCAGGATCCTGCTGTCCTTGGGAATGTCGGAACTCTTGCAGCACCTCTGGTTTGCTCTTCCATTTGGGAAGGGTCCATTTGGGAAGGATCTATTTAATAGGGAAGGGTCCATTTGGGAAGGGTTTGTTTGGGAAGGGTCCATTTGGAAAGGTTAATTTGGGAAGGGTGAATTTGGGAAGGATCCATTTGAGAACAATCCATTTGGGAAGCGTTCATTTGGGAAGGTTAATTCGGGAAGGGTGAATTTTGGAAGGATCCGTTTGAGAACAATCTGTTTGGGAAGGGTTCATTTGAGAAAGACTAATTTGGGAAGGATCCATTTGAGGACAATCCATTTGGGAAGGGTTTATCCAGGTGCCAGGTGTGGGTGGGACTCTCCCCCGGGATGCAGCTGGGAAGGGCGGATCCCTGCCTTCCCCACCACTCCTTATCAGCTGATAAGAGCTGTCCCTGCCTCAGCTCTGCCTGGAACCAGCAGATCCCTCAGCTCATCCCTTCCCACTTCCCTGGGAATTTCCTTCCCTAAAGGGGGAAGATCCCATGGGAGCTCCAGGTAGGCGATGTTTGGATTTCCAGTCTCTCCCACAGGGCTGGGATGTTCTCCTTGTCCAGCCAGGAGCTGGGAAAGGATCCCAAGCAGGGCTGGTGGGGGGAAAAGCTGTTCCCAGCCTGGATTGGTGCTTTCCTGGGAATCCCAGCGGGAAACCTCTCCCAACTTTCTGCTCAAAGCAGGGATTTCTCCCTGGGCTCTGAGCAAATCCCTCCTTCCAAGGATGCTCTGAGCATCCTGATGGCTGAGCCTGGGACACCTGGGGACACCTGGACAGCCCACAAAGGGATGAGTGTCCAACTGGACACGGAGCAGGTGTGACCTTGTTCTTCCCATGCCTCAGTTTCCCTGCATGGAAAATGGGGACAATGCCCGTGTCCTGCTGGATGAGAACACCAGGAATTTGCTGGGCTATAAAAATCCATATAATCCAAGATTCCAGTGCATTGCAATGGGAAAAGGCCCACCCTGTGCACCCCTGGAGCTGAGGCAGGAGGTCGTTGTCCCTCTGGTGGCTCTCCAGGACGTTTCCCACCCACCAGGACATCTCCAGCCCTCTGGCTGTCCCGTGGTGTCCCACCTGGAATGTCCCCGTGGCCATGCCCTGGATGGGGTTGGCGGGGTCTCATTTCCCCCTCTTGGTGAGCGCCTCCCAGGGAAGAAGGGCCAAATTTATCTCCCAAATTTCTTTCCCAAATTTCTCTCCACCTCCCAAACCTGCTGCATTCAGGGATGAGGGAAGAGGTGGAATTTCAGTAGGGCTGGGAGGTGGAGAGAAAGGTTTAGAGGAAGGGATGAATATTCCAAGGTGAAGGGTGGGAGCGTGGGGGGCCAGGGAGGAGCGGGGTGAGCACGGATGGTCTGTGGGTGAAGAGCTGGACCTGGACCAGCTGGAAAACTGAGCAGAGGGAAAGTGGGAAGGGACAGGGGGGGATTTGTGGTGGGACCCAAGGTGGGTTTGGAGCAGCCACAGAGCCACCTGCAGGTCCTGGGATCCAAACCCAGCTGAGGCTGTGGGGTGGCCCTGGCCAGACCCATCTGGGGACACTGGGGCTGTGTGGGTGACAATGGCCAGGGCCCATCTGGGGACACCAGGGCTGTATGGGTGACAATGGCCAGGGCCCATCTGGGGACACCGGGGCTATATCGGTGGCCCTGGCTGGACCCATCAGGGGACACCGGGGCTATGTGGGTGACAATGGCCAGGGCCCATCTGGGGACACCGGGGCCATATTGGTGGCTCTGGCAAGGGCCCATCAGGGGACAATGGGGCTGTGTGGGTGGCCCTGGCTGGATGCATCAGAGGCCACCAGGGCTGTGTGGGTGACAATGGCCAGTGCCCATCAGGGGACAACGGGGCTGTGTGGGTGGGGAGGTTGATGCTGAAGGTGCTGGTGACAAACTCAAGGAAATCCCAGGAGGTGGAACCAGGAAATCCCTCCTGAGGTTGTCTCCGTACTTTTCCCATCCCTGTGGATTGGTGGCCGTGGCAGGAACAGCTCGTGGCGGGATTTGGGACGGCTGTGGTGGGGACAGGGCCACGAGGCTGAGCTGGGGGAGGTTTCGGAATCCCTACAGACCCAAGGGAGCAGCCGGGGCAGGAGATGGGACAACAAAGCATTGGAAACTCCAGAGATCACAGCTTTAATTAGGAACCTTCCCGGGTGACGCGTCCCCTGCGCCCGGCTGGGGACAGGAACCTCTTCCCTGCGCGTGGAAATGTCCGGAAGGAATGACGGAGGACAGCGGGGAGGAGAGAAGGGGAGGAGGAGGAACATGGACGTGAGGTCGCTCGATGGTGGCAGCGCCGATGTCACAGCCGGCCATCAGTCCCCTGCGGCGGTGGCCCAGTCACTTCCTCCGCCCGATCTGGGCCATGAGGTGCGCGTTGGCCGCCGCCTTGGCCCGCAAGTTCTTGGCCTTGGCGATGTTGAAGAGGATGTTCATGATGTTGGTGGGGACGTCGAGGGACAGCGTCACCTTGGTGCGCCGGTCGCTCTTGGCCTGGTTCTGGTAGGTCTTGCCCTTCACCTGCGCCTGGGACACGTATTTGTAGTGGCCATCCCCCGGGAATGTCCTTTTCCCCAGCTCTTCCTCCGCCACGTCCTCCTCGGACGCCTCCTCCAGGGACGGCGACTCGGAGCCGCGCTTGTCCAGGACGGCGTTCTCCTCGGGAAGGATCTTGTGCGCCTCCGACAGGGCGGCGTTGAGGCAGCTGAAGATGGAGGCGGCGTTGGAGAGGCTGAGGGCCCGGCCGGTGCCGGCAGCTCCCAGCAGGATGAGGAGCAGCAGCAGCCTGGCGTGGGACATGGCGGTGGCCTGGCCGTGGAGACACCCAGGGGAGGGCAGAGAGGGACGTGAGCTTCCCGTGGGACGTGGGGAGATCCAGATCTCCTCATCCCTTCCCGATCCCTAAACTCCCCTTCCTGCGCTCTTGGAGTCACCTCCCAGGTCCCATCCGATGGTGTGGACAGGTGGGAAAGAGTTTCCTTGGGATGCAAGCCCCAGCCCTTGGTTTTGGGGTGCTGGTGAGAGGTGGGATGTCCAAGGAGCTTCTCTTCCTTGGAGCTTCTATGGAATTTCCATGGAGAGGAGGATTTGGACTTTGCTTCCATGGAGCTTCCATGGAGAGGGGGACTTGGCCTCTCCTTCATGGAGTTTCCATGGAATTTCCATAGAGCTTCCATGCAGGTGAAGGTTTGGCCTTTCCTTCATGGAACTTCCATGGATGAGAGGATTTGGCCTTCTCTTCCATGGAACTTCCACAGAGCTTCCATGGAGAGGAGGACTTGGCCTGTCCTTCATGGAGCTTCCATGGAGTTTCCATGGAGAGGAGGACTTGGCCTTTCCTTAATGAAGTTTCCATGGAGTTTCCACAGAGTTTCCATGGAGGTGAGGGTTTGGCCTTTCCTTTGTGGAGTTTGCATGGAACTTCCATGGATGAGGAGTACTTGGCCTTTCCTTCATGGAACTTGCATGGAGATTCCATGGATGAGAGGATTTGGCCTTTCCTTCATGGAACTTCTAAGGAGCTTCCATGGACAAGAGGATTTGGCCTTTGCTTCCATGGAACTTCCACAGAGCTTCCACGAGGAGGAGGACTTGGCCTTTCCTTCATGGAGCTTCCATGGAGAGGAGGACTTGGCCTGTCCTTCATGGCACACATGTGGCTGCTGCAGGCCCTGTTTGGACCTCAGGAATCCCATGGATCCCTCTCCACCTCCCTGGAGTATCCCTGGGTGCCGCAAAGGCGGCATTCCCGGTCCCCTGCTGCCCTGCAGTCACCAGAGATGTTCCTCAAGCCCATCCCACCTCCCTCAGTCCCAAGAGGACGCGGGAATGACGATCCCGTGTGATGGCCCCGTGTCCCCTCTCCAGCCCTGCCTTCGGGTGCTCCGGGATTGCTCCATCCCCAGCATCCTCCTGCTTGAAATATGGCCATTTTTGGGGTCTTTTTGGGGTCTTTTTTGGGCCGTTTTTGGGGGCTGTAAATCCCTGGATAAATCTCCTGGATAACTCTCCACAAACCCTCCCCGTCTCCCTTTATCCCCACCTGACCTCTCCAAAAAGCCCCCAAGGATCTCCCGTGGGGCTTTTTGCCCATTCCCAGGATGGAAAAATGTCCCCAGCCAACCCTGCGGGCTCTCCAAGCGCCTGGAATCCTGCTGGCATTCCCAAAACCCTGAAAACATGCTGGAATTCCCAAAACCCTGGAATCCTGCTGGAATTCCCAAAAACCTGGAATCCTCTGGAATTCCAAAAATCTGGACTCCTGCTGGAATTATCAAAATCCTGTACTCCTGCTGGAATTTCCAAAACCCTGGAATCCTTCTGGTATTCCCAAAACCCTGGAATCCTGCTGGCATTCCCAAAAACCTGGAATCCTCTGGAATTCAAAAAATCTGGACTCCTGCTGGAATTATCAAACTCCTGTACTCCTGCTGGAATTCCCAAAACCCTGGAATCCTGCTGGCATTCCCAAAAACCTGGAATCCTCTGGAATTCCTAAAACCTGGAATCTCGCTGCCATTCCCAAAACCATGGAATCCTGCTGGCATTCCCAAAACCCTGGAATCCTTCTGGTATTCCCAAAAACCTGGAATCCTCTGGAATTCCCAAAACCCTGGAATCCTGCTGGCATTCCAAAACCCTGGAATCCTGCTGGCATTCCCAAAAACCTGGAATCCTTCTGGTATTCCCAAAAATCTGGAATCCTGCTGCCATTCCCAAAAAACTGGAACCCTTCTGGCATTCCCAAAAACCTGGAATCCTCTGGAATTCCTAAAACCTGGAATCTCGCTGCCATTCCCAAAACCCTGGAATCCTTCTGGTATTCCCAAAAATCTGGAATCCTGCTGCCATTCCCAAAAAACTGGAACCCTTCTGGCATTCCCAAAAACCTGGAATCCTCTGGAATTCCTAAAACCTGGAATCTCGCTGCCATTCCCAAAACCCTGGAATCCTTCTGGTATTCCCAAAAATCTGGAATCCTGCTGCCATTCCCAAAAAACTGGAACCCTTCTGGCATTCCCAAACCCCTGGACTCCTGCTGGTATTCCCAAACCCCTGGAACCCTGCGGGCATTCCCAAACCCCTGGACTCCTGCTGCCGTTCCCAAAACCTGGAATGCTCTGACATTCCCAATCTTCTGGCCCCATCTTGCGGCCAGCGGCTCGCACGGCAATTCCTGGCCGGGGCCAGTCCCCAGGGATGGCGGGGACCTCAGCTGGGGCTGGAATTCCATCCCGGATTTTGGGGTTGGGAGCGGCTGATTTCATCCCATGGGGGTTTGCGGAGCAGCAGGAGCTCTTGGGAATACCCCTGGGAATGGGGGATGTTCCTCAGATCCATCCAAACTCCATCCTCGGTCTGGGATCTGTCACCGGCTGAGCCACCATCCCTAAAATTGCCCTTCCCTGTCCGTGGAGGGGGAATTTTGGGCAGGTTTATTCCCTTAATTCTGCCCTTTTCCATCCCTTGGAGTGGGATTTTTGGGAAGATTTATTCCCTTAATTCTGCCCTTTGCAATCCTTTGGAGAGGAAATTTTGGGAAATTTTATCCCCTTAACTCTGTCCTTTTCCATACCTTGGAGTGGGAATTTTGGGCAGGTTTATTCCCTTAATTCTGCCCTTTATTGTCCAGGGAGGGAGAGATTTGGGAAGTTTCATCCTCTGAATTCTGCCTTTTGCCATTCCTTGCAGAGGAATTTTGAGAAGGTCTTTTCCCCTTAAATTTGCCCTTTGCTCTTCCTCAGAGTGGGAATTTTGGGCAGGTTTATTCCCTTAATTCTGCCCTTTATTGTCCAGGGAGGGAGAGATTTGGGAAGTTTCATCCTCTAAATTCTGCCCTTTCCCATCCTTTGGAAAGGTTTTATCCCCTTAACTCTGCCCTTTTCCATACCTTGGAGTGGGAATTTTGGGCAGGTTTATTCCCTTTAATTCTGCCCTTTTTTGTCCAGGGAGGGAGAGATTTGGGAAGTTTCATCCTCTGAATTCTGCCTTTTGCCATTCCTTGCAGAGGGAATTTTGGGCAGGTTTATTCCCTTAACTCTGCCCTTTATTGCCAGTAGAGTGGGAGCTTTGGGAATTTTTATCCTCTAAATTCTGCCTATTGCCATCCCTTGGAGAGGGAATTTTGGAAAGGTCTTTTCCCCTTAAATTTGCCCTTTGCTGTTCCTCAGAGGGGGAATTTTGGAAAGTTTTATCCTCTAAATTCTGTCTCTTGCTCTTCCTTGGAGTGGGAATTTTGGGCAGGTTTATTCCCATGAACTCTGCCCTTTATTGTCCGTTGAGGGAGAGATTTGGGAAGTTTTATCCCCTGAATTCTGCCTTTTGCCATTCCTTGGAGGGAGAATTTTGGGAAGGTTTCTTCCCTCAATACTTCCCTTTTCCATCCCTTGGAGAGGGAATTTTGGGAAGGTCTTTCCCCTTAAATTTACCCTTTGCAGTTCCTCAGAGTGGGAATTTTGGGCAGGTTTATTCCCATGAACTCTGCCCTTTATTGCCTGTGGAGGGAGACATTTGGGAAGTTTTATCCCCTAAATTTTGCCTTTTGCCATTCCTTGGAGGGGGAATTTTGGGAAGTTTTATCCTCTAAATTCTGCCCTTTCCCATCCTTTGGAAAGGGAATTTTGGGAAGGTTTTATCCCCTTAACTCTGTCCTTTTCCATCCCTTGGAGTGGGAATTTTGGGCAGGTTTATTCCCTTAATTCTCTCCTTTAGTGTCCAGGGAAGGAGAGATTTGGGAAGTTTTATCCCCTAAATTCTGCATTTTGCTATGCCATGAGGTGGGAATTTTGGGAAGGTTTATCCCTTCAATACTTCCCTTTTCCATCCCTTGGAGAGGGAATTTTGGGAAGGTCTTTCCCCTTAAATTTGCCCTTTGCAGTTCCTCAGAGTGGGAATTTTGGGAAGGTTTATCCCTTCAATACTTCCCATTTCCATCCTTTGGAGAGGGAATTTTGGGAAGTTCTTTTCCCTTAAATTTGCCCTTTGCAGTTCCTCGGAGTGGGAATTTTGGGGAGGTTCATCCCTTTGCCTCTGCTCTCCATGGAAAAGGGGAGAGATTTGGGAAGTTCATTCCCTGAACTCTTCCCTTTCCCTCCTTCCCCAGGGGAGATTTGGCCGTGCCAATCCTCCCTCAGGATTTTAGGGATCTGCTCCATTTCCACTTCTTTGCCTCCCATTTCGCCCCTTTCCCAAACCCCAAAATCCATCCCGTCCACCTTCCCCTGGATCGGGATGGGAGAGGAAGAGGAGCAGCCATGGATTGATCCAGGGAAAGCTTTTCCTGCAGGATCAAGGGAGGAAAACCCTTCCCAGACATTCAACCCCCACACGGGATCATTTTGAATCCCAAACTTTCCTCCAGCCCCAAATCCCACATTTGGCCATTTAAACATGAACATATCCCAGGATTTAATTTTTCTTGGAAAAGGGGCTGGAGATTTTGGGAACGGGGATTTTTCCATGTGATCCAAGGCTGGGATCCCAAAAAACTCGGGATGAAGATTCCTCCCACCCCAAAATTCCCTTTTATTTTTTTTTTTTTTTCCCAGCTGTGTTTCACCTCCCTCCACCCTGCAGGATGGGATGGGAATTCAGGGATTGGGGATTTTCTCACCCCAAATCCTGGATGGGGAATGGGAATGTCCCCCAAAACCCTTCCAGAGCTGGCAAAGCTCCTGGGAGAGCCCCGGGATGTTCCTGCCCTGCCTGGAATCCCGGAGCAGCATCTCCCTCATCTCGGGCTGAATCCAGCGCCTTTTCCTGCGATTTTTCCAGCTTTTCCCGCTCAACAAAACTCCGGGAATCTCAGATGAGCAAAGGGAAAACGCGGCTGAAGCCATCCACACCCATTCCTGCTCCTCGCCGGGATGGATATCCTGGCAAAAGCAGCAGGAATCAAGGAAAAAAACCAAGGAAAAGCTGATTTTTTTTTTTTTTTTTTTTTTTTTGGGATTGGGTTTATTTTTACCGGGAGTGGGGTGAGGTTGTGCCCTTCCGCTCCGGGAAGTTTTTATGGAGCAGGAAAAAAAGCTGGAATTGTTGGTTCCTCCTTGCTAAAAAAAAAAAAAAAAAAAAAAGGCAGGAAAAGGAGGAAAAGCCCCCGCGGTGGATCTGAGGAAATGGGAATGAAATCCGCGCTGCCGGAGCCGCTCCTCCCGCCGGGAATTGCCGGGACAGCCGGGAGCGTTTGCCGGGAATTTTATCGGGATGCTGCCGACCCTGATAAAGCTCCCGGAGCTCGGCTGGGAAGGAGAAAAGCGCCTCATTCCAGCCAGGAAAACCGGGATCGCCGCCTCTCCCTGCGGCAGAGGACGGGATGGAGCGCGATTTTCCCGAGTAAGTCCGGGATAAATCTGGGAATGGGATCTGGAGACTCCTTAAACTCTGTCTGGTTCTTCCCCCGTGAGCTTTTCCCGGGGATGATTCCCAAAATCCAGGCGGGCTCGGTGGGGGGTGAGGGGGGGTAGCTGTGCCTCGCTCTCCTCCCCATCCCTGCAGTGACAGAAGGGATTTATCTCCCTAATTTTCCTTTTTCCAAGATTTCCCAATCCTTCCAATGCTGCCTATCCCAGTCTGCCTCCCAAAATTGCTGGAATAATAATAATAAAAAAATTGGTTTTCCTAGGAGGGAGGGCGAGGGGAATTATGAATCCCTTGATATCAAGATATCTTGGATTGCTTTTCCCTACCTTGCCTATATTTTTTTCCCTGAAAAAAGAAAACGCCTGGAAAATTCCATGCCTGGAGCGTGGATTTCCCTCCTCCAAGGACATTTTCCCTCCCCAACAAAGATTTTGTGGGAAAACAAATTTGTGGGGGAATAAAACTCAGGGAAAACAGCCCAGGATGGGATCTGGAGGTGGAAAAGTCTCTCAGTCCCTAAAAAAAAAACCACCCGGGAATCTGATTTCCCAAGGAAAACCCTGAAATATTTAAAGTTTCTGCAGATGGGGGAATAAATGAAATCCAGGCACTCACCTGCTTCTCCTGGATGCTTGGGATGGGAAGGATTTGCCGTGGAATCACTCCCAGGAAAGAGGCATCAGGAGCCTTTCCCAAACTTCTCCTCCCTGCTTGTTTTTCCCAGGGACTGGGATATTTTTTTTCCCTCTCTCTGGAAACCTTTTCCCCCCTCCCTGGTGTATTTATAAAAAAGCCAGGGATCACGGGGTTGGAGTCGTGATTCCAGACGCGGAGCCTTGGCTTGGGAATGATTTCATTAAGATGAGATCAGAGCGAGCCGGCGACGTCACGGAGCCTCTCCCCATCCGCAGGGAAAAAACCGGGAATTGGGGAGGGGGTGGGGGGGGGGGAAAAAGACGTTGGATCCCAAAATCTGGGAAGAGTCACCCCAAAGTGGGGCTGGCGTCAGTGCTGGGATTCTGTAGGATCACGCACGGCTTCGTCCCCGGGGTTTTGGGGACAGGGATGTTTTCATTCCAAAGGTTTTTCCGGCTCTGAGGATGCCATGGGTTGAGGTTATCCCAAAGAATGTGGTTTTGTTCCCGGAGTGGGGATTTGGAAGGATTTTCCCTGTTTTTCCCATTTCCAGGGAATTTTCTCTTCCCACTCATGCAGGGAAACTCTTGGAAAAATGGAGATTTTTTTGGGAAACTTCTTCCAGGATTTGTTTGCACGATCCCAGGTGAAGCTTTGGGAGAGGATGGGAAGGACGAGGTGTGGGATGAGGGGAAAAAGCTCCAATTCCCTAAAACTCCAGCAGGATTAACTGGGATCATCCCAAAACAGCAGGTGGGGAAAATTCCCAGTTTGGGCTCCCAGCACCAGACTGGTCCCAGTAAACCCAGAGAGGAAACTCCTGGAATTCCCCAAGGTTTGGGAGAAGAAGAGGATCAGGATGGAGATCAGAATGGGGATGGAGGTGGAGATAAGGGAACAGGGACGGAGATTTGGGAGCAAGGATGGGGATTTGGGAGCAGGGATAGGGATGAAGATTTGGGAAGAAGGGTGGAGATTTGGGAACAAGGATGGAGATTTGGGAACAAGGATGGAGATTTGGGAACAAGGATGGAGATTTGGGAACAAGGATGAAGATTTGGGAGCAGGGATGGGGATGGAGATTTGGGACCAGGGATTTTTCCATATGAACCAAGGAAGATCTCCGGTCTCTCCAAAGGGTGCCACATGGATTTGTGGCTGGTTCGGATTCTCCTGGAGGCTCCAGGACCAAATTATCCCAAATTCCTTTCTGAAACTTCCTTGGAAAAGCCTTTGCTGAGCTGGAGGGGAGCAGTTATCCCTGGGAATGGGGCAAATCCTGCTAAAAGTGGGGAAAATCCCTGGAGAAACCCCTGGAGCCAGCAGAGAGCCGGGATGGGCTCTGATTTAGGCTGGGGAGATGTTCCCACTCCCAGCCTGGAGAGAAGGAGCCAGAACTGTGGGAATTCCTGGATGAGGAGCCAGGATCTGAGCTGGGAATGGTGGGAGCTTCCCTTTGCCTCCAAACCTTGGGAATTCTGCCCAGTCAGGATCCTCCTCTCCAGCAATTCCTTCCTTTCCCACCTCAACTCGGAGCTTCCGCCTCCTGGAATGAGGTTTTGGTTTCCCTCCTCCCCTGAGGGCTGGAAGGGAATTTTTTCTCCAAATGTTGGGAATTTTGGAGCTGTTTCTGGGAAAGAAAACTTCCAGGCGACTCCAGCACAAGGAGCTGGGTGGGAAAATCCACGTGAGGGATTTTTCCAAGGAAAAGGATCAGGGCATGGGACTGAGAGATTTTTCCACCTCTGGATCCCATCCTGGGCTGTTTTCCTGAGTTTTATTCACCCACAAATTTATTTTCCTACAAAAACCTTTGTTGGGAAAGGAAAATGTCCTTGGAGGAGGCAAATCCATGCTCTAGATATGGAATTTTCTGTGTTTCAGACATGGAAATTTCAGAGTGGTTTTATTAAGAAAAAATAGGGAACAGAAGCAGAAAAAAGAAGGAATTTCCTGGTTCATCCCTTGAAAAGCAAATCCAGCTTTTTTGGCTGCCATGGTTTGGAATTCCTCACTCTGGGAGGAGAATTTGCTGCAGGAAAATTGTGTTTCCAAGGGAAAATTCCATCAAAATATCCCTTGGGAAGGAGCGAGCTGAGCCAGGAACATCTGAGGGCACCCACAGGACCTGGAGGCCTCAAACTTCCCAAAAGTTTCCTTGAAAAAGTCCCGAATTTATGAAAAATGCAGGAAGTGAGGAGCAATCCCTCACTTCCCTGGGATTCCACCTCTCCTCACCTTTTCCCCGAGCTGAATTTCCGGGAGTGAATCATTGCTCAGGGATCATTAAAATTTCATCTCCACAAGCTGGGGAAAATCAGGGATTTGGGGTCATTCCACTCCAGGAACTTCAAAAAAAAATCCCAAATCCCAGAAGTTTTGCCAGGGAAAATCAGGGATTTGGGGTCATTCCACACCAGGAACTTCAAAAAAAAATCCCAAATCCCAGAAGTTTTGCCAGGGAAAATCAGGGATTTGGGGTCAATCCACACCAGGAACTTCAAAAAAAATCCCAAATCCCAGAAGTTTTGCCCAGCCCAGGAGATCCAATTTGGTGCTTCCAGCACCAGAATTCCTCGGAAGAGTCGGACATGGATGCGTTGAGGGGCAAAAAGGACTTTTCTACTTGGCTTTGTCCCTTTTTTTTCCCAATTTTTAGGGCTCAATTTGCATTTTCCAGGCTGTGGAAGGAGGAGAATTTCCCTAAAATCCTACAGCAAACCCTTCCTCTGCCACGAGGCTGATTTAGGGGATTTCATGGGATTTCTCCTCCTTCTAACCCCATTTTGGGGGTGATTTTCACTCCTTCCAACAGCTCAAATCTGTGACGTTTTCCCAAATATTGGAAAACCCCATCCAATGGGAAGAGGAGAGCTGGGAATACAAAATTTTGAATAATTATTTTGCCTTTTTTGCACTTTTTTTTTCACCTTTTCTGAGGGGATTTGCATCCCTGGATTTCCACAAAGCTCTCCGTGTTTCATCTTCCTGGGAATGAATTAAATTAGCTCAATTAATTAAATTAAATCAATTCATTCAATTAATTCAAGCCTGGAGCTTTGGATACCAATGGAATGGCAGGAAAGCTCCTTGGGATGAACTGGATTTGGGGCTATTTTGGAAATTCCCAAAAATCACTTGGGCCAAACCCAAAAATCCAACTCCAGCAGCAGCTCCTGGGCATGGAATTCAACTTGGAATTAAACTTGGAATTAAATTTGGGGTTAAATTTGGGGTTAAACTTGGAATTAAACTTGGAATTAAATTTGGAATTAAACTTGGAATTAAACTTGGAATTAAATCTGGAATTAAACTTGGAATTAAATTTGGATTTTGCTGCTTTTCCTCCAAAGGAAGAGGAGAAAAAAAGTGGTGGAAGAGAAAAAATAATCCCAAATCCTCCCAAATTTTCCTGGAATGTTTTTATTTCTTCCCCTCTGTTGCAATTCCTGCCCCTTTTCCAAAGGGATTTTTGCACCTCCCTGGCCACCACGTGGGCAGTACAGACAAAACATCCAGGGATTTGTGAAGGGAGCCTGGATCATCGCTCAGATTCCGGGAATTTTCCCTGATTTTCTGTGTCCCAATGGAAAATCCGCTTTTATCCCAAGGATCTGAGTCTTGGAGCTGCTCCTGCTTTTTCCTGCACCCAGAACTGGGATCTGATCCCACTGCAGCAGCTGGAAAAGGCTGGAAAAGCTTAGGGAATGTTTCATTCCCTCCAGGTGGGTTTTGGTGCCTTTCCAGGATTTTTTTGGGATTTTCCAGGTGGTTTCAGGTGCCAAACGGAGCAGGACAAACAGCCCAGGGTGGGATTTCTCCTTGGATCTCCAGGGACAAGCCCATCCTGATTTTTCCCCCTTTCCTGCCTGGCACTGAAGGTTTTCCACGATTTTCCAAGGGGTTTTTTGCCTTCCAGGGCAAAAAAATGGATTATGGATGGAGATTTGGGAACAGGGATGGGGGTTTGGGAACTGGGGTGGGGATTTGGGAACAGGATGGGGATTTGGGAACATGGATGGGATTTGGGAAAGGTGTGGGGATTTGGGAACATGGATGGGATTTGGGAATGAGATTGGGATTTGGGAAAAGGGGTGGGGATTTGGGAACAGGGATGGGGATTTGGGAACAGGGATGGGGATGGGGATTTGGGAACAGGGGCGGGAATTTGGGAACAGGGATGGGGATTTGGGAACAGGGATGGGGATTGGGGGACAGGGACAGGGATTTCACCCCAAAAGGACTATGGATGGCAGGAAAATCTCCCGGAGAGGATGGAGGGAGTCACAGAGGCTTTTCCAAGATTTAGGCCAGGTTGGATGAGGCTTGGAACGACCTGGGATCGTGGGAGGTGTCCCTGCCCATGGGATGAGCTTTAGGATCCTTTCCAACCAAACCATTCCAGGATTAAATCCAGCCCTCCATTAACAGCATCTTTAATTGCTCCCACTGTAAAGATCCATAATTAACGAGCCCAATTCCAGCTGGGAGCACCAGCAGGGATTTCCCGGGCTGCTTTTCCATCTGGCAGGATTTTGTCGGCTCCTTCCCGACGGATCCGATCCGATCTCCCGGCACATCCAGAGGCTGCTGGGTGAGGCTCAGCCGTGGCCATTCCAGGGCTGGCTCGTTATCCAATTACCAAATTATCCCGAGCCAGCCTCTCCTCCCTCTCCATCCCTTTTCCTTCGTCGGGGTTGCTTAGGAACTGCCGCGGACATCGGAGGCTGCGGCCGGGAGATTCCAAGATTCCCTGGCTGGATGCAGGAATCCATATTCCAACATCCAATATTCCAGGAATCCCCTCCTGGAGAGGGGCTGGGAGTGCTCCTAAATCAATGGATTTGCATCTCTGAGCCACAAATCCCGATCCAAAATCCCTCTTTATTTATTTCCAGATTCCATGAGGGTTTGTGAGCTGGCTTGATGCGCTTTAAATCCCAGATTTCCACTGCCCAGCTTGGCTTTTCCCAAGGCCTTTCTCCAAAGGATGTTCAGGAATTTTCTGCTTTGGAGCCTGGAAAGCCACCAGAAAACCTAAAACCTCTCCCCCCACTCCTGCCCTGAGGTAATTTCAAGGAACTCAATTAGGCTGCCCTGACATTTCCAGGGAAATGCTGGGGCTCCATTCCCGGAATGCTGTGGCCCTGCCAAATCCTGGATGGCAAATCCGTAGGGAACATTTGATTAATCCAGGGGGGATTAAAAAAAAATTGCAGTTCTCAGTTTCCCCTGAGCTCTGATGGGAATTTGAGCTGGGTTTAATCCGCTGAGCTCGACCTTAGGTCTGCCTAAATATTGGTTTTCATTTCCCACCTCTCCAAACCTGGATTAAATCACTTGGATCCCTCAGGAATGTGGATTTTGGTGGAGGGTTTTGAGCCAAATCATTCCCTTGGGAGGCTCTTCCAGCTCCTTTGGATGCTCCTGGACCAGGAGACCAAATCCTTTTCCAGCCTTGGATTTGGGATTTGGAGACAAAAGCTGCTGAGAAATTCCAAAGCCGGAGAGGTGAGGTCTGATTTTTAGGGATGGCACTGGGCCGGAAAGGGAAAATGAAGGGATTTTCCAAAATTTCTGGGAATAACAACACAGGAAGGGAATTTCCTCAGGCTCCCAAATCTGTTCCTCAGGCTCCCAAGTCTGTTACTCCCCTCCTGCTGCCTCCAGCCCTGTGGATTCCCAGCTCTAAAAAGGAATTTCATGGAATTTCTGCTGCTTGGCGTCTCCTCAGCCTCAGTGAGAACTTCCCACAACTTTTGCCTCCAAATCCCAAATCCTACAGGCTGGAAAGGATTTGGCCTCCTGGTCCTGGAGCATCCAAAGGAGTTGGGAAGAACCTCCCAAGAGATCCACAGGGGAAATGAGGGATTTTTGCTCTTGGATTTGGGAAAAAATTCCCAAATTTGAGTTCTTAATGAGCACTTAATTATTGACTAGGTTGTTATCCTTAATGGAATGGAAGGAAGAGGATTTTTAATAGGGAGCAATAGGACACAGGGAATGGCTTTAAATTGGGATAGGGGAGGGATGGATGGCATCTTGGGAATGAGGAATTCCTGGCTGGGCTGGAATTGCCAGAGCAGCTGGGGCTGCCCCTGCATCCCTGCAGTGCCCAAGGCCAGGCTGGAGCAGCCTGGGATAGCAGAAGTTTCCCTGTCCATGGCAGGGGTGGAATTGGATAATCCTTAAAGTCCCTTCGATCCAAAGCATTCCATGATTTTATTTTCCAACCACGGAACCTGTGGCTCCTCCAAGCCTCTGTTTCCCTGATCATTTTTGCCCATTTAATTTGGGAATGAGATTATTTCAAATCCTTTATTTCCCTGGATGGTCTCAACTCCCTGGGGCTGGAATTCCACTCATTCCATATTTCCTGAGATGCCAAATTCCAGAGGGTGCAGCATCCCAAGATCAGCATCCTTCAGCATTCCTGGGTAAATTCACACAGGGAAACCAGGAAAATGGGAAAATGTGGGAATGTTTCTCAGAATTCCACTTGTTCCCAAGGCCTGTGGAAAAGCCCAATCCCTCCCTTCCGGCTGATGCTGCTTTTCCCACCAGGAACATTTTGTTTCTTTTCCTAGGGAATATTTTTCTGGAATGTTTTTCCTCCCCAAGGACATCTCAGGACAGACCAGGATTTCAGGAGGAGAGGCTGGAATTGTCACTCTGGAAATGGCTCCTTGCCAAGGCTTACAAAATTCCATGGTTTTCATTTTTTTGGGAGAGGAAAAGGAAGAAATGTCCCCAGATCTCTGCTCCTCCCTCCTCAGTTCCTGGGATGTTGTGGGCGAGGAGAATCCTGGGATTTTGGGAGTGAGGAGAATCCTTTTCCTACTGTGCTACCAGGAGCAAAGAGCCAACCCCAAATCCCAGGAAATTTGAAACGTGAGAACGCTGAAACCTTGGAAATCTGAGCTCAGTTTTACCAAATTACATGGAAAACTTTTAATAAATCCCTGTTTTCCCATTGCAAATCCTGTAACCTTTCCCAGGGATTGTCCCATGGAGCAGACCCCTCTCAGCTGTGTCTGTGTCTCCACGGGATCAAAATCCCAGGATCTGGAATCGCTCTTACTGGATTTCCACACCTCTTCTTGGATTTCCAAAAATTGCAACTCCAAGCTCCTCGAGGAATTGGAAGTGGCATTTTTTAGGGAGAAGCCTGGTTTGGATCGCATTTTTTTTCTTGGGGATTTTAGGATAGCTCCTTTTAACCTGCCCAGGGAATTCCCAGATGGAGGAGATGGTGGGAATTCCTGAATGCCCCAGGGAATTCCCAAGTGAGGAGAGGGTGGGAATTCCTAAAGGCCCCAGGGAATTTAGGGCCAGGCCAAAAGGGATGGAGATCCACATGATCCAGCTGGAAAAATAGAAGTTCCCACCTTTCTCTGCCATTCCCAAGGTTTCCCTTTTCCAGGCGAGTGCTCCAGAATTCCACAGCATTGAGACACTTTTATTTTACAAAAACAAAACTCAGGAATTTGTGCCACCTGGTTTGGCTCAGGAATTCTGCCCTTTCCATCCTCCTTTGCCTGAACATCCAGAGGTTTCCCTCTCCTCATCCCATCATGTCCATAATTCCAGTTTTCTGACATCTTTTTTCCAACGTCTTGCTGTTTGTTTTCCTTGTCCATCCCGGAGGTGTCGGAGTCACTCCTCCCAATCCCGTTGGATTTAAATGAAGCACTTGGAGCTGCTCATCTCCCTCTGCCTGGTTTGGGAAAAAGAGGGAAGAGGAAACAATGGGAATGCTGGCTGCACTTTGGGCTCCCTCTTGGAATTCCCAAGCTCACAGTAACCCAGGAGGTCCCTGACACCACGGGATTGTCCCATCCCACATCCACAAAAAGCAAATATCCCAATCCTGGCTGGATCCTGGCTCTGGTTGGGGTCAGTCAGGGAAAATGGGCACATGGAGGACACAGGGATCTGTCTTGGATTGGGATTAATCCCATTCCCAGTGGTTGTTTCTTCCCACAAACTGTGCTGGAGGTACCTTCAGCTGCTTTGTGAAGTTTCCAGTGGCTCCTAAAGCAAATTTCCTGGAAAAAAAATTGGGCAAGAGGAGCTTCACTCATTTCCTGGTGCTGCTGGGCCTGGATTTCAAGCCCTTGGAGTGGTTTCCAAAATTATGGATCTGAGCCATTAATTCCTCTCTCTTTTCTAAGTTTCCCTCAAACCCAGAGCAGATGAACCTCAACAGAGATTTTATTTAATGGATTGTGGAGAATTCACGGATTTTTTTCCAAAGGTCTCCAGGCAGAGGGAGCTCCGAGAGAGGAATATTTTCCTTGGGAGGCTGGGATCAGTCACAGCTCCTGCCCTGCTTGGAGCAGGGTTTGCATTCCTGCCAGGCCCCATTTTCCCTGGGATGACCTGGAGATGAGGGAAAATCCACAAACCGATCCCAAAACCCCTGGATCTGGCAATAGAAGCCAAGCTGTGCTTCCAGGAGATTTTCCCATTGAACCCCTGGACGAGGTGAGACCCCCAACCCTGGGCTGTTAATCCAGACCTAAACTGGTCTAGGTTAGACTTCAGGATCTGCCTGGAGATGCCAGAGTCTGCTTGGATGGAACATTCCAGGGTTTTGAGGGCACAACATCTCCAAATTCCTGCAAAATGTCAGTCCTTGGAAAGCACAAAAGACATCCAAAACATCAGGACCTGGTGTCCAGGTGGATCCATGCACAATCCATGCCCACCCCACCCTTGGAATTAGCCCAGGGAAGATGTCCAGGAGCTCCTGGGAATGATCTGGGAATGGGCAGAGAAGAAAACCCTGCAACTTCCTGGCACTTCCACCTTAAAGAAGGGGCAGTGGGCAAATCCTGGATGGGCTTTCCTGCTGCTGGCTGGAGGAAGAGGGAATTTGGAGGGCCCAGCCTCACCTCGGGAGCTCTGGCAGCGGCGCTGGCATTCCCGCCGGGATGGGAAGCGGTTGCTGTTCCCTCGGCAGCCCCCGAACAGGAAGGGCCGGCAGGAGTTGGTGGGGCCATGGAAGTACCAGAGCAGGGAATGGTGCTGGCAGGAGCCCTCATCCATGGGCTGCAGGCACCGGGCTGCAGGAAAACACCCCACAATTCCCATGGGTTGGATCAGGGTGGGAAAGTACCCCACAATTCCCATGGGTTGGATCAGGGTGGGAAAACACCCCAGAATTCCCATGGGCTGGATCCCAGTGGGAAAGCACCCCACAATTCCCATGGGTTGGATCAGGGTGGGAAAGTACCCCACAGTTCCCATGGGTTGGATCAGGGTGGGAAAGTACCCCACAGTTCCCATGGGTTGGATCAGGGTGGGAAAGTACCCCACAGTTCCCATGGGTTGGATCAGGGTGGGAAAGTACCCCACAGTTCCCATGGGTTGGATCCCAGTGGGAAAGCACCTTAGAACTCCCATGGGTTGGATCCCAGTGGGAAAACACCCCAGAATTCCCATGGGTTGGATCCCAGTGGGAAAGCACCCCACAATTCCCATGGGTTGGATCCCAGTGGGAAAGCACCCCACAATTCCCATGGGTTGGATCTGGGCCTCATTCCTGTCCAATCCCACATTCCCCACGGCTTGGCTCCAAGTGGGAAAACACCCCACATCCACCCCAGGGGTTGTATCCATTCTGGAAAACACCCCACAAGCATCCAGGGGCTGGATCCAAGTGGGAAAAGGCCACACTTTGGAAAACATCCCCATAACGGTCCATGGATTGGATTTGCTCTGGAAAACATCCCACACCCACCCGTGGGATGGATCCCAGAGTGGACAGAGGAGGGAATCCAGCACTGGATTCCCAAAGTGGAAAAATGGGGATATCCAGGAGTGGATTCCCATATTAAACAAAGGAAGGAATTAGAGTAGATTCCCAGAGTAGACAAAGGGGGGATCCAGCACTGGATTCCCAGAGGGAACAATGGGAAAATCCAGGAGAGGATTCCCAGAGTGGACAAAGGGCACATCCAGCAGTGGATTCCCAGTGTGGGATGAGCTCTGTGTTGCTCCATCATCCATCACTGTGATTCCCACCATGGAGGCCCCTGACCTTTCCAAAGGGATGGTTAAAGCCTGGATTCCGGGTGGGATATTTTCCCAGGAATGTTTGCACTCAGAGAATTCCAGGAGGATCTTCCCAGTGTGTTTCTCTGGATCAAAACCCCCTCCAATTCCTTCACCACCAGCTCAACACCCCTGGGGCAAACCCAGCTGCTTTAAGCCAAGCCCAAACCGAGGTTTAACCTTGTGTAACTCCTTCAGTGCCACATCCCTTGATCCCAAGCCAAGCCACCTGGGAAGTGACTTCCTAAAATGCCACTTAATTCCCAGCTTTTCACCTGGTAATTGGCTGCCGACTTCTCCCTGAGAGGCTCCCGCCGTCTGCTGCGCCGGGGCTGGGGGGGAAAAAAGCCAAGGAAATCACACGGAATGAGGGCGCGCAAACAAATTATCCCTCATTTAAATAAAGATCCTTGGAGCCTTCCGTGGAGCCTAACGAGTTCTCCTAATAAATGTCACGGAGCAACCGGCCACGGGCAGCGAGGAACCGGCGGCAATAAAACCCTTAATGGTGTTAAACAACTCCGTGGGAAAGGTTGGGCGTTCGTCAGAGAAAATGGAAGTGTTGGTGGTTGTTTGCCTGAGATAAATGTCAGGCTGGAGTTCGGGAGGCTCGGAAAAGCCGGGAGCGATTGGAATCTGGCAGCAATAACGCTCCGGCTGCAGAATCCTGTTAACATTTGGAGCCGCTCCGCGCTCGTCACTTAGCAGAGGGATTTATGAGCCCTCCTGCCTCAGCCCTAGCTTTTAATGGGATTGTTGGCTGCTGCCGTGATTTGATAACACCTGGAATGTCCCATCCATCTGATCCCCAGCGCTGCCGTGGTATAAATCGAGTTTAGATCCTGATGGGAGACTTTGACGTCCGGCACAGACGTCGGGAGAGCGCCCGGAGTGGGGCGGGAGGGGAGTGGGGATTGCTGGGGTTTGGTTCTAGTTTTGGCTGGATTTTTTGGGATGTGTTCATTCCTTACATGGGGCCATCATCCATGGGTTTGACTTAAAACCCTCCCCAAAGCTCTTCCCAAAGCTCTCCGTCCTGGAGAATCATGGAATCGTAGAATATGAGCTTGGAATTGGATGATCCTTAAGGCCCCTTCCAACCCAAACTATTCCATGCCTCAAGTTGGAAAGGGGGCTGTAAAAACCCTGGAACCCAAATCTCTGTTGGACCCCTTGGCCTGGAATTGGATGATTTTTAAGGCCCTTCCATCCCAAACCATTCCATGTCTCAAATTCGAAGGGATCAATGAAGACCATCGAGTCCAACTTTCTGTTGGAATCCCTGCCTTGGAATTGGACGATTTTTAAGGCCCCTTCCATCCCAAACCATTCCATGTCCCAAACTGGACAGAGGCCTCTAAAAACCCTAGAATCCAACTCTCTGTTGGACCCCTTGGCCTGGAATTGGTTGATTTTTAAGATCCTTTCCATCCCAAACCATTCCATGTCCTAATTTAGAAGGTGTTGGAAGGATCATGGAGTTCAAGTCCCTCTTAGACTGGAATTTGTAGCATTGGAGCATTGGAGCATTGGAGCATTGGAGCATTTTCCCTCTTGGAAAACACTAACAGGAACAGCTCCAGTTGTTTTTCCATGAGGAAAAGTCTGTGGAAAACATGTTTTTCCATGTTTTTAAGCTGTGGTTTTATCCTTTATTACAACGTTTACGAGGCCCTGGACAGAAATAGTCTGGGATGCTTGATCTCAGAGATGCCATTTCTGCATGGCTGGAAGTTTTACTGGAATTTGCCAAGGATGTGGTGGGAAAAGTGGGACAAAATCAGCCTGGAAATGACTGCTTCCTCCCAGCTTTTGAAAAGGAACCCTGTGGAAGGTTGGGATCACCACTGATCCCACGAATATTTAGGTTTTCCTCACCTTCCAGGGGCATTGGCTTGTGTCATCTCCAAGAGTGTGGGAGCCCTCACTGGGAATCCCATCCCTGCCTCATCCCTGCCCAATTCCAGGGAATAGGATTTATCACAGAACGCTCCAGAGGATTCCGTGGTTGGAAAGATGGGAAGGAGGCAGCTGAACTCACCTGCAAGGAGTGGAGGTGGCTCCATGAAGGCCTTCACCGTGGTCTTGCCGTGAGTTGTGCCAAGCTTTTCTTCCCAATTTCCACCATTCCCAGTGTATTCCCGAGGCTGGGAATACCCATGGAGACGCCTGTGGACTTCAGCCACCTCCAGACCTGTGGATTGAGGGCCACTGAGGATGAATCCAACGGTTTGGGGTGGGCAGATGAGCTCTCCAGGCTCTGTGGACCATTGGATTTGAGGATTCCATGAGCCCTGGAGCTCATCCTGAGGAATGGTTTGGGACGGTGGAAAAATCCCAGAATTGTGTGGGCGGGGATTGGGATTTCTGTGGGCTCAGCTTTAAAAACTGGGAGTCAGGGAGGGATTTGATCATGTCCTGGAGGAGAGGGTGAAAACAGGAGACTTCCATGTATCCCTCTGATCCCTCAGATTCCTCCCAGGAAGACCCATCCCCCTCAAACCAACATCCAAAAGTTGTTGGTGATCCAACATTCTCTGCACTGAATCCCAGAAAAAACCCCATTTATTCCTAAAAACAACTTCTCACTTGCAGTTTTGGGCTAGTTTGGGGCAAGGAGAAGATCCTTTCCTGCAAGAATTCCCAGACTTACCCTTTTCCATGGACATCCTTCCCAACTCACCTCCACAACCTGAAGAGACAGGGAAGAGTTTGTTTGCTACTTTTTTCCTCAACATAAATAAGGTTTTCCAAGGAAATAATTATTTTTATGGATTATTTTTCATTCCTTTTTCCCCATTTTCAAGGATCCAAATGCTTCCAAAAACTCCAGAGGTGCTGAACCTAAAAATCTTCCTTATCCATAGGGAAAGCCCAGGGAATGGGGCAGGAAGATTCTGCTGGATCTCAAATAAATGGATTTCTTCAGGGCAAGGAAAGCAAGACCCCAAAAATTCCAGTGTTGAACCTGAAGAGACAGGGAAGAGTTTGTTTGCTACTTTTTTCCTCAACATAAATAAGGTTTTCCAAGGAAATAATTATTTTTATGGATTATTTTTCATTCCTTTTTCCCCATTTTCAAGGATCCAAATGCTTCCTAACAACTCCAGTGGCGCTGAATCTAAAAATCTTCTTTATCCATAGGGAAAGCCCAGGGAATGGGGCAGGAAGATTCTGCTGGATCTCAAATAAATGGATTTCTTCAGGGCAAGGAAAGCAAGACCCCAAAAATTCCAGTGTTGGGGTTCTGGGATAAAACCATCCCCAAATTTGTTGGTTTTGGGGTTTTCTTTTTTGGTTTTTTTTTGGGTGTGGGTTTGTGGGTTTTTTTTTGGTTTTTTTTTGGTTTTTTGTTTTTTTGGGTGTTGTTTGTTTATTTGGTGTTTTGAGGATTTTTTTTTAGTTTCTTTTTGGTTTTTTGGTTTTTTTTTTTTTTTGTTTTTTTTTTTTTTTTTTTTTTTTTTTTTTTTTTTTTTTTTTTTTGTGGTGCTGGTGGCAGTTATTCCCTGTGGGAGCAGAGTATTCTGTGTGCCAAGGAATGCCACAAAAAACTGGGAATTAAAAGGTTCAGCGACCTCCAAGTGACCCAGCACCTTTCAAATCCTTGAGGAAATGGGGGAAAGATTTGCTGACAAAACCAAATGGGAAGAGAGGGGAGGGGGTTAAGGGATAAAAATGGAGAGTTTCAGGAGGTCAGGAATCTGCAGGGCCTGGAATTCCACACTCCTGAAGAGGGGCCCCAGCTCCGCCTGCTGCTGACGGTGACATTTGGATGTGTGCTGGCATGGAAATGGCTCCAATTTAGCTGCTGGCAGGGTCACCACGGGGCCAACTCACCACAAATCCCTCTCATTTCGCTCCTCAGCACTTCCTTCACCTCTTCCTCCTGTGCCAGAGTGGGGAAAAACAGAATTCAGGGGTGAATTCCAGCCCCGGCACCATCTCCCTGCTTGTCCCACCGAGGTGGAGCCGCCTCGTTTGGGGTGTAACGGGAGCAGGGATTTGGTGTCATGGGGAGCTCGGTTTGAGATTTGCACCTCATTCCCTCTGGAAATTCCTGGTTTTCCTGCAGCCAGTTCCTCTGGCCACGAGGAGTGGGATCCCAGCCCATGTCCCACCTCAAACCTGGGCTTTCCAAGGAGTGTCCCCACCCTGCTGGCATTGTCCCACTGAGGTGGAGCCACCTCATTTGGGGTGCAATGAGATTGGAAATTTGGTGTGACGGTGAGCTCTGCTCAAGATCTGTGGTCCATTCCCTTTGGAAATTCCTGGTTTTCCTGCAGCCAGTTCCTCTGGCCACGAGGAATGGGATCCCAACCCCTGTCACCCCTCAAACCTTGGCTGGCTTTCCAAGGAATGGATGATTTTTAAGGTCCCTTCCATCCCAACCCATTCCATGTCCCAGATTGGAAGGGATCGATAAAGACCATCAAATCCAGCTCTCTGTTGGAATCCCTGCCTTGGAATTGGATGATTTTCAAGGCCTCTTCCATCCCAAATCATTCCATGTCCCAAACTGGAAGGGTCTCCAAAAACCCTTGTCACCCATCAACCCATGTCAAACCTGGGCTGGCTTTCCAGGGAGTGTTCCCACCCTCCTGGCATTGTCCCCGAAGCCACGACCTCCCAACCTTCCCTGAGCTCTGAAAAGCCACGGAACCACCTGCATCCAAATTGTCCTCCAGGATTGCCCCTTGGGAATGGGCTGTGGAACCACATTTGATCATTTGGAGCTGCACCTCATCCTGCTTTCTCTGCCTCTTTCCCAGCCAACGCCATTCCCCATGGAATGAGACCTCCAATCTCATGGATTTGGAGCCCATCCTTCATCCCTGGGACAGCCAACAGTCACTGATCCCATTGGGAATTTTCCCTGTGGGATGGTTGATGTCCTACTGGACTTCCTGGGGTCATCACCTCTTATCCTTCTTGGGATTTGAAATTTTGGGGCATTTTCCCGTGTACAGAGCTGGAATTTTCAGCAGCCCAAATTTAGGAGATCCTTTCCCACAACCCCCCTGCTAAAATTAATCCTGCTTGGAAAATTAATCCACATCCTGGAAAAATGGAAATATTGCCTTGTGTCAGTCAAGTGGACCAAAATCCGGGATGAAGGGATGTGGAGGGAGGTGCAACAGGAATTTTGTCCTGATCCATGTGGCTCAACCCTTCCTTCTTCCTCAGGATTTGGAAGCCCAGGGCAGCAGCTTTTCCCTAAAGGCACATGTCCCTCTCCTGCTTTTCCTTTGGCTTGGATCAGCCCTGGAGCACCGATCCTGTCGGACAAGCAGGAGCTGGGAGTCACGGCAAAGATGGGGGAGGGGAAATCTTCCTGGCGCTTTAGGCTTGGCTTTGTAGAGCCCAGCTCTGCTCCCGCCCCGCTCTGCCGTCCCTGGCTAACACCAACAGCCTCATTTCCCAGATATTCTCGGAGCAAATCCGTTTCTCAGCGTTTCCCTCCTCCCCTCGGCCTCTTAGGGAAGCTTTGGCCGATTTTCTCCATTTTCCCCCCGAAATGGGAAACGATTTTAGGAGAAAGCACTCACGGAAAGGCCCGGATCTCCCTTGGCTCCTTTCTGCCCAGCGGGACCATTTTCCCCCTGTTAGAAACACTTGGATCATTACCACATCTCCGGAGATTGTCCATGAAATGCTCCGGGGATAAGTGCTCCTTAGGGATGATAGCTCGCAAGGGAGAAGGGGAAAAAGCCTCACGTGTTTTCCTATAAATTTTGGGGATATCTGCGAGTGGCTCAGTGGGCAGACAGGCACGGCCTCATCCATGTGTCCATCAGATCATCCCAGATTTTTTGGGAGCTCTGCTCTATCACAACAATATTAATTAAAAACGGGAGCTGAGAGCCACTGGCTACTTCCCAAGCCTCAGCATCCTGATCATGGGATAATTAACCCATGATCACTTGCAATTATCTCTCCACGGAGAGGTCAAATCTTCCCCTGAAGAGACAGGAAAGAAGTGGGGGAAAGGGGATGGAAATCTCCAGAGGGAAAAGAACCAGGAGATGAAATCCATGGATCAAGTCAGGTCTATTTTCCATCTGGAAGAGGTGGATACATGGAGAGGGTCTGGCCTGCACAGAATCTTTGGGAATCAGCTCAAGCAGAAGATTTGAAAGTGGAGCTGCAATTCCAGTGCTGGAAAGATGGAAAAACCAGGAGATGTTGAGCTTTGTCAACAAGGGATAAAAACACCCTGACAAATTTTCCACTCAGAACTGCTGGAAACTGGATTTGTGGATTAAGGGTACTTCAAAATATTAAAGGACAAGGAGCACAAGAAGGATGATCCCAATTAAAGCCGGGAGGATCATTTTTCTCAATCCATGCTCACTCCCAGTGCCAGAAAAATCACATTATCCACCAGCAGCACATGGAGTTAAAGCAGTGCCACTCCTGACCCTAAAATCCCTTGGGACACTGGGGTTTGCAGGGTGTAGGGACTGACCCCAAACAGGCTGTGGTTGGGATCCAAAGCTCTTGTTGGAGCTCTCTGCTGAGCATTAATTGTGCATTAATTACCCTGCACTGATTATTGGTTCATTCCTGCTCTGCCTCGGGGATGTGCCGATCCAAAGTTTGATGTTTTCCCAAAGGAATCTTCCCCCCCAGCTGGAGACACCTCCAGGCAGGAATTTGGGCAGCACTGCCCTTGTCCAGCGTCTGGAATTTGGGATTCCAATGGCTCTGCTCTTGTTGGAAAATCTGGAGAGCTGAGAAATGAAACCTGGAAGGTCCAAGGTTCACCCAAACCCAGTCTGGAATTTTGGGAACCCCACTGGATCATTCCCATACTGACCACTTCTCCTTTTGGCCCATCCGTGCCTGGGGGTCCCTGGAGGCAGAGTTGGGATCTCCCTCTTTTCCCTGGTGGACCCTGGGGAGGAAAAGGAGAGTTCTGTCAGCACTTCCAGAGATATCCCACATTTCTTTGGTATTTTCCCCCAAAAACCCAACCCGGGATGGGAATCTGCTCTGGAATTCCTTCCCCTCTCTCCCAACCCCACAAGTCATTCCTGGAGCTTCTCCTTTAATTCCAGGAGAAGCCAAGGAGCGGTGTGGGAGGAAAGAGTGGCACCTCACAGCCTCTCTTTAATCAGTGTCCAAAAAAAAGCCATTTATTATCCCAGACAGGCTTTTCTGGGCTCGCTAATAACATCAAAAATTCCAGCCTTTTTAAATATCCATGAGGGAATCTTGTACTTTCGGCTCCCTCCTCCCTCCTGTGATTCCTTTGATTTATTTTTCATGGCAAGGCACAGCCTGGGGAGCAAGAGAAGGAAGAATAATTTTGTTTCCATGGGCTGGAGTGGGATTTAATCCATATTTTATTGTTCTGGAAGGACCTTTTTCCACCTTGCTCCTATAACCACCCTTCAAAATTCCTTTTAAAGATCCCTGTCACAGTTGCAGCATCTTTATTCAGTGACTTCAAGCTCTTATTTTTAAGGAAGATTCCGGTTTCCAGAGGTGTTTTTCAGGTAAAATTCAGCTTCCAAAAGGCAAATTAGCAGGGAGAAAATCCAAGTGTCTTTGGGGGAAAAAAAAGAGAAATATTTAGGAGTTGTTTTAAAGTTGATTTTGTGATGAAGGAGTAGATTAAGGAGATCTGGTGCCACAAAAAAATAAAATTATTGGGAATTTCTGGATGTGGGTTGAGGTCCTTGTTAATCCTTTCTGCCCTGCATCCCTCTTCTTGCCTTAAATCCCCCCCTTTTTTTTTTCTTTTGGGAATTCCATGGGATCACACATTTTTTGTCTTTCTGAAGAGCAGCCTCCTGTTCTGATCAACATCTCCCATTCCAGATATTGGTGCTGTAGTTTTTAATAACTTAATTAATTAAAACATTATTTTTCACGTGGAATTTGCCAAAATCCCACCAATATTTGATCCTGATGGAGCTGATGTGGTGTAAGAGTTGTCAATAACGTGTTGGGAAAAAAGCAGGAAAACTCTGCTGGAATGAGGTGGAATAGAGATTTTTTTAGTGACCCATCCCTGTCAGAATTCCTGCAAAGATCTGTAGGATAAGGAGACCTTGGAGACCCTGGATGTGATGAGATCCAGACTCATTCAGATTTTCCCAGAAAATTGGGAATTGTCCCAGCTTCCATCCTCCAAAATCCAAACTATTGCTGTCCCTGTCAGGAATCAAGCAGGGCTTACGGATAAAATTTGGTTTTCCAGGTTACTTTATCCCAACTTTTCTTTGATTCCTGGATCTTCCAGGTAATTTTTGTGTTCTTTAATCCAAGCTTGAAGCTCCCCCAGCAAAACCACGGAGGGAATTTTCATTTCCAGCCTTTTTTCACTTTGGAAAGTTATTTATTTCTCAGAGCTGTCTCAAGAAAACTTCCAGGGCAGGGTGATCCTGCTCATTGATGGAATTAACATCTCATTTCCCAGGACTTTTTTTTCCCTATTTCTAAAGGTGCCCAGCATGGCTGGAATGCAAAAATATTCATTAAAAACGGGAGCTGAGAGCCAGCGGCTCCTTCCCAAGCCCCGGCATCCTGATCCTGGGATAATGAACCACTTGGTGTCCTGATCTGTTGGAATTATCTCTCCATGGAGAGGTCATCTGGAATTATCTCTCCATGGAGAGGTCAGATGATGGGGAAGGAGGGGAGGAAAGGGGAGGGAAAATCTCCGGAGGGAAAGGAACCGGGAGATAGAATCCGTGGATCAAGATCCCGTGGGAAGAGGGAATGTGGGAGAGCTCAGGAGAGGAGGGACATGGGGACACTTCAGGGGTGTTTGGGCACACAAGGGTTTCCAGGAGTGGATCCCAGTGGGATTTGGGAGCTGTGGGATTTAGGACCTGTGGGATTCAGGATCTGTGGGGTTTGGGACCTGTGGGATTCAGAACCGGCTGGGATTCAGAACCTGCTGGGATTCCTGTGGGATTCAGAACCTGCTGGGATTCAGGACCTCTGGGATTCCTGTGGGATTCAGAACCTGTGGGGGTTGTGACCCGTGGGATTCAGGATCTCTGGGACTGAGGACCTGTGGAATTCTGCATCTGTGAATACAGTGGGATTCAGGACCTGCTGGGATTCCTGTGGGATTCAGAACCTGTGGGATTTGGAATTTTTGAAATTCAGGATCTGTGGGATTCAGGACCTGCTGGGATTGAAGACCTGTGGGATTTGGGACCAGTGGGATTCCTGTGGGATTCAGGATCTGTGGGATTCCTGTGGGATTCAGGACATGCTGGGATTGAGGACCTGTGGGATTCCTGTGGGATTCGGGACCTGCTGCTCACCTGCGGGCCTGGCTCTCCCTGTGGCCCTCGAGGTCCAGCTGCTCCAGCCCCTCCAGGCTTCCCAGGCCATCCCGCTTGTCCCTTGAATCCTCCCAATCCAGGAACTCCCTTGGCTCCCTGGGAATCACAGGGGTTTTAGGGATGGGGCAGCCAAACCTCATCCAAACACTTCCATGGCGTTGGGAATATGGGAACACCTCCCACATTCCTTGGCGTGGGAGCTTTGCTCTCCACCTTTCCTTGTCCAGATGGTGCTTGGTGACTTGGATTTTCCATCCAACTAATCCCAAGAATTCCTAAATTCCCAGCTCACCTAAAAAGAACCTTTTCATTTGTAACCCTGGGAAAAACAAGGAAAGAGAAAGATCCCAAACCCATAAATTTCATCTTCACCACTGAGCTTTCTCCCAGAGCTGCTGGAACAGAAAATATTCCCATGAAATGCAGCAGAAGGAAAAATCCAACACCCAGCAGTGGTGGAAAACAAATCTGTGGGAGAGGAGAAGGCCAGGAGAGGGAGGGAATGAGAATTCCCTGGGAATGATCTCCAAGCCACCAACCAGAGACTTCAGGAGGTGTTCGACCATCAGGGAATGGGGAACAGATTGGTTATCAATAAAATCCTTTAAGATCCCAAATCCATTGGAGACTGGAACGTGGGAAGGGCCTGAGGGGCTGGAAAATGCCAAGAGATTTGATGGAGGCTGATGAGATTTTGTTTGGGGTTTTTTTTCCCCTTAAAAATTTACTGTTTTAACAGAAATCCCAAATTTTTTTCCCATATGGCAGAGTACAAATTTAGGTGTGTTTTTTTTTTAAGGAATAAAGCAGGAAATTAAGGAATGCTGAGAAGGAAGATTTGTGAGGAGTGATCCAAGTGGGAATTCCTCAAGGAAATGAGAACAGAACTTGGGATCAGCCTGGAGACCTTTCCCATTTCCCATGCCAAGGTGGCCACAGCCTGATCCACTTCTATCCCAGGGATTTACCCTGGGAATGGTTGTGGAATAACTCTGCCAATGACTCCCAGCCCCTCTGGATGGCTTCTCCTCACACTAAACTGGCTCTTCCTGGGATTTTATCCATGGACAGAGGGGAATTTAAGGAGACCTCTCTCTCCTGCCCTTTTCCAACTGCATTCCCAACCCTAACGTTCCAGCCAGTTGACATTTCCCCTCTGGAAAGGGCACCAGTGATGTGGAAAATGTTAAATTTTGTTAACTGCACCTGATGGATGTGGGATTTATTCCTTGGAAATGGCAGCGTGCTCAGCACCAACCTTTTCTCCTTTCTCCCCAGGAATTCCCGAGGCGCCGTCGCTCCCTGAGGCTCCTGGTTCACCCTGGAAGGAGCCAAGGTAAAATCATGGCTAATGTGGGCTTGGAAAGGCTGGGATTTTGGGAATTAACTGGTTTTTCCTTGGATTAGAGTTATTTACTGAGTGTCACCTCAGTCTGGGCACTGGTGGTGTTCCAGGAGAGGGAAAATTCCCATTAAAATGGAAAAGAACCTGTGGAGCATCCCGGTTGGGATGGATGAACTCAGCTGGGGAGGTGAGTAAAGACCCCAGTCCCAATATCCAAGAATCCTCACCCAATCCATGCTGATTTATGGGAACAGATCCAGGAAAACCCAATTTATGCCCTTTGGAAGAAACAAGTGTTTTCCAGAGGTGGATTTGGGAAAACTTCTGGGAAAACTCTTGTGGGATGACCTTTAATGTCCCTTCCCAAACCATTCCATGATTCTGTGATGGTTCAGATCCTCACCTTTGGTCCATGCTGTCCATTTAACCCTGGAATTCCCGGTTTTCCAGGACTGCCAACTTCTCCCTGTGGATGGAAAAGCAGTGGAGGGGCTGTGAGGACAAAGAACCCCAAAAACATCGGGAAAACCCTGGAAAAGCAAGGAAAGGGATAACCCTGGGATGACACTCAGAGATGAAGTCTCACCTCAGCCTAGAAATTTCAGATCACTAAAATTAAACTATTAATGAATGAGACAAATTAACAAACTAACACTAATTTAACTCAACACCAAGATAATTTGGAATCCTTAAAACTGGAGATTATCCCAAGGCCAAGCTCTCCTGGAGGGAAGCAGGTGGGGAATTCCCTAGATAAAAAATCAGTTACCAAATGGAGCGGGGCTCATGAATCCAAACGTTAATAGTGACAATAATAAAAATAATATTAATTAAAAAAATTATTATAGCCACAATAATAACAACAACATTGCCTCTGTCACCAACAGCTCCCATTTCTCTTATCAAGCTTCCCAATCCCTCCATAAAAAGCCCATTAAGGCTCATTGGATGTTGTTTACTGATAAGGAACTAATGGTGGTGATAAGAGCCTGGCACCAATTTAGACCTGAGCCCAGGCTGTTGCTAAGCCACGGATCAGGAGGGATTTGGGCTGGGTTTGGTTTAGTTTTTAACCCTAGATTATCTCAAAGTTCCCTGTAAGCCTTAAAGCTTCCCGATCCATGATTCCCTGCTCCTCAGAGGCCTTCCAGGAGGGATTTTCCCCCAGAAATGGAGTGGATTCCTCAGGATTCTGTGCCATGGATCAGGAGGGATTTGGGCTGGGTTTGGTTTAGATTTTAACCCTAGATTATTCCAAAGTTCCCTGCAAGCCTTAAAGCTTCCTGATCCATAATTCCCTGCTCTTCTCAAGCCTTCCAGGAGGGATTTTCCCACAGAAATGGAGTGGATTCCTCAGGATTCTGTGCCATGGATC
This sequence comes from Montifringilla adamsi, assembly GCA_017590115.1. Classification (NCBI taxonomy): domain Eukaryota; kingdom Metazoa; phylum Chordata; class Aves; order Passeriformes; family Passeridae; genus Montifringilla; species Montifringilla adamsi. The sequence continues at coordinate 1,858,920 of JAGGNK010015225.1, read as the reverse complement.
AGGAGGGATTTGGGCTGGGTTTGGTTTAGTTTTTAACCCTAGATTATCTCAAAGTTCCCTGTAAGCCTTAAAGCTTCCCGATCCATGATTCCCTGCTCTTCACAGGCCTTCCAGGAGGGATTTCCCCCAGAAATGGGGTGGATTCCTCAGGATTCCATGCATGAAGCTTTCCTGGGAACGAGTGGGAAGCAGTTTTGGGAATGGGGCAGCTGGAGCAGGGTGGAAAGCTGGCCTTGGCTCACCTTGGCACCTTTGGCTCCGGGAGCGCCGATCCGGCCTGGAAGCCCCCGCAAGCCCTGAGAATTAAGGAGATGACAGGGAATGAGGGCAGAGGAGGAATTCTGGGGCTGCTGGAAGCTCCTTCCCCACCTCTGCTCGTCCCAGCCTTTTTTTCCCCAGGATCACGGAGTGGTTGAGGTTGGAAGGAGCTCTGGAGAACATTTCTCCAACTCCCAATCCGAGCGGTGCCATCCAAAGCTGTTCCACCACGTTCCCACGTTTTGGGCATCTCCAAGGATGAGGATTTCCCGGGATCTCATCCATGTCCTACCTTTGTCCCTTTCTGCCCGGTGTCACCAGTGGTCCCAGGGTCACCTTTCCCTCCCTACATGGAAAAAAAAAGGACAAAGGAGATGAATTTTTGGGAATAATGGGCCAAAATTCCATCCATGTGCCAGAAGTTTTTTGGGACCCTCCCTATCATGAAGGAGCTGATCCCAGGAAATCCATGAGGGATTTAGTGAAGGATTCCTTGGTTTCCTGCTCTCCAACAGGGAGAGAGGGACTTGGGATGTGAAGGGAATTGAAATTTGGGCGTTGGTAAGAAACAGAGGAAGCTCAGGCTGGGAAACACGGGATAAGTTAGAAATTTTGGGATATGGACGTGCTGGGAAATGGAGGAGGACAACTCCTAAAAACCAGGCCAGGATGTGCCTTGGAGACTTTTCCAGGATTTGGAAAAGACACTGAAGGGGACCCTGAAGAAAGCCCTGAGGCCTTTAGGGAGTGGGAAGGGAAAGAAATGTGGGATCTGGGAAGGAGGGGACAGAAATGTGGGGTCCAGAAAGGCACAAAAGGAGTGTGGGATCTGGGAAGGAGCAGACAGGAATGTGGGATCTGGGAAGGAGCAGACAGGAATGGGGAATTTGGGAAGGAGCAGACAGGAATGGGGAATTTGGGAAGGAGCAGACAGGAATGTGGGATCTGGGAAGGAACAGGCAGGAATGGGGAATTTGGGAAGGAGCAGAGAGGAATGTGGGATCTGGGAAGGAGCAGAGAGGAGTGTGGGATCCAGGAAAGTACCAAAAGGAGTGTGGGATCCAGGAAAGAACAGAGCCTTTTCCAAACAATCCGTGTCCCTTCCTGCCACTCACCGGCTTCCCTTTCTGTCCCTGAAGGCCTCTGTCACCTTTGGCTCCCTTGATCCCGTTCTTCCCATCCAGTCCTGCTGCACCCTGCCAGAAAGTTGGGAAAAATTCATTCCAGAGCCTGTTTTTTTCAGGGAAGAGGGATGAGGACAGTCCAGGGTGGAATCCCAGCTGTAGGATCCCTCAATCCGAGGGAAGAAACTCCCCCAGGAACAGCCCCAAGGACTGAGGTTGGGATTTAGATCCCATTCCTCACCCCAATTCCATGGATTGTAAATCCCAGCAAATGAAACCTGGGAGGGGATGAATTTGTAATTCCAACTGGGGAGATTGTGGCAGCAAAAGGGTCATTCCAGGCAAGGAGATTTGCATGGGGTTGGGAATGGGAACAGGGATTTAAGGAATGATTTAAGGGGGCTGCAGGTTTTTTATCCCATTGTGGAATTTTTTGGCTGCTGGGACCTCATTTCATGGAGTCTCCCATTGTTGTGGTAGCAAATAAAGCTGCTAAAAATCCTAATTTTTAAATTTAAATTTCTTTTTCCCAATGTTGCTGCAGTCTCCCCATCCATCCTGGCCAATTTTCATGGCATTTTCCAGCACCTGGATGTGAAGGGAAAATTGGATTTATCCCCACTTGAGCCCCTCTCAGGGGAGAATGGATTGGCTGCTTGAGCAAATCAGGAGCTGAACAAGTGGAATTCTCTGCTTGGAATTTGTTTGCTGTGGTTGTTGGAAGGAAACAAATTCATTAAGATAAAAAAAAAAAAAACAACAGATTTGTGTGCCAGGGACTCCCTGGATCAGAGGAAATCCATGTTCCTCCATATTCCAGGCACAGATATCTCTTTATTGGTAACTATTTATTGACACAATCAATAGAAAATTCCATCTGGGGACGTAAATAAACCATAAAACCCTGGGAAAATGGGAATATTTCTGTTTGCTGGGACAGATTGGAGGGTAATAAACCATTTGTGTGATGGTTAAATCCCACAGATCCGGGATACCTTCAAGTGCCTGGGGTCTTGAAGGAGCTGGGAGCTGGGATGAGAGCAGGAATGGCTCAAAAAGCTTCTTTTTGTGCACAAAAAAAAACCTGAGATGAATTAGAGTTCTCCTAATTTAATTTAATTTAAATTTAATTTAAGCTTTAATACTTCTCTTAATTATCCCAAATATCTCTAGTGCAGGTTTTCCATGTTTTCCTGTCCAACAAATCTTCCTGCTTTCCATGAGATCCTTCTTGTCCTGAGAGAATCCCAGATGGTTTTAGGAAAAGTTAAACTCACTCAAGGATATGCTGAAGGAAAGCTGGGTCTAAGCCTGGCCTACTTAGTCCAGGCAACAAATAAGATTTAGACCTGGGTTTTATCTCTTTGTAATTGGTTTGCTGCTTGTCCTGGGCTGGAGAGATTTTGGAATATGGATTGGAATGTTTAAAATCATAAGGATGTGCTGGAAAGCTGGGTCTAAGCCTGGCCTACTTAGTCCAGGCATCATAAATAAGATTTAGACAAGGATTTTGTCTCTCCATAAGTGGTTTCCTGCTGGAGAGATTTTGGAATGCGGATTGGAATGTTTAAAATCGGGATTGGACACGGCCTGCAAGGGAAGAAGATCATGGAGGTGATGCTTTCCCAGGACAGGGAGAAGATGGGATTGGAGGAATTTAAAGAGAAAAAAAAAAAGGGAAAAAAAAAAAAAAAGAGAAGAAAATGCAAAGAAGCCAAATGGAAATTTGTTCCCTTGGATTTCCATCCCGGTGTCGTGCCAGGGAAGTCAAGGCCGGACAATAAATGGGAGTAAATTAAAATTTAACTGGCAATTTAAAGGCAATTACTGCGGGAATGCTGGAAACAGACTCCGGCTCTTTGGATTTGGGATTTGAACGTTGCTGGAGCTGAACTGCCAACGCTCTGGGGCCACGCAGAGAGGCTGAGTCACCAACCCTGTGACGCAGAGAAACCTTGGATCCTCCGCTCCCAGGCGAAAATTCCCGCGGAGCTCCGGGCTGGAGGAGCCAGGGAGGAGCTGGGAATGAGCAGGGACACGCTGGGAAAGGCTGGAATCCATGGGGATGCTCCCCCGAAAGGATGGAGCCGTTTGAAGGCACACATCAAAAGGAGGATGAATCCCCCAAACTTCTCCTAAAAGGTTTTCCACCTCCTGGGCTCCCGCTCCTCAATATTTGATGGGATGATGCAAATGGAAGCTCCACCCTGGAGCTCCAGCCGTGGTTTTAGCTCTTCCCTGCTGGATTTTGGGGCAGGGTTATTTGCTGCAGTTTTGAGCTCTTTTCCCCCCACAAAAATTTGGTGTTTGGGGTGGGAATTGCTTGGTTTAATGGAAAATTCCCCTTGGCAGGGGGTTTGGAATGAGAGGATCTGGAAGGGAATGATCCAACCCTCAGCATTTTAGGATTCTGTGTGATCCCAGTTTTCCTGGGAAACTTAATATCCATCATAAACTCAAATTCCTGCTTGTAAACCATTCCCACTCCTGCTGAACTCCGAGTCTGGTGTGCTCCAGGGATTCAAAATCGCTGGAAAACCAAATCAGGGAGCAAGAAACGAGGGAAAAGAGCATTAAAAATCAGAGTTTTGGGGAGAATAACGGGTTAATCCATTGTAATTTTAATGCACAATCACAAGGAATAAAGAAGAGGAGCTGGAAGCCTGAGTCCATGATCCAAATGACGAGTTAATGGGAATAAAAAGCAGCAATTGGAACATAAAAGAGGGAAGCGAGGCAGGAACAGCAAAATAAAAAGGGAGCAGAGCTTTTAGAAAAGAGGGGAAAGGAGGAGGAGGCGCCTGGAATATCAAAACTGAACCCGTGTGTGAAGTCAAGTGGATCCATTGAAATTTTCCGAGGAATAATTGCAGGGAGAAGACACAAATGGTGTCAGCTCGGCTGGGAACTTCCATGGATCAGAAAATCGGGAGAGTAAATGGATGAGGGCGCCGAAATCACTGCCAGGGAATTCAGCAGGAGCAGCAATTGTTGGCAATTTGTGGGAATAAAAGGTGGGATTAGAGGGAAATGAAGGAAAATGAGGAGCACGAGGCTGTACCTGGAAGATTTGGTGTAGGATCCAGGCAGGATGGGAGTTCTGTCCTCGGGAAAAGAGGATTTGGGGAATGAGGGACGGCTCGGGAATAACTCAGGGAAGGAACAATCCAAGTGGGAGCACTTAGGTAATGAAGTGGGAGCTTAATTCCCATCAGGATCCTCCCTCAGGTGCCTGAATGGATGGGAATGATGGGTAGGAATTCCCTAAATCTACCAATAAAACCAGTGGGAAGTGAACCTGGCAGAGTGGCCCCAGGTGGGATGAATTCCAGAATTTATCATGGGTCCTCCAGCAGAGTCCCAGCTCAGATTTGGCTTTTGCAATTTTTGGAATGTGGCGAGGGATCAAATCCCAGCTTTGCCCTGCACTAGCAGAATCCCAGGATTTTTCCAAAAGGAAAACTCCTGTGCTTTGCTTAGATGGTGGATGGCAGGACACCACTCTGTGGGAGTTATTATCCCTAAAATCCAGGGAAAACCAAGATGCTGGGATCCCTTTGCACTCAGCAAACTTTGCTCCATTCCTGGATGGATTCACCCCAGGGAGTCAGGTGTTTCCTACAAAACAATTCCATAAATATTCTCAATCCAACCCTTAGCTGTGCTGATCCCAGGTCTTGCAGCACATTCCGGCCTCTAGGCTTTGGCCAAGTGCTCAGAAGGTTGTTTATAATTATTAATAGCAATAATAATTAATACAATAGCTAATTGGATGAGGGCATTTTCCTCAGGGAGCAATTCCCACTCGGGATTTCAGGCAATAATTCCATGGCTGTGACCAGGAATCAATGGGGACTTATTTCTTTGGACAACCTTGGAAATTTGGAGTTTGGGCCCTTAATTTAAGAGCTGGACTCGATGATCCTGGTGGGTCCTTTCCAACTCCAAATATTCCATGATTCCGTGATCCTGAGAGCCTTTGGAGCTTGGAGATCTTTCCACTTGGGGCAAATACACCAAAGGCATTAAAAACATTAAATAAATGTATTTTTCTTGCGTTCCTTAATGCAAAATCATGAAATCATGGAATGCTTTGGGTGGGAAGGGGCCTTAAATCCCATCCAGTTCCAGTCCCAAGGGCAGGGACACCTCCCACTATCCCAGGTTCCTCGTTCCTAAAATTACTTTTTTTTTTTTTTGGTTGTTGTTGTGCTTTGTAGGATCCCATCAAATACATCCTACAAACTCAGCTCCGAGAGATGCTTCCAGTGCGAGGACGGAAGAAAAAAATTTGATTTCAACTGGTGGAGACCCCCAAAAAGCAGGGGGAGAATCCAGGTGTTGCCTCCTCTTAATTTCATAGGCACAGCAAGGAGAGGATGGATCCAGGCTTTTCTGGGAGCCACAGAGTGAAAGGAAAACCCCAAAAAATCTGGAACGTCCTTACTCGTTCTCCCTTTGGTCCCAGAAGTCCCCGATCACCCTAAAAACAGGAAAAGAAAAAAAAAAAGGTGAATTATTCCCTTTTTATTCCCTCTTGTGTTGCTCAGGCCATTGATTCCCACTCCAAGCCACTTAAATCTCCTGGAGCTGGAAGTCAGATCCTCTGGACACCCTGGAAAACCCTCGGCTCGCCATGAAATGTTGTGGAAAACCCAAATTTATGGGGCTGACAATGAATAAAACCTCAGGGGACTGAGGTGGCTTTCCTGACTCCATGCTCAGCACAATGTGGGATTGCTGCTGGATTTCTCATCCCAATGGGATTCAGCACCTCCATCCTGGAGGGGTGGGATGGCATCCTAAAAATGAAGGATTTCCCAAATTTCTCCCTCAAATCTTTTAATGGAGTCTGTATGGAATAGGAGCTGGAGTGCAGAGCACATGAGGCTGATCCAGGGGCTCTCCCAGTCTGTTCCCAGGAGATCTGGGATAATACCCAAAGGCTGATCCAGGAGTTCTCCCAGCCCATTCCCAGGAGATGCTGGGATAATTCCCAAAGGTTAATCCAGGGGCTCTCCCAGTCTGTTCCCAGGAGATCTGGGATAATTCCCAAAGGCTGATCCAGGGGCTCTCCCAGCCCATTCCCAGAAGATCTGGGATTATTCCCAAAGGTTAATCCAGGGGCTCTCCCAGTCTGTTCCCAGGAGATCTGGGATAATTCCCAAAGGCTGATCCAGGGGTTCTCCCAGTCCATTCCCAGGAGATCCTGGGATTATTCCCACCGATTTAAAAGGGAAGGTGCTCCCCACAACACCAGGGAACCACGTGGAGAAAAGAGTTGTAGATAAAATAGGAGTTTTAGATAAGATACGAGTTGCAGATAAGAATTGTAGATAAAATCATTTCTTACTCTTTGGCCTTTCACACCTGGGAAGCCTTTTGAACCCTGGAAAAACACATTAAAAATACGTGAGGATCCACAAAAACAGGAGGAAAGCGGGAAGGTGAGAAAATTGGGAAAGAGCAGCCTCCATGCAAAGGCAGAGCTGCTTCCAGGGATGGGCTCCAGCATGGAAAACCTGCTGGAAGAGCCAGCAGAGGAGCTCCTACTTTAATCCTCTGTGCACCACCAGGATCTCCTGGCAGGTGGATAAATTCAGCCAAATTCCCTCATTTTGAGAATCCCACTGGGATTTTTGGACCCTCAGCATCAAGGAAAAGCCGGGTTGCTCCAAGAGGTTCCTCCAAAGTGCAGGTGGATCCTTGATGGAGGCAAAGCCAGGGTGGGAAGCGCATTTGGGAAGGTGAAAAGCCATCGTGGTCACCTCTGTTTGCTAAATTCCTGGGAATATGCAGGAAGATGGGAATTTCTATCTTTCCACTATCCCAGGGTGCTCCAAGCCTCATCCAACCTTGGCCTTGGACACTTCCAGGGATGAGGCAGCCACAACTTTTCTGGGAATTCTGTGCCAGGACCTCCCCAGCCTCACAGGGAAGAATTTCTTCCCAATATCCTATTTATCCCTGCCCTATTCCAGTTTAAAGCCATTCCCCCATTTCCTATTGCTCCGTGTCCTTATAAAAAAATCCTCTTCCTTTCATTCCATGAAAAACAACAGCTTAATAAATAATAATTAATAAACAATAATGAGTTTATCCAAATTTCTGCTGCCATTTGTGTCTCCCCCCTACTCAGCCCCCTCCAGCGGAACAAGAGCCTGAAATTCCTGCCCTGAAATTCCTGACAACAGCAGGCAGGGATTGATATTCCAGGAGATCTTCCAAACCTTGGGATGAGCCACCCAAATGGACAAGGACAGCAAGGAATTCACAGGATTTCCACTCCCCCATCCCACTGGAATTCAGGTTCCCAAATCTCCATTTCCCACTGGAAGAATCCCATTTTATTTCTCTCATGGCTCATGGGGATTCTGCTAGCCGTGGATCCATGGTTTTCCGGGAATACTGGAACACTCACCATCATTCCAGGGGGACCCCGCATTCCCACGATGCCCTCGTCACCCTGGGGGACGCAGAGGGGCAGGGATAGCAACGAGGAATGAGGCACACAGGGAATCCCAAACCCACAAACCATCCTGCTGGGAATGGGGTAGACAGAATTCCCTGTCTCCAGAGAACCTGTCCATCCTCCTCATCCCTCCATCAGGATTAGGAGCCGGGCGTTCTTACGGATTGGGATGGAAGAGCTGCACTGGAGGGCCCATGGAGGCCTCCTTGAGTTAGCCCTACAGGACCAGCCTTTAAACCTCAGGAATTCCCCAAATTCCAAATAACTGAGGCCAAATTTAGGTCTCCCATATGAAGCCAACGCAACCTGAGATCCTGAGACTTAGATTTTTGCCAGAGTTCGGAAGAGCAGAAACATTATTCCATCATTTCCTTTGGATAATGAAGCTCCAGCAAGGTTTACCCACGGTTGTTGACATTTCCAGGGAGTGTTTTGCCTCAGGGGCCCCATCCCAAGGCAGGTGAGGAGTTTGTCCCAATGGATTGGGCCATAAAATCCTGATTTATTTGTGGGACAGCCACAGGAGCAGCAAATTTAAACACAGCTTCAGATTCCGACTTCGTCTTTTCCGGAATGAGACCAAAACTTCACAGGAATTTTGCTGCCTGAAACCCTTCAGGAATTTCTGGGATGGGTAGTGGATGGATGAAGCTGCCTCCAAAGCAGGCTGGAGGCTGCAGAAATCCAAGCCTGGAATATTTATGGATGGACCTACCCGAGGGCCAGGGAATCCATGGGGACCTCTTGGGCCAGTGGCTCCAACACTGACTTCTCCCTGGAAAGCAAAGAATTCCAGAAGTGTCACTGGGAGCAGGGAAACCCCACCACACAATTCCTGATTAGTTTGGCCAGGATTGAAGTCCCAGGAAGACTCAGGACTCAATTCCATGGATTTTCTGCAGTTCTCTCTGGAGGGTGCTCCAGGAACCATGGGAGGAAGAGAGTGAGGGTGGAATGGGATGAAGTAGGATGGGGTCAGGGATGAGGAGCCAGGAGAAGGCAGGGATTTGTCCCATTCCCATCCCAGGATTTCTGCTCATGACTTTCCCGGGAGGGTGGCACTGACCTTGTTGCCTTTGGGTCCAGGTGTCCCAGGAATTCCCTGTAGGACAAGGAGAAAAAATAAACAAATAAAAGGGAGGATTTGCTTTGGAAGTGTTCCGTGCTCTCCTATCCCAACAGTCCCAGAGGATCGAAGCCCATCCAGCCCAGATCCCTCATCCATCCCTCCCCAAAGGCACAGGGAATATTTACAAATCCACCTCTTTTCCTGGGGATCCCGATGGTCCCATGGGCCCAGGAGATCCACTCCGGCCTCTCCTCCCACGTTCCCCCTGGAAAACAAAACCCTTTGAGAGGAGAAGACATGGATGGGAATGGTCCTGACTTCCCTGATCCAGACAAAAGCAGGAGCTGGTGATCCGAGTGTTCCCTGCACTGGCAGGGATTTCCCCATGGAAAGAGTGGTCAGGCATTGGCAGGGGCTGCCCAGGGAGGTTTGGAGTGCCCATCCCTGGAGGCATCCAAGGAATTCCTGGAGGTGGCACTCACTGGGAATTTGGACTCCTTGATCTTGGAGGGTTTTCCCAACCTCAGCGATCCTGGGATTCTGGGATTCCTCCCTCTGTTCCCAGGGATTAATGACCCCAAAATTCCAGCTGCCATCCCCATGGCCACTCCTTCCCAGTCCCCTCCTCCAGCCACACCATTAAATTCCCAGGAAGAACAACTTCCTGGGAGCTCCACTGTTTTCTTTTGGAACCTGAGGATCATCCCATCGTTCTAATCCTTCCCAGTACCTTTCCTTTCCCAACTGGGATTTGTTCCCACTTCCCTGACAACGTCCAGGCTCAGGAAGACCTGGAATTGTGGGGGTTTGTCCCACAGGGGCCACGTGGCCTGGGCAGTTTGCTCATTGTGGTCACCTTGAGGTGACAAACACAGCCCATGGTGTCCCCTCACCTTCTGTCCCGGAATTCCGGGCACACCTGGAGCTCCTCTGTCCCCCTGGGATCCGGGAGTGCCGGCGTTGCCGCGAATTCCTTGGATGCCTGGAGCTCCTGGAGGTCCCAGGGCCCCTGGCTCGCCCTGGTGAGAGAATCACAAGGAATTGGGATACTGGGTGGGATTTGCTGGGGGTCCTGGAGAAAATCTGGGATGTCTCCTTGAATTCCCACGATGAGTGTGTGGAATTTGGGACACCACTTCCAGTCCCGATCCATGAGGAGATCCAAGGGTAGGAGAAATTTTCACCGAACTTTGGAATGTCTTTTCTTCCCAAGTTTTGGCAACAAAAGGGTTTTTCCATGGCTAAATAAAGACAGAGCCTTTAGCTCCTGACCTGTGGTAATTCAAACATCCCAGGGATTCCTGGAACTCCACAATTCCCTGGATTTTTTCCCCAGCCTGAGGGATGTCCCTGCTGATTGCAGAGAGGTCAGCCCAAACCCTTCCATGATTCCATAATTATCCTCAGGATCTCCTTCTGGAACAGCCCTTTGGAGGACACAGAGAGTTCCTTCTATCCCAAATCCTTCTCCTGCCTTTCCAGGATGATTTTGGTGCTTTCCCTTTGCAGCTCCACACCCAGCAGTGGAAAACCAGGATGACAAAGAGGAAAAACCCAGGTAAAAAAAAAAAATTCCAAGCAAGATTCAACCTTACCTTAAATCCAGGTGGCCCAGCCTGGCCAATGAGACCTCTGAACCCAATTCCTGGTTCTCCCTGTGAAAGGAAAGTCAGGAAAAATCAGGAATTCTCCTTCCAGTGTAAACCCAGCACAGGGAGAGTTTGGTTCGTGCTGCTCCGTGGACATCCAGCTGAAATCCCACAGAGCTGATCCCATTCCAAGGGTTCCTGCAGAGCCCTCATCTCCTCTGGATGATCTGAGCTGGAGAGACAAAGCTGCTGGGAATCTGCTCTGGAAAAGAGGGAGCTGGAATGTTCTCAGGAATGTTATCCCAGGATTCTGGGTCAAACACATTCGCTGTCATGACTCATTCCCAAGGTGTCTTGTCCATGTGATCCTCCTGGAGGATTCCTGGGAATGGCATCCCAAGACTCTGGATCAGATAAATTCCCTAGCATTCATGACTCTTTCCCAAGGTGTCCTGTCCATGTGATGCTCCTGGAATAGTCCTGGGAACATTATCCCACAATTCTGGGTCAAACAAATTCCCTGGCATTCATGACTCATTCCCAAGGTGTCCTGTCCCTGTGATCCTCCTGGAATCTCCTCCTGGTCCCCAGCCACACCTCAGGAGGTGACCTGGACACGGATCCCGTGGTGGGAAGGTGGGATATGGGAAAAGGAGGAAAAGTCACTCCTGGCTGGCACCAGCTTTGTCCTTTACCTTTTGACCTTCTTCCCCTTGGTCTCCTTTGGTGCCCTGGGGAATAAAGAGAAGATTCCGAGGTCATGGAATTATCACCCCTGAGCAGGAGATTTCCAGGGATTCTCTGCCTGGAATGTGGGGAAAAAACCTGGGAAAACGCCCTAATTCCAAGGAATTCAGTGATGGGATGAGAGGGGACATCAAATGCCCCTCTCAGGTCATGTGTGGGTGAGTGACACCAATCTCTACTTCAATAATTGGGGTTTTTGGCTAATTTTAAGGTAATTGCTTAAAAAGAAATACTAAATAATATAAAATAATAATTAACTGCTTTAAAAATAATTGCTTTAAAATTCAATAATTGGGTTTTTTGGGTAATTTTAAGGTAATTGCTTAAAAAGAAATACTAAATATTATAATATATGCTTTAAAAATAATTGATTTAAAATAAATTATTTTCAAACACCAAAATTATTAATTTAAATTAATTTAATTACTTCGGTATCATACACTGTTCTGTCCTATCCTGGGAGTTTCAGCTTCTCCATGATAAATAATTCTGATGATGATATTTTTGTCTAATTATTTATTAATAATAAATAATTATTTGTTTATATCAGTATTTTTGGTTTGCCATCATGTGTCTTGCTGGACAAAGGTTCACCCACAGCTCTGTAATTCCTTACATTTAATCCATTGATATTCCAGGGTTGGGATTGGATCCAGCCCCACCCAGGCTGCTCTTGGAGGAGATTCCCAAATAAACTTTGGAGTTGATTCCAGCACTCACCTTCTCTCCAGGTTCTCCCACATCCCCAGGCTGTCCCTGCAAAACAAAATTCCCTTTCCAGCCTCTTCTTTTCCCTCCTTTTCTCACAGGATTCCATTCGAAATTCCCCATGGGATTCTGCCTTTTACCAACCCTCTCTTTCTCCTGGAATTCCGTGTCCTGCCCCCCCTGGATCTGCCACCTGCTCCCTATACATTTTCACTGCACAAAGTGTCTGTGAAATGAGGTTTTTTGTGGCATTTTTTTCCATCCCTATCCTCGTGCCAGGGCTGGAATTTCCTTGCCCATCCCATCTTTTAGTTCTCTTATCCAGCAGAAAATGAACATTGGGGACCCCCCTTGAATTTTCGTCATCATAGAACAAAATAATTCCATCATTTGGGCTGGAAAATTCCTCAAAAAAAATCACTAAATCCAACCTTTAAATTTTGGATTTCCTCCTGAGCATGGCAGATGTGTGGGAAACTGCTGGAATTTCAAAGGATCAGGCTGGAAAACCCCATCCCTACCTTTTCTCCTTTGTCTCCATGGGCTCCAGGAGCTCCCATGTCTCCCTGGAAAACAACCAACAGGAATTTTCAATCCCAAAAGCTCATTATTCCTAGGAACTTTCCCTTCCCTCTTTGCACCGCTCGAATATTTGGAATTGCAGGATAGAATAATTCCATCACTTAGGCTGGAAAATTCCTCAAAAATCACTAAATCCCACCTTTAAATTTTGTATTTCCCCCTGGGCGTGGCAGATGTATGGACAAACTGCTGGAATTTGGGAACAAACCCTCCAGGAAGGTTTGGGGATAAAGGTGGGAATGTGCCAATCCCAGTTTCCATTGGATCTGATTGTCCTCTCCATGGGCATATTCCCAACTGCCTTTCCCTTTCCAGACCCTCTCAGCACATGGAATTCTGGTTTCAAAGGATCAGGAAAACCCCATCCCTACCTTTTCTCCTTTGTCTCCACAGGATCCAGGAGCTCCCATTTCTCCCTGGAAAACAACAAATTCCCAAAAAAGTCAATCCCAAAAATTCATTATTCCAAGGAATTTTCCCTTCCCTCTTTGCAGCAGGTGGGTGCTGCCCTCATTCCTGCCCCAGTTTTTGGCAAATATCCATGGAGGAATCCCTGATTTCCAGCACTCGCATTCTCACAACGGATTGGGAATTCTCCTGTGCAGTGGGAATGCAGAGGGAAAAGCACAAATCCTGGAGCAAGGGACAAATCCGGGGTTTCCCTATCCCAGGATAACTGCGGGCGTTAAAGAATTCCATGAATTTGAAGGAGACAGGAGGAATCCCAAACTGATTAAGAATTCCCAAAACACAAATCCCATGTTTGGATCAGCTGTGAAAGATTCCATCCTGGAATTTCTGCTCAAACTAGCTCAATCACCAATGGCAAAACTGTTGATTTCATCTCGATTTTCCTGATATTTTCCTGTGATTCCTCAGTTTCCAAAGTGAGACAGCTCTGGGAAAAATGGATCATTATCCCAGGAATGCGCATTAAAATGTGGGATAAAAGCACTGACCTTTGGGCCAGGGGAGGAGGGATCTGCTGGGCCACTTCCTTCCTTCTGCAAGGAAAAAATGGGATGGGATGGGATCCATGGGATGAGATCCATAGGATCCATGGGATGGGATGGGATGGGATCCATGGGATGGGATCCATGGGATGGGATGGGATGGGATGGGATCCATGGGATGGGATGGGATGGCATAGGATAGGATCTGTGGGATGGGATCCATGGGATCCGATCCATGAGATGGGATAGGATAGGATCCATGAGAAGGGATGGGATGGGATAGGTTCCATGGGATTCATGGGATGGGATAGGATGGGACCAGATGCATGGGACTGGATCCATGGGATCCATGGGATAGGGTGGGATGGGATGGGATGGGAGAAAGGAGCAGCGGCCTCCTCCCTGGGATAAGAGCAGGACAGGAGGAATTCTGTACCTTAATTCTCCTTGGATGATGAGGACCTGGATAGGCCTTGGATTCAAAAGGAAGAGAGGGAATTGTGAGAGCAGCTGGAAAAACTTTTCCTTGGGCCATGGAAAAGACACCTCTGAGGAATGGGATGTGAGGAAGGAGGTGGGAAATCCCAGAGGGAAGCTGGGGGTTTCCAGGGATCACCAGGATGCTTTGGAGGGTTCCTGGTTGGATTTGGGGTGGCTCCAGCCTCCCCATCTGCTCCAGCCTGGATGGGACATCTCAGAGCTGCCAGGATCAAGGAATTCCTGAGGAATTCCAGGCTTTTGGCAATGGCACAGTTGTCCCACTTTAGCCCAGGAATTTCTGGAGAAGGTGTGGATGAGCTCAGCTCATTCCTCCAGGGAATGCAGGGTAAGGGTCACTCCCTGCTTTCAAAGAAATCCATTCACAGGAAAATCATCCTGAATTTTCCATCCTTAACTCCTGGGAACAGGAATTTTTGCTCCTAAATTTTATAAAAATCAACTTTCCCCCTCCATATCTGGGACCTTGTGTTAAAGATCCCTGGAATGTCCAAGTGTGTCAGGAATGGGCAGGTTTATCACCACCCACCCTCACAGGGAAATACCTTCAACATTCCAAGGGGATTCCAGTTGTTCTGTTTTCCCCAAAAAGCAGATTATTCTCATTTCTCTGGATAAATTCATGGAGAAGGATCTGTTTGTCCATGAAAAATGGTTCCTGCAGCACCTGTTTCCTGCTTTATTTATGGATATTTATCCCTAAAATTCCACATTCATTTTGTCTTTGCCCAGGTGGGAAAATAAGGATCCACTTCCATTGCTCACCGTGGATCCCAACGGGAATTTCCGAGCTCCTGGAGCACCGGGGGGATGAGCCGGTGGTGGAGCCTCCAGGGAAGGGGCACTGCTTCCTCCTGGATCACAGGGATGGCTCTGGAAGGGGATCCTTATGGGGTGAGATCTTCTGGATCTGTGCCTTGGGATCGCGGAGCCGTTGTCGGAATTCCCATTTTCCTGTGGGAAGGGAAACACAGCACCTGATATATGGACAAGGAATGGTTTAAAACCAACAGAGGGGAGAACTGGATTGGATGGGAGGAAAAAATTCCTTACCCAGGGAATGGGGAGGCCCTGGGAAAGATTTCCTGGAGAAATTGTGGATTCCCCATCCCTGGAAGTGTCCAAGGTGAGGTTGGCTGGGAGAACCTGGGATAGTGGAAGGTGTCCCTGCCCATGGAACTGGATGGGCTTTAGGATCTCTCCCAACCCATTCCATGATTCCATGAATTTCTAATTACAAAATAACAATATTAACACCAATGAACTGAAATTATCTTTCCCCACCTGAAAATTCCATGGTTCCATTTTCCAGTTTATCGCCAGGCCACAAATCCGCGGCCGTTTCAAAGCAATAAAACCCCACCTAAAATATTCCAAAATGGAACTAAAAATCCCTCCCTGCTCCAGCCATTCCCGGGCAACTCTGTGTTTATTGCACCTGGAGCATCCAATTGGAATAAACCATCAATTAATGCCAATTAAGGACCATATGTTAATCAGCCCCTCGGTGATAATTTGGAATACTTAAGCCACACAAGGTAAAGCAAATAATTCCTGACCTGGCTCCTAAATTGTTCCTGCTTTTCCATAGCAACAGTAGGAAACGATCCATTGGAAAAATGGGAATATTCCTATCGAGAATAATCCCAGTAATTATTTCCTGAGGCAAATATTTGGGGAATATTTGGATCTGAAAGCAAAATTTAAATTTATTTGCCATAAATGTCCTGAGATCTTCCAGGAGCACAGGAAGGAGAAAGAAAAATCAGGATGTGGTGCAGTTATTTAGGGATATTCCCATTTTTGTTTTTTAGGAACAAAGATCTGGATTCACCTCCATTAATTTCCTGGATTTTTAGATGATTTAAGCAGGGAAAATAAACCTAAACTTCCAGGGAATGCTGTTGAGTGCAGCTCTGTGAGGTTTTCATGGATGTTCCTCCTGTTTTCCTGGATTTTATCAAACCACAGGATAATTCCACCTCATGGATTATGAACCCAGCAAATTTCTGGCTCACAAGAGGAAAAAAAAAACCCCAGTTTTGATCCAATTAAAACCGGAATTCTTTACTGGAAGAGGATGAGGGAACAAGGGATAAAGATGGGATGAAGAATAGGCTGGCATAGGGAGAGAACCCATCCAGGGTGGGATTTTTTGGGATAAAGGAGGGAAAATCTCCCAGAGGTGGCACCATGGGATGGCACCACTGCTCATTTCCCTGGGAATGGCTCTAAAATACTCCACAGATCCTCGTGGAGGCGATTCCAGAGATTCCAGAGGTTGCCAAGACCTGGCTGAGGTTTGGAACTGATCCCATTTTCTGGGAAATTGCCCAGGGTAATGAGATTCCTTTAATTCAGTAATTCCTCTGTCATTTTGGCAGTTTCTTGCTTCAGGAATGAAGCACTTCCAAGAAAAACTGGGAGGCTGCTGCTTCCTCGAGGAATGATTTGTTGCTGACAGGGAAAAAAAAGAAAAAAAGGAAGGAAAAGAGGGAATGGAGAAAAGGAGGGAAGAGAAAAATCTAAATAAAAGGGAGAGGAAAAAAATATTCCTGTGAAAAAGGAAAGGGAAAAATAGAAAAAAAAAAAGACAGGATTTCAGGGAGGAAAATAAAGCAATTGTGGGTTTATCCATATGGAGATGAGGGGGATTTATCCAAATGAACTCTGGAAAGGAATAAGCTTAAATCCAGGGATGAAGGAGCAGGAAATTTTGGGATGGTCCCATAACCCCAAAGCAGTGGCTCATCCATGGATGAGTATCCAGCCCTGCTCTGGACACAGGGATTTGGGCTCATTCTGCTCTTCCCAGTGGTTCCTTTGCTTCCAATTAACTCCTGCCAGGAATTGCTCCTCAGGGATGGAGCTCCTCAGGGATGGAGCTCCTGGGCTTTTCCAGGCTGTTCCAGGTGGAAATCTGTGATTCCTGCTGCTGCTACTGGGAAAACTGGCAGGAAAACTGGCAGGCAAACCAGCTCCATCCCTCCTTGGCATCATGGGGATGTGGAGCTGCTCCTTCCCTGCTTTTGGAATCTGCTGTTCCCTTCTCATGAGGATAAATGGGATTTTATTTCAAATACAAGTGAGGAAAACATCCTTGGGATCCCATCCTGCTGAGGGAGTTTGGAGCGTCCAAAAAAATTGGTGGGAGTTTTTCTATGTTTATAAAGCTCCTGATAAAATGGGGATCATCAGGAGCTGCTGGAGCAAATCCAGAGAAATCCATGGAGCTGCTCCAGGGCTGGAATCATGCTGGGAGCACTGGGAATGTTCTCCTGGAGAAGAGAAGGCTATAGGGAGAGCTTCCAGCACACTACAGGGCCTGAAGGGGCTCCAGGAGAGCTGCAGAGGGACTGGGGACAAGGGATGGACAGGACCCAGGGAATGGCTCCCAGTGCCAGAGGGCAGCCATGGATGGGATCTTGGCCATGAGGAATTCCTGGCTGGGCTGGAATTGCCAGAGCAGCTGGGGCTGCCCCTGCATCCCTGCAGTGTCCAAGGCCAGGCTGGACACTGGGGCTGGAGCAGCCTGGGATGGTGGAAGATTCCCTGCCCGTGGCAGGGAGATGGAATGGGATGATCCTTAAAATCCCATCCCACCCAAACCATTCCAAAACCGATGGATTTGGGCTCCATCCTCTGTTTTTCCTCCAGCTTGACCATTCCCAGGAGAGGGAATTGCTGCATCCAGGAGGGAAAGCAGAGCCCACGGATGCCCTTGGCACATCCCGGCTCTCCAGAGCCGCAGTTCCCACTCCAGGATTTTCCTTTGGAGCCGGGAGCCCTCTCGTGGCTGCTGAGCCATGGTGATTCCAGCTCCGTGATTATCCCTGGAATTCATTCCCCGAGCCAGGGCAGGGATAAAGGGACGGGAGCAGAAGGAAGAGCTCGGCAGACTGGATAAACCAGAGCGGGATTTCCTGGAGCAGGATCTCCTCACTTCCAGTCACTCCCGTCTTGCCATCCTTAAAAATATCCTTGCTGATGCTGTTCCTGCAGCTCCAAGGAAATATCCCAGGGATTTTTCCCTTTGCTTTTTAAAGCTGGTGCTGTCCTGCCTCTGGGTATTTCCAAGAATTCCATAGGGATACAACAATGTTCAAATTGGAGAGTGCTGGTTTTGGAGCAGGATTTGGGAAGGGAATCTCTGCCCAGGAGGGCAGGAAAATAGATTTTAGGAATCAGAGAAAATCTCCAAATTCCTAAAATTCTCGTCTTTACATGAGGAGGATGCTCCAGAGCACAACAGGAATATTCCTATGGAATATCCTGAGACCATATCCATGAATTTCTATATCCATGGAAAGTGGGAAGGAAATGTCTTGTAGGAGGCACATTTTAAATTCCCTGTTTGGAGTCTGCATTATCCCTATTTTACAAGTCTTGGGAACCATCAATTCTCCAGTCAACCAAGCTGGAATAACTCAAGGATGGTGTGGTCAGATGGGATCGGATAAAATGGGATTATCCTGGTTTTCCCCCCAAAATGGTGGAATTAACCAACAAAACATTTCCCAAGGGGTTTTTGTCACTGCCATCGGCCTCCTGCCCATTCCAGGAGCTCTGGTGTTCTCCAGGGATATGGAGAAGCCACCCCCAGGATTAAGGTTTGCATCCCAGTCCATCTGAAATCCTTGGAAAATTGTACCTGGCTGGTGTCCTGCTGGGCTTGTCCTTCCAGCCTCTCCTCCAAGGGCTGGAGGAGATCCAGGGAATGGTTTTCCTGCAGGTCTCCTGGATCTGGTGGGGGCACAGTCAAGCTCTGCAGAGAGGGATGGATAAACGCCAACAAAATTCCATTAATTACTAGAAAAAACGGGAAAAATGGACAGCAGGAGCCTTTCCCAAGCCCTGACACTGATCCATGCAGAAATCCTTATCCTTTCTCTAATTTCCTTTTCCATTGCAATAAAAAAGGGGCAAACCTCAACATTCCAGTGATCTGTCCAGCCATGCTCTGGGAATTTTAACTCCTTTGCAGTCAGTGCCAATGGAAAAGGAAGGATTCCCTGAAGAAATTCCTTCCCTGAGGGAGTGAGGGATTCTCTGATGGTCCCAAATCCTTTTTTATGGTTTGGGTTGGGATCCCAAAGCTCAACGGTTTTGGGGTCTCTGTGTCCCAAATCCCAACTTTTGCTGGCTCCAGGTCTGTGTCTCTTGGGCAAACCTCCCCTCTCAAGCCCCTAAAATGTCCTAATCCAGCTTGGAAAAATCTGGGAAGAACCTGAGGACACGGGAGGAGCCTGGGACTGAGAGGGAATGTCCTGTCCCACCTTGTCCAAGTCTTTGAGGAACTGGATCATGCTGATCCAGCCACAGAGGGAGATAAAACCCCAGGAGATGCCTCCTACAGCAAGACCAGCATGGAGAGAAGCCTTTAAATTGTGGATAAATTCCTGATTCCCATAAACAGGAGCTGTTAATCAGGATGCAGGTGGCTGGAATCTGTCTGGTTACTCCAAATGAGGGCTCTGGAGTCACAGAATCATGGAATGTCCTGAGTGGGAAGTGACCCACAGGGATCATCCAGTCCCAGGACATCCCAACAGTCCCACCCTGTCCCTGGGAGCGTTGTCCAAACACTTCTGGAGCTCTGGCAGTCCCAGCAGGGACAATCCCAATCTATTCTGACAACGGGACTGGATCCATCCCTGCCAGGGCAGGAGATGCTCCACAGAATCCCAGGATAGAAAAGAATTCCAGGACCACGGAGTCCAAGCTGTGACTGACCCCACCTTGTCCCCAGTCCAGAGCTCTGAGTGCCACCTCCAGATGGACACCTCCAGGGATGGACACTCCAAAGCTCCTGGGCAGCCCCTGCCAAGGCCTGACCCCCTTTCCATGGGGAAATTCCTGCTGATTCCACCCTAAGCTCCCCTGGCCCAGGCTGAGGCCGTTCCCTCTCCTCCTGTCCCTGTTCCCTGGAGCACAGCCCGACCCCCCCGGCTGTCCCCTCCTGGCAGGGACTTGTGCAGAGCCACAAGGGCCCCCTGAGCCTCCTTTGCTCCAGGCTCAGCCCCTTCCCAGCTCCCTCAGCCCCTCCTGGTTCTCCAGACCCTCCCCAGCTCCATTCCCTTCCCTGAACACTCTCCATGATTGGAAGATCCCGGAACTGGACACAGTAAAAACCCCAATTTCATCTTTCCTGCTGTTTATTTTCACCTCAGGGAATCCTCCAGACAGTGGCACCTCTGCAGCCTCCAGCTCCAGGCTCTGTCCTTCTCCTGTCACCTCGGTGCCAGCCGGGACACGGTGGGAAGTGTTGGACGGATCCTGCCACACCAAAACAAGGGATTGGTGTGACAGTGACAGCCCCGAGCTCCCAGGAGTCACACCCGTGAGGAGCTGGGTGGCTTCATCCCAACCTTTCCCAACCTTCCAGCACATTCTATTCCACTTGGTGACATTTCTGAGCCAGGACGAGGCGAGGGGGCAGCAATTCCTTGCGGCCACATCCAAACTTTCCTTCCAAGGAATCCTCCTCCCTCCCTGGGATTCCTTTTGCTGTCGAGACCCCACTCATGACCCCTTTTGGTGCTTCCAGCCCCACACCCACCAAAAAGCTCCCAGAGGGCACAAGGACACTTTGGTGGCTTTGGGAATGGCTCCTATGGACAACAATGACTGATTCCTTCATTCCCATTAAAAATGAGTGTTTTGCATTCTTTTATCCCAAAGATCCCAGATCCTGGTGCCAGCCACAGCCTGTCCTAAGCCACCATGACCTGCTTGATGACAGAGGTGACCCCGATGGCTTTGGTGGCTCATTCCCATCTCCCTCATTCCCTGGAGGTCTGCCACCCCTGGCAGGTGACGTGACTCACGGTGACAGGCACGGCTGCCTGGTTTTCCATGGAAGCTTCGCTCGTCCTGGAGCCGCCCCGGTGCCACAGGAGCCCGTCCAGCCCATCCCGCAGGATCGCGTCGGAGAGGTCCCTCAGCAGCGCCAGCTGGAACCAGTGCACACCAGTGAGGCAGCCCAGGGCCACCCTCCTGTCCCCAGCACGTGACAATCCAAGAGCAGCCTCCCCAAAACACGGAATGATGCGTTCCCAGGGGCTCACAGGGCAGGGACAGCCGAGGGATGGTTTAAATACAGGTTTGGGATCAAGGAGCTGATCCATGGAGATTTTGTGGGGTCTGTCCCTATCCTAAAAAGAACCCCACGTCTGTGGCCTTTCAGGACTTTAAGGGGACTTAAAGAAGAGGGAGAAAAAGGGAAAAATTCCCTCTTTCCATGGGAATGTGGGGATATGACAAGAGGGAAGGGTTTTAAACAGAATGAGGATTTAGGTTGGATACTGGGAAGGAATTTTCAGCTGGGAGAGTGGGGAGGAGCTGGAATGGAATTCCCAGAGAAGCTGTGACTGCCCCATCCCTGGAAGTGCCCAAGGCCAGCCTGGATGGGGTTTGGAACAACCTGGGATAGTGGAAAGTGTTGAGGTTGGAATTAGAGGGGCTTTAAGGTCCAAGTGTCACTGTCATACGGGGCCTCAAAGCCACCATCTAAAATGGCAGCAAAAAATCTGTCCCAGAAATATTTAAATATAACCTGGAGAAGGAAACGGAATGAACCTTCCTGGGATTGCTGGGGGAGCAAATCCTGCTACCTCCAGGATTCCAGAGGGAAGAGATTGAAAAACCAAATTACAAGCCCTGGTCAGGAGGAAGGACAAAGGATCTCCTACCTTGATCCCGTACGCTTCAAAAAGCCTCTCCAGGTCCTGCAAGTGGAGAGAAAAGTCCCAACTTCTCCCCCTCTGCTCTCCAGGAAGTTTCTCCTGGAGGTGGCCGATGGCCAAGGGAACACACATTGGGTCCCCTCTGCCATCCCAACCCAGACAGAGGAGGAGGTGCTTCCAACATTTATATGGTATTTAATTTTGATTTATTTACCTTCATTTCCACTCCTCTTCCTGGTGGGCCAGGTTCTCCCTTGGAATAAACGAGATCAGCTCATTAATTCTGTCATTTCCATGAGGAGCAAGAAGAGGAAGGCGAGGTAATCCCATATCTGGCCCTTCATCTGCCACCAACCCGCTCTGTAATCCCGGATAAATCCCATTTAGGGGTTTGAATCCCACCCTGCTCCTTCCCTCCTCCACTGGACACAGGCACAGCTGGATTTTGGAGGGACAGCCTGGCCCATGAGCAAGTGAGGTTTGGGCTTTGCTCCATCCCCTTCTCCACCTCTTGGCCACAAACGTGGGGAAAAGGAAAGATTGTGGAGGTCCCTTGGTGCCACCAGTGCAGAGGACACCAAGGTAGGAAGGTGTCCCCATGGTTGGTGGCCCCTTCTCGAGGTGGCCATGGTGCTTGTGGCCCCACATGTGTCTGGGTCCAACATCTCCAGCGGGATTGGCTCCCACAGAAGGTCACGGTGATGGAATTCCATCTCCAGGTGAGAGATCTTGGATCGTGCAGGGATGAAATCACGGATGAGCTGCAGGGGTTGGGAAGGTCCAGCCTGGAGGCTCCTGGGGTGAGGAACATCAGCTGAGGTGGGGCTGACCTGCCTCTCTGAGGGGCTTCATTTCACTGAAATCCGGGTTCTGCATCGACAGATTCCGGTGGAATGAAGGGCACCAGGAAGGCCCTGAGGGCATCTCCAGCCAAGGTGTGCCAGGGAGAACTTGGGATGCCTCTTCCCTGGACAAATCCTTGCTTTTCCAAAGGTCTGGAACTTGTGGCAACCAGGAAATCTCCCTGTCCCCACTGGTTCCACTTCCTGCAGCATTTTCCTCCTTCCATTAAAGAAGGAGCTGTTCCCATCTCTAAAGACCTTGGATGTGTGGGATCCGAAGCCATTCCTCCTTCTACCCCTTTCCATGTGCTCTTCAACTTGCAGGAGCAGGAAAGGAAGGAACAATCTGTGAACATTCCAGAAATTTATCCTGTTCGACTCCTGAAGAACTTTTTTCTTCCCAAAGAAGCTCTTTGGAGACGTGGGACCACGGCCCTGGAGCGACCACGAGTTCCTGAGCCCATCCCAGGAGCTCTGCTTTGAAATCCCAAACTTTTGGGGGGTCAGAGGAGACCTGAGCTGGGTTTTCCTCCCCTCTGACCTGCCTGAGGTGGTGGCACCACCACAAAAACGTGGACTCAGGACCTACCTTTGGGCCTGGGGGGCCTCTTTCACCTCTCAGGCCGTCCTTCCCCGGATCTCCCTGAAAAACAGCTTTCCAAATGTTTTTCCATCAAGTGGCAGGGATTTTATTGCACTTAAACCTGGAGGAAATTGTTTAAAGGGAGAGAATCGAGGCCATCAAACATTCCAGGGGCTCTAATTGAGGTTAAATCTCTTTAGCTCTGCTTAATGCTTGGAAAACTGGGATAGAGGAAGGTTTTGGGATATCTGGGATGTCTTAAACTAGGGATGGTGTTTTACAGCATTCCCATAAATGAGGAAAAAGGGGCACAAGGTGTGGGGTGACTGGAATATTTAAATTTAGGGGTAGGATGAGGTGATTGCCACCAAATCCCACTGTTCTGAGCTCCAGGAGTGTCTGGATAATGATCTCGGGGACAGGGTGGGATTGTTGGAGTGTCCTGTGCAGAGCCAGGGGTTGGACTGGGTGATCCTGGTGGGTCCCTTCCAGCTCGGGATATTCTGGGATTTCATTCATGGCACTCTGTTTTCAGCATCTCCCAGAAAAAAAAAAAACAACCAAAAACAGAGCCAAAAAACCCAAAAAAAAAAAAAAAACAAAAAAAAAACAACAACGGTCAGAGGAGACCTGAGCTGGGTTTTCCTCCCCTCTGACCTGCCTGAGGTGGTGGCACCACCACAAAAACGTGGACTCAGGACCTACCTTTGGGCCTGGGGGGCCTCTTTCACCTCTCAGGCCGTCCTTCCCCGGATCTCCCTGAAAAACAGCAGGAATGTGTTAGTTCCCCTCTAAAATTCCCATTTCCTGGGTGTTGATCCCAAACTGCCGCTGCCTTTTCCAGAGGGACCAACCAACGCCTTCTTGTATCTCCCTAATCCCCGTTTTTAGGTTAAATTTGGAGCAATTCCCTGAAAACCAGCAGGAATGTGTTAGTTCCCCTCTAAAATTCACATTTCCTGGGTGCTGATCCCAAACTACCGCCGGATTTTCCACCAGAGGAACTGACTAACCCCTAAAACCCCCAAAAACAAAACAACACCCCCCCCCCCCCCCAAAAAAAAAAAAAAAAACCCAAAAAACCAGTTTAGTTCTTTTTTTGGCTTTTCCGTTCCAGCCTTTTGGGATGTGAAATCCAAGATAAAAGAAAGGTGAAGAGGATTCTCCACAGCCTCATTAAAGGACAAATAAACAGGAGATAAAATGAGCAGGGATCAACTTCAGGACAAATCCAAGGGTTTCATTTTCCAGCTGCTGTTTTCCTGGCACCTTGGGAAGGGTGGGATTACCGTGGTCCCAGAGGAGCCTTTCCTGCCTAAAATGCAAAAGTGTTGGGTTTCCCCAAGTTTTTTACCATCATTTCCTACTCAAATTCTGAGTTCTTGTTCTGGAATCACGACTCCGAAGTCAGGGCTGTTGGAATGCAACTGCTTCCTTTTTTTCTCCAAGATTTCCCGGGGTGATCCTATTCCACTTGACAACCAAGGATCAACCCAACCCTTGGAGCTGCACAAAACTCTTCACTGACTGTGGTCAGGAGAGTTCTTCCAGGAGCAAAGTTGGGAATTCATGGGAGGTTGGGAGGAGACAGAGGCAGGACAGGTGACCCAAACCGACCACAGAAATATTCCAAACTGACCACGGGGATATTCCAAATTGACCACAGAAATGTTCCAAGCTGACCACAGGGATATTTCAAACTGACCACGGGGATATTCCAGATCATGTGACGTCAAGCTCAATGCATAAAAATCCAGTTTTCCAGAAAACAGTGAGGATGTTTTTGAGAGAAGCCATCTTGTTTTTGTGAGTGGCCATCTTCTTTTGTGACGGGTCCCCTTGTTTTTGTAAAGGCCCATCTTGATTTTGTGAGGGCCCATCTTGATTTTGTGAGGGGCCATCTTGATTTTGAGAGAGCCCATGTTCTTTTGTGAGGGCCCACCTTGTTTTTCTGAGGGCCCATCTTGTTTTTGTGAGGGCCCATCTTGTTTTTGTGAGGAGCCACCTTGTTTTTTGTGAACCAGAGGAACTGACTAACCCCTTCTTGTGTCTCCCCAATTCCTGTTTTTAGGTTAAATTTGGAAGGGCTCATGTTCCTGGGAGTTTTCCTGTTTAGGGAAACAGCAGGAATAAATAAAATTCAAAATCAATAAAATTATTTTAAAAATTAAAATAAATAAAAGAATTAAATATTATAAGTTAAATAATTTGATAGAATAAATTGATTAAAGTAAATTGAATAATAAAGTAAATTAAATAATTAAATTACAGATTTAAACTCCCAATTCTTGTTGAAATGGCCACAGGGAAAAGCATGGGAGAGGGGGAGGAGCTGCTTTGATATTTTTGGGAATCTCCCAAAAAGGATTTAGGTAAAGTCATGAGAAACTTGGTAATATTTTCCCTGATTTTTTTTTTACCACAGGGATGAAAAAAGGATGGAGTGAATCCGTCTCTGCTGGATCTATCCAACCCCAGTCCAAAGAAATAAATATTATTTATTTATGATGCTAGGAATAAATAAAAGCTCTCCCAAAATCCACCCTCTCCCAGCTGCTCCTTCAGGGATTCCTTACATCCTTTCCAGGTTCTCCTGGATCTCCTTTCATTCCTTGCTCTCCAGCTCGTCCTGGGAGTCCAGGAGGACCCTGCAAGAAGAGATTAAGAGAAAAAAATCCCAAACAGAGCCCGAGCAGCAGTTCAGAAAAGGAAAATAGCAAGGAAAATGTTATTTTTCCCACAGGAAAGGAATATTTGGAAGTGGATATTTCCAAGTGAGGGCTACCCTTGGGATGGGGAAGGGAAACAGAGCAGCCCCACCACTCTCCAGGGCAGGAATGGAATGGAATATATAATATATAATATAATATAATATAATATCCATCTTGTTTTTGTGAGGGGCCACCTTGATTTTGTGAGGGACCATCTTGTTTTTGTGAGGGGCCACCTTGATTTTGTGAGGGGCCATCTTGTTTTTGTGAGGGGCCATCTTGTTTTTTGTGAGGGGCTACCTTGTTTTTTGTGAGGGTCCATCTTGTTTTTGTGAGCGGCTGCCTCATTTGATCCCAAGAGGGAACTCTTAATAGGGTTCCTATTGCACCTCCAGGGATCAACCCAGCCCTCAGAGTTGAGGAAAGCTCTTCACTGGGGTCAGGAGAAATTTCTAGAAGCCTGTTCTGATGTTTTCATGAGGACGCACCTTGTTTGGCCATAAAAGGGAAATATTTGGACAGTTCTGTGGGGAGCAGGGGGCTGGGCTTCATGATTTTTATGGATCCTTTCCAAGCTGAGATCACCTGAGGCTCAGAACCAGAAGTGACCCCTCAGGGCTGGTGTGGCTGCACCTCGAGCTAAATCCACATCAAGCAGATGTGTCTCAGTGACAAAAATCCTGTATATAATATAATATAATATAATATAATATAATATAATATAATATAATATAATATAGGAGTTATTACCCTGATTCCTCTCACTCCTGGCTCTCCAGGGACTCCAGCTTCTCCCTAAAAGAGAGGAGCATCAGGGGCAGCCCCAGCTGCTCTGGGCACTGATGTTGAATAACAAGGAAGAAAAGTCATCCCTTGTTTGTCATTCCAGGGCAGAGCTGAGGTTGTTGGTTGGTCCCGAGGGATCAGCAGCTCCATCCCCCTGGATCCTGCCTTTACTCACATCTTTTCCTCTCAGCCCGGCCTCTCCTGGTTTTCCAGGGAATCCTGGTTCACCTCTCTCCCCCTAAAGGAAACAAGACTTGTCACATTCCTGTCCTGCATTCCACAGCCCTCCCACTTCAGGCATTGAGGGGCAGATTCCAGCAGCACATCCATGGTCATGGAGCTGCTTCCACAATCCTGGATGAAGTTTGGACTCAGAGCATTTACCCTGTGCTAGGAAGGGCTGGGGATTGTAGGATTTGTACTATTAATATTTATTTTATTTTGATTTATTTAATAATATATGTTTATGGCATTTCAATTTACTTAATTATAGCATTATTATTATTTTTGTAGGATTATCGGCCTGGAAAGCAGTCAGATCTAACCTCATCTATCCAGACTCCAGAGTCACCCCTGGAATTCACTCAGGACAGAATCTGCTGAGGTTCTCCATCTCCAGGAGCAGCTCAGATTAGCAGAGACTTGAGATGGACCCAGTCTAGGACACAGGATCAGTTCCCATTCCACATTTTAATTTTTATTCCCATTTAAATCAGCTGAGCTCTCATGGATGGGTCCTCATCTGCTCTGTTTGATGTTTGTCCCACAAGGTCATGGATTTGATCCCACTTCCTTAAGAGCTGGATTGGATGATCCTTGTGGGTCTCTCCCAAACAAGAATATTCCATGAAATCTGGGAAATCTGTGACACCACCTCTCCAGGCAGGCCTTCTCCCAAGCCAAACCCCTTTCCTTGCCTCCACTTTGCCATCTCATTAACACATCTCATTAACACCTCCTGCCTTGCCTGCATCCCATGTTGTGACCCGTTTTGTCTCCCATTTTCCATGCCCCGGAAGCTGATCTGGTCTAAACATTCCATTCACAGATCTATGGAACAATTCCCAAACCCAAACCCTCCTCCAGCCAAGTCTGGGGAGATCCCTGCTTGAGGAATGCCCACAGTGAGACACTCACTGAACAAATTCCATGGGTGGGATCTTTTCCAGAAATTTCTTGACTGATTTTGAACTTTTCCTGGGAAAAATCCTGCAGGTGAGGATTAGCAGTTTTTTAAGGCCTAATCAAAGATGTTGGAAGGAACCTCTAAGACCACTTGGTTCCACCCCCATCCATGGGACAGGGACACCTTCCACTATCCCAAGCCCCAATGTCCACCTTGGACACTTCCAGGGATCCAGGGGCAGCCCCAGCTGCTCTGGGAATTCTGTGCCAAGGCCTCCCCACCCTGCCAGGGAACAAAGCTTTCCATGGACTCACCTTCTGACCTGGCTTCCCAGACAATCCCACATTTCCCTGCAGAAACACAGAAGGAATGACACAGGTAAGATAATTCCAGGTAAAATCAGAGAAGGGGAAAACAGGGAATGTCCCACGAGAGACTGTGGGACACTGTGCCCAGTGCACCCTGTCCAGAGGTGTCTCCTGTGTCCCCCACTTGGAAACCATCAAGATTTTGAGCTTCCCACTCCTCTTTCAAAGATACTCATCCATAATATTGGGATTTGCCAATTTTTGCTGGATTAAAATGAACGGGACTGTGATGTCCCTGGAGAAGGGAACAGCAAGGATTAACCCAACACTTCCTGGATATCACTGGAGTCATATGGGAGCCACCAAAGCCCTCCTAGACACAAAAGTCAGGAAGATGAAGATCAAGGTAACTTTCAGGAGGGAAAATAATTGGGAATGGGACTTCCTTGGATTCTGTCCACAGTCACCAGCTGAGCATTGACCATCCGTGTTTTCCTCCAGTCACAAGGAATTCCCCACATTTTGGGGGATCCCACCTTTGCACCTGACCTGAGGACAGAGCTCATGACCCCGTCACCCCAGACCTCCACAGCATCACCAGCCTGGCTCCTTGTCACCTCCCCAGTGTTCATCTCCTCAGGGCCAACAAATCCATGGAAGTGACAGAGATTTTGTCTCTGAACCTCCTGGTTTGTCCCCCGGGCCCTTCCCATTCCACACCCACCCCAGTGTCCCACTCACCCTGTCACCGATGTCTCCCTTTAGCCCAGGCTGGCCAGGAATTCCAAATCCTGGACTTCCCTGAAAAAACAAAGGGATTCAGGGTCTTGCCAAGGCAGCTTTTCCAAGCTCAGGACAAATCTCCACAGAGCAAGAAAAGCCAGAGCAGATCCAAGATATTTCCATCCCCATGGACAACCAAGGAGCTCAGCATTTAGTCCCTCCATGATTTCTTTTCCAGGAGCTTTGGATTTCTACACATGGAAGTCTTCCCCTAGATTCCTTGGGGAGGAATTCCATCTCCCTCAGAGTTTCCTTGGTGGCCACAAACAAAATAAATCCTTTTATCCCTGCAGGAAGTGCAAGGTCATCACCTTCTCCCCTTTTTCTCCTGGGATTCCTTTGTCTCCTTGCGGTCCAGCTGGTCCGGGATCTCCCTGGGAATAAAAGACACACCTGAAACCAGGAATATTCTTCAGGAAGCCAAGCCCTGTTCTTGTGACTCCTCAGGGCTGCATTTTGCACTTCTAATGCATCCTGGAAAAAATTCCTTTGCCAAATCCACCCATCCATCCTGGATTTTTAAGGATTTTTTTCCATGGCACCTGCCTTCTGCCATCCAAAATTCATCACAGTTGTTGCCACACTACGTGGCACCATAAACACATTTTTACACGTTTAAAGTAGGAATAAAACGAACACTTGTCATTTCTTTGCAGGTTGTCAGTGAAATATCACAAATAATTAAAAAAATTTCTGATATTCCAGGCCATATTCCATTACAAGGCCACATTAAAATTCCTAGGACACCACTTAAGCTCAGCCTAAAAGAAAAGAAGGATTTTTGCCAGACAAGGTTAAGCAGTCTGGGTAACAGGTCCAATAAAAGGAGGTGATTCCAACATCAAATCCCAGCAAAAAAAGTCAAAATTCATTGTGTCTATGGAATGAGGGAGGTCTGAAGCACTGTAGGGAATTTCCATGGAAAAGCCATGAGGAATCAGTCCTGCAAGGTTCTTGGGAGGATGGCAATGAGAGAGCAAGAGTGAAAAAAAAAAAGTTCAAAAATTCAATTTAAAATAGTCCAGGTCATGTTCCACCTCAAAGCCACTGAGAAAGTGATTGGAATTCTCTAAAGCAGCTGGAAAATATGGAAAATTCAGCCAGGGAACAGCTGGAAGTAGCTTCTGGGATTGGGCTGGATCTGCACTTGGGTGACGTCTCCCTTCTGAAATCCCAAATTTTCCCCTGGACTAAGGCTAGAATGGGAATACCAGGTACAAAATTGAATAAAAGCAAGAGAAATATCCCCAGGACAAGACTTTTCCAAGCTCTCCTCTCCTGTCAATCAAAGGGGGATGGAATCCAGGAAACATGGAACAACCTCTGCTTTTCCAGGAATAGATGTTGCCTTTTCAAGTAGTGCTAGTAAATTAAATTAATAAAATAAAGTAATTAATTAACCGCCTTACCCTGACACCTTTCTTTCCTGGAGGTCCCGAAATCTGAGGAGAAGAAATCACAGAAATCCTCTGTTAAAAAAATTTAATTTAATTTTAAAATCTCCTTTTCATGGTACCTTTTCCAAAACAAGGAATGTTATGGGAAAAGAATTGTTATGGGATAAGAAATCTTATGGCACACAGAGGTGGCCACCATGGAGGTTTCTCCTTAAAGCTGGAATTTTGGGGGACATGGAGAGCTGTGGGTGTCCAGCAGGGCTCATCCCTGTGGATGAGGAGCTTGGGCAGGGACAGGCCTGGAGCACACGGATTCAGCGCTGGGAATTTTCATCCTTATGTTTCCTGGAGAGCAGTGAAGCTCCTTTGAGGGGACAATGGGAATATTGGGAATACAGGAAGTGGAGCAAGGGAGAGGAGGACAAATCTGGCAGGAGGGTCAGGGAAAAGGTCTGAGTGTTCTTCCCATGGTTCTGTGGGACACAGCTCTTGGAATTCTGGCATTTTGGGATTGAAGCTGCACAGCTGAAGGACAAGAAGGGCTCCAAACCACTCCAAGTTACCTCCAAGGCTGGAGCACCTGGAAATCCTGGATTTCCCTGCAAGGCAAAAGGAAGGAATGGTGGCCAATGGAATGAAAAATGTGAGGCAGGGAAAAATTTTGCTCATCCCTTTCCCACCATTTATTCCTTAAAAGTGCCCAAAAGTCATCTCAGAAGCCTAAGAGCCAAGGAGAGGGGAGAACTGAGCTCAAGGATATCCCTGCTGGATCCCACAGGGAACAAGCTGGGAAAAATTAGGATAATTGCACCTGAGCTGATCAAATATTCTCTTACTGCTCTACTCACTTGGTCTCCCTTCTGCCCTGGAGGTCCTGGAATTCCCTGGAAGAAATCAGAAGGGCATTTCCACCAGAGTGAAAACAGATCCAACATTTTTGGCTCCTTCTGCCATCCAGAGGGAGGGAGGGAAGGATGAAGCTCTTCAACCCAATTTTCCATTAATTGCAGGACAGCTCTTCCAGCCTGGGACACTGGAGTCTCCCTGACCACAAAAGTGCCAATTATTATTGAAAATATCCCACCTTGCTGCCATGCCAGGCCTCTCCTTGGCAGCAAGGAATCCCAGAGTCCAGGGAGTGGAAAATTATTCCCTTTCTTTGCTTTTGAGCCTGGAAGGCTCCAGGTCAGGCTGGTGTGGTTGAAGATGTCTCTGCTCAGTCCAGAGGGTTTGGACCTTGGAAGGTCACTTCCAACCCAAACCACTCCATGATCCAATGATTCCCCCAGGAATTATGATGATGATTCCTTATGATGCTGGTTAGGGGCAGAAAACTCCCCTGGAACCTGAATTCCAGGCCTGGGAACTCAGGTTCAGGATTTCAGCACCCACCTTTGGTCCTGGTGCTCCTGGAGGTCCCATCATTCCCTGAAAACAACAGAGGAAACAGTGAAAGCTCTGATTTTAAACCCCAAATCTTCCATTTTCTCCCCTTTTCCATGTGGAACCACGGGATTCCAAGGAAAACTTAAATATTGAAGGAGACTTTGGGGACACTGAACACTCTGAGAGGATTTTAATGTAAATCTCACTGCAAGGTTCCCAACCCACCTGCTCTCCTTCTTCCCCCTTCGTGCCAGCAGTGCCAGGAATGCCAATTCCTGCCATTCCCTGCAAGGAAAACACAGAATCCTCAGGAATGCTGATCCCAGATCACCCATCCTTCCCAGATTTCTGCTCCAGAGTCTTTCTTAGCAAAACAGGAGGGGAGAAATTTCCACTGGAAATGTTTGGCTCTGAGCAGAGCCAGTAAATTCCAGAAATGTTGGGACATCCCAAAATGCCTTCCCACAGGTCTATCCTGCTATTCCTGACATTTTTCCCCTGGGCTGAGGGATTCAGAAAATATCCAACCTTTTCTCCCTGTGGTCCAGGCAGTCCAGGAGCCCCAAGGAGCCCCACAGGGCCTGGCAAACCAGGTTTTCCCTGGAAAGGAAGGAAGGAACATCATCAAATCTCTCTTTTTTCCCTCCAAACTGGAAAGGTTTATTTTTAATTTTGCAGAGAAATATTTATCCTGATCTGTCCATCTGAGGAGTTCCTTTAAAAGTGAGGAATTACAGAGCTGTCTGTGCATTCCCAAATTTCCTTTTCCCTCACAAATAAGTTATGAATCCCTGGATTTACTCAGGAAGGGGAAACAATGGGAGACAGAGGCTGGGAGCCCATGTTGGTCTGGAATGGTGAATCCAGACCCTTGGAAAAGGCTAATTTATGGGATATGGCTCTCCAATATGGCAAAACCAGATCCAGGAAGGATGGAAGAACAGCATGGATGTTACCCTTCAGATTGAGCCATTTGTAACACAGGAATTTCCCAAACCAATCCTGGTGTCTTATTCCCAGTAATTCTCCATGGAACTCTTCTCGTATCTTCCTTTGAACTCAAACTTCCCACACCCCAAACCTCCTTGTGGGATGATTTCTGGGAAGATCCACCCTTCACCTGTTTTGGATCTGCTCCCAGTTTGGGCCATTTGCTCTTGATCCACATTTTCCCCTCCTCTGGACCTGCCCCAGTTTTTCCCTGACTTCCTGGGACACTCACCGGCTCTCCCGTGTCTCCTCTGTCACCTTTGAGGCCACTCCTCCCACGGGGACCCTGCACGAAGCACAGGAAAGTCTCACTCCATGATCCTTTCATGGATCTCCATGGAATTTTGGGAAGTTTGGAAGCCAGAACTTGCTGGGCAGCTTGGAAAGAATTTTGGAAAAAAGCCTTTTCATCCCAAAGTGAAAGCTGACCTCAGGTACTCACCCTGATTCCTGAATCCCCTGGCTCACCCTGAAACAGAAAAGACAAAGGGAATTCCCATGGGATGGGCATTTTGGGGCTCATCACCAAATTTCATCCCAGAAAAAAAAATCCTGCAGTCTGACAATCCAAGAGAACAAAATTCCCACTTCCACAGGGAGAGATTTAGGAGAGGTCTCCAGACACCTCCACCTGCAATATTCAGTGTCAGGTCTCCTTTTCCTGTGCTGATAACTCAGGTCTTACCTTTTCTATTTTCTCATTTCTGAGCTGCTTTAGTGTGTGGGTCTGAGCTTCACATTATGGGATGGTGAGCTCTGTGCACAGAGCAGGGAGACAAAACAATTCCTGCTCCAGCTGGGCACCAAGGACAAATGATCCAAATCTCAGCCCAGGAGCACAAACCCCGTGGGCTGCAGAGAGAAAAACAAGCAGGATGGGAGTGCAGGGGCTGAGCTGGAATTGGACACTGAACTGCAATGTGCACATGGAGCAGAGCTGATCCCAGGGAGAGACCCCGGGAGCGCTCGTGCATTTTGGGACCATTGGGGTTCATCTTGGGGCAGCCCTGGCTGGGCTCTTGTGCTGCCCCAGGTGCATCCATGGAGGAGATCCTTTCAATCCATCCTTGCTTTATTCTGGAACTCTGCCCAGCCTCTGTCCTAGCTCAGCCTTCACAAGGTATCAGGGGAACATCCCAGAACTGTGCTCCAAACTCACCTTGATGGAGATTCCTGGTGGCCCTGGAGAACCTGGTGGCCCTGGAACCCCAGGAACCCCCGGCTGCCCCTTCTGTCCCTGCAACCAGGAAAAACAGGAGAGGGAGGGATTTGGGATCTCTCCCAGCCCTTGGGAAGCTGAAGGCTCCCCCACACCTGGGGTTTGGTACTCACAGGGGGGCCAGGCTGCCCATTCCGGCCAGGAATCACCTCCACTCCTCCCAGGACATAGCCTGGATCTCCCTGTGGATAAAGGCACCTTGGGAGATCCAGGAGCAGATTGGGTGATTTAGGGGCAATTCCATCAACCCAAAGCACCTGGTACCCAAAACTACATGGTCATGACCTGAGTTTTGTTTGCTGGCATGGAAAAAAAAATAATCCCAAGGAAAAAATGGAAGTTGGCTTTCAGCAGCATCCATTTCTGATCTTCATCTGCACAGACAGCTCAGGGGGATGCAAGGAAAGAGGAGGAATGGGGACTAGGAGAAGGGCAGGAAGCTCTTCCTGGGATCTGCCCCCAGTAAATATTGAAATATTTTAGTGTCTTAAATGGATTAAACCAGGTTTGTTAATAATGGAAACTCAGAAAGGCAGAATGACCCCACCTTCTCCTGCAATTAATTAACTAATTAATTGTGCCCAGAACCTGGGATTACGATTGAGCACTTTTCTCCATAAAGACATAAAATTCCTGAGGCAAACTCCCCAAGACAAAATCTGGCAGTGTAGGATTAGGTAGACACAACTTAAAAATTCACATTAGCCAAAGATCCCAGCGGAAAAGAGAGGTCACAACAAAGAAAGGAATTTTTCCCAGTGAAATGCAGGAATGGAACTCACTCTGTCTCCTTTCGGCCCTGCGGGTCCTGGATAGCCCGGAGATCCCTGGAATTAAAAATAAATTCTGCAGTGTTAAACAGAAAAACAGCTCCAAGACCACGGGTGCTGATCCCTGGAAGTGTCCAAGGCCAGGTTGGACAGGGCTTGGAGCACCCTGGGATAGTGGGAGGTGTCATGCCCATGGAATGGGATGAGTTTTAAGGTCCCTTCCAACCCAAACCAACCCAGGATTCCGAATACTCACAACGTCACCTTGGCTGCCAGGGAGCCCCTGCAAAACAGGACAGAGGGATACTGGTCACTTTTCTCTGGAATGGCCCTTTGGAAAAGTTTGTTAGAACCAATCCATACCATGATTCCAGGGGGACCTGGAGGACCCGGCCGGCCCGGCCTGCCCGGCAAACCAGGAATGCCGTCCTTCCCAGGGAGACCCTAAAAACATGGAAAAGAACAGCGTGGGGGGGATGACCTCAGACCTGCAAACTCAAATAGCTTCAGGCAGCACCCTAACACTTGAGAGCATTCCCAAATCCCAGAGCAGCTCCCTTTCTCTGGATTTTCAAAGCCAGCATGGAGCAGGAGGAGCAGAACACCAACAGAAAAGATCTGAGGGTGATTCTTTGCTTGAACTCTTCCTTGGGCATGATTTGGTTGTATTTACTGCCAGAGGGCAGGGATGGATGGGATATTGGAAGGAATTCCTGGCTGGGAGGGTGGGGAGGCCCTGGAATGGAATTCTCAGAGAAGCTGTGGCTGTCCCACCCCTGGAAGTGTCCAAGGCCAGGGCTGGACAGAGTAACCTGGGAGAGTAGAATGTGTCGAGGTTGGAACTGGATGATTTTTCAAGTCCCTTCCAATCCAAACCATTCCATGATTCCACTATATTAATTATCCAAGTGGATCATGCTGTGGGGCCATTCCCTTAAGAGCTGGACTCAATGATCCATGTGGGTCCCTTCCAGCTGAGAATATTCCGTGACTCACCCGTTCCCCTTTCTCTCCCTTCGTAGTGTGGGGGTCATAACCCCTGTGAGCAGCTGAGCCCCTGGAGCTCTTCAATGGAAAAGAGAAAAAAAAATAATTTATCAGGGAATTAATATCCACCAAAGGATGGCAAATAAACGGGAGTGACCAGGAAACACAGACTAAAACATTCCTTGGCTTAGGCAAAAAAATAGGGAAAAGCAAAGCTGACCACCCTGGAGAATTCTCAGGCATTTAAAGTCTATTCCTATGAATTTATAATGTGAATTTTTAATATATATAAGTGTTCTGCAGTGGCTTTATCCACCAAAACATTCCCAGCTCTATCCTGACTTTCCCAGTTCCACTCCCTGGATTTCAAAGGTTTTTTTGTTCAGGGCTGGACAGTGAGATCAGGATGGAACCTGGTGTCCTAAATCCACTCTGATTCTGCTCTGAAACTTCCCTCAGGGAAGATTTTCCTTGTGCCTGACCCACTCCAAGCAGGATTTACTCCCAGGAGTAGGAACTCACCATTTCTGGTGGGATTTGGGTTCCTGGAAGCTGAGGATCAGAACAAATGGCTTCTATCAGCTCTTGGAGGATTTGGGGGAAGTCATCAAAGGTGCTGATGTAGAAAACGTTCTGGGGGTTCTGCTGAAGCAAGATCCTGTGGAGCTCCATGGGGTCAGCTCCTGACACCCCCACAGCAATGACACGGAGCCCTGGAATGACATGGATCCCACCAGTCCTCATCCCTGGGATCACAGTTTCCAAACCCCTTCCTGGTAAAAACCTCTGGTGGGATCAGGTGGAACCCACAGAGAACTGGGTGTGAGTTACAGCAAACCAAGACGAGGTGGGGAGAGAAAAGAGAAAGGATAAAGGAGGGGAGGAACCAACAGTGCCCTCAAAGTGACTCCTCACACAGGGCACCACCCTCAGCCTCCTGGAAATTCATGGAGAACCAAGGGAAACACAATGGGACAACCTCAACCCTCTGGAAATTCATGGAGAACTGAGGGAAACACAACTGGGCAACCTCAACCCCCTGGAAATTCATGGAGAACCATGGAAACAAAATAGTGCAACCTCAACCTCCTGGAAATTAATGGAGAACCAAGGGAAACAAAACGGGGCAACCTCAACCCTCTGGAAATTCATGGAGAACTGAGGGAAACACAACAGGGCAATGTCAACCCTCTGGAAATTCATGGAGAACCATGGAAAAGAAATGGGGCAACATCAACCTCCTTAAAATTCATGGAGAACCAAGGGAAACCAAACCGGGTAGCCTCAACCCTCTGGAAATTCATGGAGAACCATGGAAACAAAACAGGGCAACACCAGTCTCCTGGAAATTCATGGACAACCATGGGGAACCCAACTGGACAACCTCAAACCCCTGGAAATTCATGGAGAACTGAGGGAAACACAACTGGGAACTCTTACCCAAGGCATGGGCTGCTCTGGCTGGGGACACCACGTCATCCTGGGATTGTCCATCGGTCACGAGCACCAGGATGTGAGGAAAATCCAGTCTCATCCCTCTGGAGGGCTGGAATAATTCCTTTAGCACGTAGGATATGGCACGGCCTGAGCAGACAGGGAGAGACAGGGTGGGAGTCTGGATTAATTCCACAGGTTTGGGCTCTGGATCTCCTTCCATGGGTGGAGGATGAAGGGAACTCCTCGAAAGTGGAAAGCCCTGGACATGGGACAACATCTTTTGGAGGATAACAGCAGGAAATCACCTTGGCTGGAATGGTTCTGGTGCTATCAGCAGATAGTTTTGGAAAAGGGGAGCCAAAATATTCAGAAAATTGAAGCACTCTGCTTACACTTCTGGAATAAAATTCACAGAATTCCTATTTCCAAATGTCTTAGGAATGACCAAGAAAGTTCCACAAAGGAATCTCCTACAGATTGATGTGATCAAGAAGATCCAAAACACTATGGAAAGATTTCTACATGGAGTAAAATGTCCTTATTGACACAAACTCCATAAAAAGAGTTAAAAAAGGCAAAGTTAGCCAGGAATTTCCAGCCTGACCAATTCCATGCCTTCTTTCCCTAAGCAATCCCATGAAAATTCCTATATTTTGACTTTTCCTGGTTTTTTGTGCCCTTGTCCAATACCACTGAGGCAGGATGAGGGATTTGGGTGCCTCAAATGTGAAGAATTCATTAAAAAAATCACAAAACTACATAATATTCCAAGTTGGAAAGGATCCACAAGGATCATCGAGTCCAATTCCTGAATGGTCCATAGGGGGATCAAATCTTGGAGTTACTGGCACCAGCTTCCAACCAACTGGGCTAAACAATTAAATAAAAATTAACCATCTTTAATTTACCATTCCTAGTTGTGTTTCTTCAGGGAACCAGGTATTCCCAGTGTCCAGCTGGGAATGAGCACACGGAAAGTGTCATCCCTCTCTGAGCTTTTTAAATGAGACAAAATATCTGGATTTCAGGGATGCAGGAATGCTTCAAATCAGCCATCCTCATGTCTATGGTGTAAAAACCACCCTCAAGTGCAGGCAAAATCATAAAATAATGAGAGAAATCCAGGGGAAAAACCAGGACATGGATAAAGCACCAAGTGGTTGGAAAAACCACTCCTGAAAATCCAATTTAATCCGTTCTCAAATGTAAAATGACTTTGAGCACAATGATCCCACCAAGGAAATGGCTCCAAACCACTCAGAGAAATATTTTCTTTGGCTTCCAGGTTCTGTCCTGGGCCAGAAGGATCATCCCAGGTGTCCAAGTCCCCTCCCAGACCTGTTTTGGTGTTGCCGCCGGTGTAGCTCAGCCCTCTGATGGCTCCGAGGGCTCCGTTGCGGTCGCGGTGTTGGTTGAAATGAAAAGCTGTCCTGGGCTCCTCGCTGTACTGAGCAACAGCAACCTGCCAAAAACAGGGATTAAAATCCCCAAATCCACAGGAAGCAGGACAGACTGCCTCGAGTCAGAGCGTGGTGCACCAGGAATGGGAGGAGGTTGAATTGTCTGAGAAAAGGGAGTCAGATCCTCACCTAAATCAAAATTTTTTATGTTCCCAGCGTTATTTGTTGACCCAGGGTAACTTCATCATTCACCTCCAAGCAGAGTCCAAGAAATTCCCATTTCCTGCTCAACTTAAACCGAGCTCCATAACTCTCCCTTTCTAATTTAAATTAAATAAATGACCCCAAATAAATGAGGGGCTGAGTCTTCCCATTGGCTTTGCTGTCATGAAATCCTTCAGGCTTCATTTGTCATGGAGGTAATTCTCATCACAACTGGGGGCTTTGGTTCTCTGTTTGTTGGAGGAGGGAGCTGCTGGGACATCCTGCAATTCCCACTTGGATTTCCAACCATCCCCATTCTGGATTCCCATCTGTCCTCACTCTGGATTTCCAACTA
Source organism: Montifringilla adamsi (assembly GCA_017590115.1). NCBI lineage: Eukaryota > Metazoa > Chordata > Aves > Passeriformes > Passeridae > Montifringilla > Montifringilla adamsi. The sequence goes on along the minus strand of JAGGNK010015225.1, from coordinate 1,819,951 downwards.
TTCCCCACTATGGACTTCCAACCATTCTCCCTCTAGATTTCTCACCATTCCCATTCTGGATTTCCAACCATCCCCACTCTGGATTTCCAACAATTCCCCACTCTGGATGGGGTCAGAAATGGGATCTGAGCGGGGAATAAGCACCCAAGAGATCTCTGGGCTAACCTAGACAGCACTTCAGGTGTGGAATTTGCTTTATTCCTGATGATTCAGTCTTGGAAAAATAACCAAGAAATGGAAATCTATCCAAATGGGAAAGCTGACACTGAGGAGACTTGAATTCCTGTCTTTTTGTTCCATGTAGGTCTTTCCCTGGCCTTTCTGTTTCACAACTCCTGGGTGAGCAGACTCTGCTCCAGGAAAAAAACTTCAGGAAATGGAATAAGAAAATCTTGCCTGTGTCCCTTCAGGCCCAATCTTGGGGAAATAGGAGACGATCCGGAAGAGGAAATCCTTCACTTTATTGAAGTTGCTCTGGCCGATACTCGAGGATTCATCCACCAGGAACCCAACGTCTGCCTTGAGCTTCCCACAAACTGCAGAGGGAAGAGAGGAATTCCGTAAGCTGAGGGGTCCTAAAGCACAATCCTGGGGTTTTGTGTGCTCAGAGCACCAAAACAAACCCCAAACCTCTTGTGATGCCAATTTTTGGGTGAGCAGCAGCACCTTCACCCCTCAGGGTAGTGCTGAGGCCTTCACCGCATTGATGGGGTTTGGGCCTTCCCTGACATTGTCCACTCTCGTTACGCAGGGAATTAAGGCCTTAGTTAAGTTTTAGCTTAAAATTAAGTTTTAGCTCCTGGGATCAGAGAAGATCTTGGTCTCTAAGATTTGGATCAGAGAAGATCTTGGTCTCTAAGCTTTGGATCACAGAAGATCTTGGTCTCTAAGCTTTGTCTATTTCTACATCATCATCATCATCACCATCATCATCATCCCCACACTCACTTGGCCCAGGCAGGGTTGTCAGTGGTGCCGACACTGTGCTGGTCCAAAGTGGGGGCTCTGGGAGTTTTGTACTGGTGGGCACTGGGGGAGGAGTGGTCCCCACACGGCTGGGAGATCCAGATGGAGATTTCCTCGTATCCAACGGTGCAGGAGCCACTGGAGCAGTTGCTGGCTCCCTGGCAGCTCCTGCTGTAAGACCCAAACAGAAAAGGTGAATTTTAAACCTCTTTTAGCTTCTCCAGCAAAGAGAAAAAGGGTATAAACCCCAAAAATCAGCCTCAAGAGCAGTTTTCCCTGGAAGATCCAGGTCTCCATCCTTCATACCTGTTTGTCCAAGGAGCGTCGTCTCTGGTCCCTCAGAGTCTCCAAACATTGGTTTTATGGAAAACAAATACATTTCCTTGGAGCTCAGCCCTGCCACTCGATAGGATCGGGAAGTTGCTGGCAACAACTCCTGGGAAAGGGTGGGAGCTGTGGAAAACAGGAGGAACATGACTGAGAGCCAGAAAAACACAGAGTAATTCCCATTTTGGTGGCATCCCTGTTGGCAAACAGGAATTTGGGGATGATTCCCAGGATTTGGAGAAGAAGCAAAAGCAAATAATTTACAAAGTGCAATGGTCAGGTCCTAAACCAGATGAAATTAGGTCGATTTTGTGCATTGAAAATTTGGAATTTAGGGAATTTGGTGCAAGTGGTGCTCAAGGCTGAGAGAGCAATTTCTATCTAAGTGGTTCTTATGGATAGAAATAAGATTTCTTTTTGGGAATGAATGGAAAGTTTGATGAAAAATAAAATCAGACTTGACTGAGAAATTTGTTTGCACACAATTCATAGTTTTGATTTAAAATAATGATAGGAAAAATTGTCATAATAATAATGATTGACGTTTCCTAAGTGCTCTACTTTAGAAATAATAAATTATGAATTTGACACTGCTCAAAGTGGAATTTGTACCTTTTTTTATTCTGAAATAACATTTTACTTTAAAAAAATCACCCAAAAAACTCGGTTTGTATGGCAAGAAATAAAATCAGTGCAAATAATCTGCTCCACTGTCATCAACTGATAGAATTAAAGTTGGAAAAGATCTCCAAAGATCAAATCCAGTTTGCTGTTCTCAATTCTCCACAAAAATTTTTGTAGGGGAAGTTTTCGTCCTTTAAATAAAATAGCAAAATCCCTCTTGAAATTTGACTTAAACTCTTGTGCTTCCCTCATTTTGGGAAGTCGAGTCAAAATAGCCATAATTGGTTTATTTTGTCTGATCCACAGGTGGAATGATCCCAAGTGGAAAAGAAAGGAATCCAAATTTTTATGGGACAGGCTGGATGGAATGAGCAGGGAAAAGGGCATTTAGTGAGCTTAAAAAGGAGCAAGGAAAATGTGTAATAAAACAATGTTTTATTTAGGATAAAAAAAAATCAAGTTGTGTGGAGGAAAATTAATCAAGACAAAAAATATGGACCAAATTTTTAATTGCTTTTATACACCAATGTTGGCAGTCAGGATAATTAACCAGGAAAAATTGGAATTACTCACTCAGGAGTGTAAATTTTATCCTGTGGAGAAGTGGGGTCAGGATTCATCTGCTGGTGATGGGAAATCAATATTTATGAACCCATTCCAGCTGGATCGATGGAGGGAGGGCACAGGGGGACTGTCAGACATGGGATTATCCATTCTTGATTCCCTGAAAACTCTGAAATCAGGGATTTCTGAGTCCTTCCGGATCAATATTTGAACAGCACAGCACAGGAAGGGGAACAGTTGCTTTGGATCACTAAAATCACCCCAGAGGTCCAAAGGTTCTGTTCCCAAATTGCTTTTCCATAATATTTATCCCCAAAAAAATGCTACTGTCATGGGATGGTTCATCCTGAGTGATACAACCTGCAAGTATGGAGCTGCCAATCCTGAAATATCCTTGGAATTAAAAAAAACCCCAAAAATTAAAGCTTCTGGTAGCTCCAAAGCACTGCAGGGATCACAGGGAATTCCACTGGATTTGGTTCCTTTATTCACTTTGGACATGAACTGATCCTAGAAAAAACTTTGTGGTTGAAGCCACAGGATGGGAAACTCCAAATTCAAAGAGGATTTTAGTCCAGTCCAGGAAAAAATCATGGAGTTGATGGTTTAAAAGGGCAAATCCTGAAAAGCCAAAGGAATGGTGAGGAATGATTAAGGAATTTTTAAAAGCCTTTCACAGTAGAGCAGAGATTCGAAACAGATAAAAATGAGGTTTCATGGATGACAAAAGTCCACCTTTTTTTGGTGGATTTGATGGACAGGAAGGGACACAGATAATGCCAAAATTAGTTTTTCCTGAGCTATTCCCACCCCTCCTTTTTTTCTTCCCCCGAGGATTTTGCAATGGGCCAAATGGGACATTTTGTGAGGCTCCTCCAGTTCCCATTTTTCCCTCTTTTTCAGCCAAATGGAGAAGCTGAGATGAAGGAACCCATGGAAACCCTCAGGGTTCTCCTGTTAAACAGGATCTAGAGGAGCTCAGGGGATGGATCAGGGTTTCCTTCCCACACCAAACGTTACCTGAGGACAATCCCCACGTCAGTAAATACAGGGATGCTCCAGGAACAGAATTCCAGGACAACAAAATGCTGGAATCTGTGGCCTCCTGCACGGTGAATTCCATCACTTTGGGCAAATCCACTGTTGGAAAAGCAAGGGACAAAGCTTAGGGGACATCTCTGCCTCCCAAATTCCACGATTCTGGCGAGAGGAAGGAGTTCCTCCAGCATTTCAGGTGTTTTCCAAGAAGCTGAATCCAACCAGGTTCTCATTTGGTGGAAATTGGGGGAAATTTTGTCAGATCTTCAGTCTGGACTTTAAACTGACTGAAACTTGGGTTTTTGGGATGGGTAATGAAGTGTTTCCTGTGTTTTTTTTTTTCCCAGATGTCAGATGCCCCCTGAAATCCCATAGTTGGCTCCACATCCCTGACTTTCTCCTCTGTTTGATCTCAAACCTGCCCATTTTGGCACAACTCATGAGGGATGTTGGCTTTTACCAATGGAAATGGTCAAGATATTGCATGAAGACGGAATTCCAAGATAATGTGCCACAAAAATGGGAATTATTGGCAGAGGAAGACAGGGAAATCCCAACATTCCTCAGTAATAAGAAGAAAGGATCAATGTCTGGTTTTTGGTGGGATCTGAGAAGAAACAAGGCTGGGTTGGATGGGGCTTGGACCAACCTGGTCTACAGATGGTGTTGGAAGCAGATGATCTTCAAGGCCCCTTCCAACCCAAAACATTCTGGAATTCCGGGAATAAGGCGTCCATCAACCCAAACTGCTCTTTTTCTTTCACTCCCCTATGGAGCTGCTCTTATCCCAATCCACGAATCCCATACTCACAGGTTTTGGCTGTGAGGACTGTGGGGTTTCCCTCCTGCCCCATTCCCACTGCAGACATGGAGATGGTGTAGGTGGTGTTGTCCTTCAGTTTGGGAATCATGAAGGAAACGGCCTCTGCCAGGACCAGCTGGGAGGATTCTGAGTCACCTGAGAGGAGATATCCCAAAAAACCTATGGTGTCCATGGAAAGGGAAGTGTAACAGTCATTGTTACAGCAGCTTCACACACACCTGAGAGGACCTGGCCAGGGAGGAGAGTTAGGGAATCATTTTGCCCACGGGGAAACTGAGGCACAGGCAGCGGAGAGATCTGGTCACAAATGTGGAAAGGAACTAATTCTTGGAATTCTCAAATCCCAGCTATATTTATATCCTTGGTTAGAGCCTAAAGCTTAGCTCAGGGCTTGTTTAGAGGAGTTCAACCTGTTCCAGTAGACACTGAAGTCCCCACCTACCCCAACCACCCATGGAAAAAGGAATTTCCTGAGCCAAACTCCCCATTTTCGTGTGTTCCTTGTGTTCCCTGACCAAGGATTGGGATTCTTACCATTGGATGGCTTCCAGGATATCTTGTAGTGACTTATCCCAGGAAGCCTTTTCCAAGCCAGCTTCAAAGTGTTGACACCAGTGTCGGTAACCCTCAGGTCCTGGATGGTCAGGATGGGGTTGGAATCTCCAGAAGGAGCTGGAAAAATGAACCAGGATAAGATTTCAGCTCAGTCCCAGAGCATCACCATGGCTCCAAGCTGTGGTGGAGGAGAAAAATTTGGGCATTCGTTCAATATTTACTTTCCAAACATTATCCAGGATTCCAGGCTGAAATTCCTAATGGATCCATGGAATACAAGCTGAGGAATCTCATCCACATCTCTCACCACCCACACCAAACTGGTGAGACACAGAGGGACATAAAAAGAGCTCCAGGAGAGGATGGATCATCCAGACACGTCTTCAAATTCCACTAAAAACTCATTGAAATGGACTCAGGCAAAGAAGACATGGAAAGGAGCCAGAACTCCATGTTGGAAGAGGCAAAGCCACAATCCAAGGAATTCCCAAAAACTCAGGAGTGCAGGCTGGTGAGTGACCCTGGGTGGTGCCTGCGGAGAGGCTCCTGCATTCCCAAGGTGGTTGTGGATAAATAATTCTGGGAATTCCATTGATAAATCCAGGATTGTCCAATGTGCCAGAAGGATGTGTCCACTCCCTCCCACGGGAACAGCTACGGATTATTGCCACCAGCAGTGAAGGCTGCTGATGCCCCCACCATCCACAGGATATCCTGAGCTGGATCCACCAGGATCATGGAGTCCAGCTCTTAAATGGATGAACACGAGGATTGAAGCCAAAACTTTGGTGTTTTTATGACCAACTGAGCCAATCCCACGCCCAAGAGCAATCCAAGCTTTGCCTCCCCACTGAAGGAGGGTTTTTCCAGCAGGACTTACCTGTGTGGTGAGTCAGGATCACCTCGGGCCCCTCGGTCCTGCTGAACACAGCCCGGACGCTGACCTTGTACAGGGTGTTGGGCACCAGGTGGTCAATCCGATGAGCCAACACTCTGCTGCCCAGGTACTGAGTCCTGGCAACTTGTTTTCCTGGAAAAACAGGGATATTTAAGAGTCTGGAGCTCACTTCCTTCCTCCAAAGGGAATTGCTGCACTGCTGTCCCAGAGCTCTGGGGATTATCTCCATAAATAAAACCATGAAAACAAAGAGGAGGAAGGACCTCCAACAGGACCAAGTTTCCCAGCTGTGGGATCTCATTCCTACCCACCAAGGAGCAGGTCAGGAATTTGGGAAGGTGCCTGGAATGTCCTTTCCCTGCTCACCTTTTCCTGCTCCCACAGGGGTCCAGCTGAGTTTGAATTTGGTGGCAGCGGCTGTGGCACTCCAGGCCAAGGACAGGCTGGTGCTGGTGTGGGACGTCACCTTGAAGTTGGAGACAGATCCCAGAGGAGCTGCAGGATGGGGAAAACATCAGGAGTGTCCTGATTCTTGCCCAAAGGCTCATCATTGGCACGTAATGAGTCAAAATTATATCAAAAATGGCATCTTTGTTTATCCTTGGTGTCTCCTCATTCTCTGGAAAAACACCACTCCTTGAGGTCATGAAGGAGCACGTTCTACCCTAGATCCAGTGGGAGCAAGGCCAGGACAGGCCAGGGTGATGGGGACAACATCAGGAGTGTCCTGATTCCTGCCCAAAGGCTCATCACTGACATGTTAATGAGTAAAAATTGTATTGAAGGGTTAAAAATGGTGTCTTTGCTTATCCTTGGTGTCTCCTCATCCTCTCCTGGAGAGACACCACTCCTTGAGGTCATCAAGGAGCACGTTCTGCCCAGATCCAGTGGGAGCAAGGCCAGGCCAGGCAGTTCAGGGATCCCTGGAGTCAGGAGATCCATATCCCAGTTCCCCAGGTGAAACACCCACCCAGAGTTCTCACAGCTGCAGAATATTCCCTGTTCTCCTCCTCACAGGGTCAGACCACATTCTTCATTTGGTATTCCAGGATTTCCAGTCACCTGCTGCCACTTTGGAATCTCTTCCAAGAATCCCACCTTTGCTTTTGGATCAGCAGTGCTGCCTCTCCCCGACTCCCAGGGCAGCAGAAGTTTGAGAGACAGGGACAAGGTTTGTCCATCAACTTTCCCTATTTTACACAAAGGATTTGCAACTGCTGTCTCTTGTCCAGGGAATCTGATCTCCCAGAAGGATTCCTTTGGAATTATGGAATTCTTTGAGGAAGGAGACAGCCCTTATCACCAAGTAAAAAGGACTGCACTAGGATGTTCCACCCTTTTCATCTTCCTAGGGTTTCCTACAGCAGATTTTACCCAGATTTCCTATTCTTCAGATTTTTTTCAGATGGATTTTAACAATGTTGGGGACTCAATATTGGTGTGAAATTTGGGATACCTGGAAGCTCAGTGAGTGCAGACTGGGCACTTCACAACTGGGGAGGCACTTTGGATAAGGGAGAGTGGTTTCAAAATGAATGAGAGCAGGTGAAGGTTGGATTTTGGGAAGGAATTCCTGGCTGTGAGGGTGGGGAGGCCCTGGCAAGGTTTCCCAGAGAAGTTGTGGCTGCTCCATCCCTGCAAACATCCAAGGCCAGGCTGGACATGGCTTGGAGCATGCTGGGCTAGTGGAAGGTGTTGGAACAGGATGGGCTTCCAAACCTTCCAACTCTTCCAACCCTTCCAAACTTTTCCAACCCTTCCAACTCTTCCAAACCTTCCAAACTTTCGAACTCTTCCAACTCTTCCAACCCTTCCAAACTTTCCAACCCTTCCAACTCTTCCAACCCTTCCAACTCTTCCAACCCTTCCAAACTCTTCCAATCCTTCCAAACTTTCGAACTCTTCCAACCCTTCCAAACTTTCGAACTCTTCCAACCCTTCCAATCCTTCCAAACTTGCCAACTCTTCCAACCCTTCCAAACCTTCCAACCATTCAAACTTCAGCCAACTGGGATCTTACAAATCTGAAGCTCTTCCCAAGCCTGGAGCACTGGAACAGCCCCAGTCAGGGATACACGAGGTCGAACCAGATACACAGAGGTTACGTTCTGTGGCAGCTACTCCACCATGCCACCTGCACCCACCTGTCCTGGCCGAGGTGGTGACCCCGGGGCCCTCCCCGGAGCCGAAGAGCACGGACAGAGAAATCACATACTCGGTGTCAGGGGCCAGGCTGCGGAGCTGCTGGGACGTCACTGACTTGCCGAGGGACAGGTGGCGGGGACGGTCCTTGCCAAAGAATTCTTTGGAAGAGAAAATAGAACACAAGAGGAGAAAGAGTCTGGAGAGCAGCTCTGCTGCAGCCTGGGAAATCTACCGTGTTCCCTCTGCTGGAGGACACCTGCTCCAGGACAATTCAGGAGGAATTTCCCCATGGAAAGGGTGGTCAGGCATTGGAAAGGGCTGCCCAGGGAGGTTTGGAGTGCCCATCCCTAAAGGTGTCCAGCTGGATGTGGCACTTCCATCACGAGGAGGGGATTGGGCACAGCTTGGACTTGGAGGTCTTTTCCAGCCTCAGTGATGCTGGGATTCCATGTGTTCACCAGACCAAGGGAGGGTTTTCCTGTGGTTACTCATTTTGGAATTTTAACACCTAAATGATCCAAACCAGCTGAGAGGAACTGAATCCAAACCATCTGACATCCAGGGACCACAGGAATCTGGGAATGCTCCTTGTCTCCTTCCTGGGGACTCACTCTGTGTGGGGCTGGGGCCAGGACAGTACCTCAGGGCCAGGAATAATCCCTGGCTTCAGTTCATGCTCTGGAATTGTGGGTGAGGCTGCTTGGAGCAGTTCATGAGCTATACCTGCCCTACTCCCACCACTCCAGGCTGGACCTGCCCTACTCCCACCACTCCTGAGGCTCTCCCATTCCAGGGAGAGCAGAGATGGATCTCACCTGGTGTTGGACCCCAGGCCACCCTGTAGCCGGTGGCTCCCATGACTGAATCCCAGGACACCAGGAGGCTGTTGATGGAAATCTCACTCACTTTCAGCATCTGGACAGTGCTGGATGCCACTGCAGGAGAGAAGAGTTGCCCAGTTCCATTGAGGTCCCAACAGCATCAAAGAGCTCCCCAAACCTGTGGTATTTTGGTATTTTCTGGGTTCCCCAACATTGGAAGGAAAGGAAGGAATCTGACTCTATGTTTTTAGAAGGCTAATTTATTATTTTATGATCTATATTATATTAAAGAATACTATACTAAACTACACTAAAGAATAGAGAAAGGATTCAGACAAGATAATAATGAAAAACCTGTGACTCTGTCTTCCAGAGTTTGATACAGCTTGGCTTCTGATTGGTTAATAAGTAAAAACAATTCACATTAAACTACTTGTTGGATAAATAATTTCCAAACCACATTCCAAAGCAGCAAAACACAGGAGAAGCAAACGAGATAATATTGTTTTCCTTTTCCTCTGAGGCTTCTCGGCTTCCCAGGTGAGAAATCCTGGGCAAAGGGATTTTCCCAGAAAACATGACGGTGACACAAACCCAGCAATGCAGAGAAGTGACAGAAGTGACACCAACTCTGTGCCAGCACCTCCCATGTCTGCATGGGCTTAATGCCACCCCTGCTGCAGGACACTCACCTGTGGTGGCTTTGCCAGTCACCACCGGCCCCTCGATGTCCCCAAAGATGGGGTTGATGGTCACCGTGTGCTCCACGCCCGGCGCCAGCCCCTGGATCATGTAGTAGCTGTAGGAGCTGCCGAGGGTCACGTCCTGGATGCTGCCCTCTGTGAAGGAAACGGTGTCCCCTGGCTCAGCCGGTGTCCTCAGGCTCAGCCCATGTCCCCAGGCTCAGCCCATGTCCCCAGGCTCAGCCCATGTCCCCAGGCTCAGCCCATGTCCCCAGGCTCAGCCCATGTCCCCAGGCTCAGCCCATGTCCCCAGGCTCAGCCCATGTCCCCAGGCTCAGCCCATGTCCCCAGGCTCAGCCCATGTCCCCAGGCTCAGCCCATGTCCCCAGGCTCAGCCCATGTCCCCAGGCTCAGCCCATGTCCCCAGGCTCAGCCCACCCCACCCTGCAGCACACCGGGATCACCCCGGGTGGGTGCAGCTGGAAATAATCCACACCCACCCGGGAATCCACATCCACCAGGGATTTGCAAAGCAAAGGGAATAAACCAGGAAAACCCCAAACCGGGCACGTTGGGGTCTGGGAGTGATCCCATAAAAGGCTCCACAGCCTGCCCAGCCCTGGGTGACTCCGTGCTGCCTTCCCTGCAGGAACTGAAGCCAGCGATGCTCCAAAAAGCAGTTTTAATGTGCTTGTTGTGGGCTAAACCCGGCTCAGCTAAACGTGCCCAGCAGGAGAAGAGTTAAAACCGAATTCCTGTGGATCCACCCCTGATTCCCAGTCGAGGGAAACCTCTAAGAGAGGGAAAATGCCTTTTCTAGTTTGGTCACTGGATGGTGCCACGTCCCCATTTTCTGTTCCAGCAGCACCCGGAGCCCCATCCCCCTTTTCCCACCTGCTCTCCACAGCTCCCATCTCCAGTTGGTGCTCATCTAATCCCAGTTTTAAAAGTCAGACGAGGAAAGCCAAACCCCTGCCGTGCTTGGGACGGGCAGCAGGGTCCGGATCCCATCACCACATCCCTAATCCCGGGATGGGGTGGAGTGTGGGAAGAGGACCCAGAGGCCAGGGGGGGCTACCCTTGGGATTTTCCACCATTGGAATTAGGGTGAGCTGTATCAGGTGCAAAAGGAGATGGAAAATCGGGGTGGAGGTGACGTGGTTGTCCCACTGTCCCCTCAGTGTCCCCACTCCCAGACAGAGCTCCATTCCTAGCTGGGATATTGGGCACAGCCTGGGCAAACTGCTGAGTTTTGGGTTCATTATAAAACCATAAAAGCTGTTTTATGCCTTCCCTGTGAAGGTTTTTCCCTCCTGGTGACATTTGGAGCTGTTCTCCCACTAATCTCCACCTTTCCTGGGGGGAAATGTCTCCTTCCACCATAACCAGGGGAGCTTAGGGAGAGGAAAATGTGGTTTTTTGTTCAAAGCCTGGGATAGAGCCAGGTGTCCTGACATCCCTGAGCCCCAGAAACATCCATCTCCCAAGGCCAAAATCTGCCATCCAACTGGAATTTCTCACTCCTGCTCCTCCTCCCAGCACCACAGAAAATATGCTTGGGCTCAGGGCAGGGGAAAAGCTCCAGCTGCAAAGGTGGATCTGTCTCCAAACTCTCAAATTTGCCTAAAAATGAGGATTCTGGGAAATACAGCCTGGTTTTAGTGCTGCAGAGAGAAAAAGCCATGAGCACATGCTGTCCCCCCAAAAATCACGTACTCAGTTGTCCCCCAAAAAAGGGGTGACCCCAAATACTCAGGGGCTGTGCAGCTCTGCAGGGAGGGTTTTCCCAGCTCCTCTCAGCTATTCCAAGATTCCTCAAGGAATAATAATTCCATGTAACAAGGCTGGATATCCACCAGCCTGCTTCACACAGAGCCACAGCCATACCTGCTGATGTCCAGGTGAGCCTGAATCCCACCCCATCCATACCTACTGATGTCCAGGTGAGCCTGTATCCCGTGGCTCCCCGGACAGGGCTCCACCGGGCCTGGAGCGTGTCCGTGGTCTCATTCTGCAGCAAGAGGTTCTCCACAGGCAAGAGCTTCACTGGAAGGAGGAAGGAAAGAAAATGTCAGTGCATCCATTGGGAGTGGAGGACTTTGCTGGCTGTCCATGAATGTTCCTCCAGCTCAGCTGGGTGAAGGGAACACCTGAAAGGAGGTGGTTGGGTGGGACTGGGCTCTGCTCCCACGGAATGAGGGACAGGACAAGAGGAAATGGCCTCAAGCTGTGCCAGGTGAGGTGTAGGTTGGATTTTGGGAAAAACTTATTGATGGAAAGGGGTGGTCAGGCACTGGAAGAGCTGCCCAGGGCAGTGGTGGAGTCTTATCCCTGGAGGGATTTCAAAGCCACATGGATGTGGCATTTGGGGACATGGCAGTGCTAGGGATGGTTGGATTCAGGGATCTTAGAGGGTTTTTCCAGCCTTAATGATTCCAAGAGTGGGATTTCCAGGAGCTCCTGCCCAGGGGCTGAAGGCACCTCATAAACCAGAGGGAGAACAGCCCAACCTGTGACTATCCAGGACCAAACATCTCCGAGCACCAACCTTGTGAAGTGTGGGTGCAAAACAGGAGGGAAAACGAACCTCCCACATTCCCCCAAACTGCAGGATGGCACTGAGGATGTCCATGGGGGAAGAGTTAGGATGGAATTGGGAAGATCCTGGTGCATGAGGGCACCACCTCTGAAGAGGGGACACAACAGCTGGGGACAAAAGGGACCAACCACGGGGTCCCAGCTCTTACGTGTCCTCCCCAGAGCAGCCACGGGCTGGCTTGGCCCCTCAGGATACACGGCGTAGATGCTGATGCTGTATTCCCTGTCCTCCTGCAAGTTTTCCAGCAGATGGGAAGAGACATCGCCCCGCAGGATCTGCTCAAGTGTCACCCCGGGCTTGTTGGCTGCAAGATCAAGGAGAAAAGGGATGGTGAAGCCTTCCCATGAGGCCAAATCCCACATGGAGGTCTTCACACCATGGAGGTGGCTCAGGGGCGTGGTTGGAGTCTCCCAATCCATGTGGGGTTGCTTGGAATTCTGCCTGTGCTGTCCCAACCCTCAGATCCCACAGAGGGGAGTGGGAGGCATCCCAAAGTCATCCCAAATCCCCACCAGAGCGGGCACTTGAGAGGGAGAAACATCTGGATGTGTCAGGGCAAACAAGGAATTCACAGCGCCATCCTCGCTTGTTCTTCCAAGGAAAATCCTTCCAAGGACTCTCCTCTATCCTGGAAGAACCACAATATTTGGAAAAGTCTATCCTGGACTCTTTCCAGAGTCATGCCAGGAGTTCACAGCGCCTTCCCTGTCCTTGGATCACTGCTCCTTTTAAAGCAAACGTCAAGAAAAAATAAGAAAAATAAATTAAAATTTGATTTAAATTAATTAAATTAATAAAAAATTAATAAAACTCACCCCTGGGGATGTAGATCTTGTAGCCCTCCAGTTTGCCCAGGGGAGGTGTCCAAGCCACCTTCAGGCTGAAAAGTCCTTCTTCTATCACACGGAAATTGGTGACTGGAGGCACAGGAGCTTTGGGGACACAAAAATGGGGCAGAAATGGAGGTGGAAGTGCTGAATAATGGAAAAGATCCTTGGAAAATCTTTTGTCTTCAGGGACAGAGAGACACAAAGAGGAGAAGCATCAACTCTGATTCCTTAAAACCAACAATCCCCCTCCTACCAACACTTTTTACACCTGAAAATAGGGACGAAACATCCCAAGGCAGAAAGTTTGGGAGTTTTCTCCGGGAATGGTGTTGGGATCTGAAATATCTTCTCACAAGCAGAGAAAATCTGTCCTGGGCAGGGGAAACTCTGCAGTTCTTGCAGACTGAGCAGGAATCAAAGCCATGAATCAAAGCCTGCTTTGCTCCCACGGCCACAATTCCAAGGGAGAGGAGCCCATTTGGATCCAGCCAGCCATGGCAGACGGATTTATGGCTCCTGCCTCTGGCTTCGTGTTGGGGATAATAAGAGGAGAGATCAAATGGCTTTATTTCCACCCATAAAGACATTCCATCTTCTTCCTGGCAAGTACAGATGAGTCAAACCTCATTGAGGAGCTTTATTTATTCATCCTGTCAGAGATCTCCCCTCAAGAAGATAAACAATTCCAGACATCGCAGGGGGTGCGGGGCAGAACAAAAGGCAGGGAAGAAAGGAATAAATTTTACAAAACCCCTCGGGCAAAGCAGGATTGGAGCTTCATCCAGGGAGCAGAGGGGGATTAGTGATCCCCTTAAACTCTGAAACTCCCTAAAAGCAGAGGTGATGAAAGTCCAGTCCCATTTTCAAACGTTCTCCTGACATATCCCCATGTCCCTTCTTGGGAATGGAGATTCCTGCTTTGGGTGGGGACACCCCTCAAAGTCACCCCTTGAGGGTCAGCAGAAGAGATTTGCCCCTGGACACTGGTCTGGGTGAGTGACATCAATCTCTACTTCAATAATTGGGTTTTGGTTTTTGTTTTTTTTTTTGTTTGTTTGTTTTTGCTAATTTTATTACAATTACTTTAATATAATTACTTCAATATAATTAGTATACTATAATTACTTTGATTAAGTGCATGATTCTGTCCTATCCTGGTAGTTTTAGCTTCTCTACTGTGCAGTAAATAATTCTGATTAAGGTATTTTAATCTAATCATTTATCATAAGAAATCATTAATTTTAATATAAATTTTATATAATTTAAATAAACCTGGTTTGCCATCTTTAATCCTTGGACAAAGGTCCAGCCACACCTCTATAACTCCTCACATTTAATCCATTGACAATCCGGGGCTGGGATTGGATCCAGCCCCATCCAGGCTCCTCTTGGAGGAGTTTGGAAAGCCAAGGAGCTCCCTGCACCTCAGGACTCAATGGAAGTTTCTCTAATAAACTTTGAAGCTCCAAACCCATGCCAATCCACCCATCCATCCATCCATTATCCCTCCACCCATCCCTCCACCCATCCATCATCCATCCATCCATCATCCATCCCATCGTCCATCCATCATCCATCATCCAGCCATCCCTCCACCCATCCCACCATCCATCCATCCACCCATCCCTCCCACCATGCCACCATCCATCCATCCATCCATCCAGCCATCCATCCATCCATCCCTCCCTCCCATTCCACCATCCATCCTGCTATCCACCCCACCATCCCACCTCCTTCCCTCATCCATCCATCCATCCATCCATCCATCCATCCATCCATCCATCCATTATCCCTCCACCCATCCATCATCCATCCATCCACCCATCCCTCCCACCATGCCACCATCCATCCATCCATCTACCCCTCCCTCCCTCCCTCCTTCCCTCCATTATCCATCCATCCATCCCTCCCTCCATCCCTCCCCTCCAGCTTTGGGGTGGGTGTTTCCCAGGGGACACTCACTTGTTTTCCCTTTGGTGGCTGCTGGCTCCCCGAGGGCCCCTCCATAGCTGGCCCTCACCGTGAGCACGTATTTGGTGCTGGGCTTCAGATCTGTCACCAGCACCGTGGTTGTGTCCCCATCCACCTCCACCTGTCACACAGGGGGACGAGGGACACCGTTACACCACAGCAGAACAGCAGGTCACCTTCCACACCTGCTCAAGGTGACTGCCATGAGCAGGAGCCTCTTATGGCCCTCACCCAGACGTTGTGATCCTCAAATTGTGGAATAGCCCATGGAATAGCCCAGGAAATAAAACATGGAGAGTGCATTAAGGGTAAAGGTGATCTCAAATTCCTTTGAAGAAAATTAAGGAAAAAACAACCAAGAAAGTTCCTTTTAAGCTCAGAGAAGGAATTTTTGATGTAACCTGAGGGCAAGAGATGGAAACAGAACTTCAGGATCTCATAATAACAGGGAAAACACAGAAGCTGCCAAGGATGATAATTCCAGTTAAATAGTATTTTAATAATTAATACAATTAATAATCTCCACCTTAATAATTTAAGATTTCATAGCTTTGTTCTATTATTACGAATCAAAGCTTTTAGGGCAAGTATCTTCTACCCTTCAGTCTAACTCCCAAACTTTGTGCGATGTGGGATGAACTGAAGCACACGGCAGCATCCCTCACACGAGGACATGGAAAATCCCAAAATCCACTGAGATCTTACCAGAATGAACAACTCTGGCAGCAGGAGGGGCAGGAGATGATGCCAGGGAGGCTGGATGGGATTGAGTGGTGGCATCATAAAGATAAGGAGAGAAAGGATTGGATATTGGGAGGGTTGGGTGCCACCTCCTAACCAAGCATGACCTTCCAACATTGGGAACTGAAACCCAACACTGGGAATTGTAACTGGTGGATCCCACGGTGGAGCTACACCCATGGTGGATCTACAGCTTCACGTCAATCCTCAGGAATTCCTGCCAATCACGCTGTGTCTGGGATGGCTGAGGGATGTGGTGCCACCTCCTAACCAGGCTGTGCCCTCAACACGGGATGAACCCCCGACTTTGGGAACTGAAACTGGTGGATCCCATGGTGGATCTACACCTTCACTTCAATCCTCAGGAATTTCCTCCAATCCTTCTGTGCCCGGGATGGTTGAGGAATGTGGTGCCACCTCCTAATTGGCCTGTGCCCTCAGTATGGGATGACACCACAACACTGGGAGCTGAAACTGGTGGATCCCGTGGTGGATCCACACCCATGGTGGATCTACAGCTTCATGTCAAGCCTCAGGAATTCCCACCAATTCTGTTGTGACCAGGATGGCTGAGGGACATGGTGCCACCTCCTAACTGGGCTGTGCCCTCAACACGGGATGAACCCTCATCTTTGGAAACTGAAACTGATGGATCTACACCCATAATGGATCTCCACCTTCACTTCAACCCTCAGGAATTCCTGCCAATCCCGCTGTCCCAGGATGGCTGAGGGACGTGGTGCCACCTCCTAACTGGGCTGTGCCCTCAACATGGGATGACCCCACAACACTGGGAACTGAAACCCAACCATGGGAACTGAACCCCAGCTGGTGCCTGGAAAATGGGAACATGACCCTACCTGCCGCTGGTGCTCCGGCTCCGGCTGCCCCGGTGGCAGCAAGGGGAGGACATGGACATGGTACCCTGTCACCCTGCCCGTGGCTGCCACCCACGAGAGCCTCAGGGAGCTGTGGCTGTGCTCACTCACACGCAGCTCCCGAGGGCCCAGGATCTGCTCAGCTGCAAAAACACAAAGGAAAGAGTTTGGATTGGATTCCATCACATGTGACATTCATGGACGGAGTCAACACATTCCACACAGAGAAAGCTGTGGGTGTCACTCAGGTTGGGAGCACAGGGACACCTGGGATCTGTTTCCAGACAGGACATGATCCATCAGGAATTTTTTTTTGGCCAGTTTTTTGACAGCACAAAGCAGGAAACCAAAATTGGTTCTGGTTACACTTCCCCAGTGAAACCTGGTTAATGCATGGGCAGCAGCTCCTCCCTGCCCTTCTCCTTCCCGACACTGGATAAATCTGCCAGGAAGCTTGGACTCTCCATGGAATATCACAGGAAGCCTGGATTTTCCATGGAATATCACAGGAAGCCCTGAAGTGCTGCAGAACCACAGAAGAAGCCAAAAAAAAAGAGACCCTTTAAAGTCTCAGGTGAAGTTCTCCCCATTTCTACCCCAAGCTTTTAACTCAGCTTCTCCTGAGCTCATGAATCAAGAAGGGGCAGGAATTCAGTGCCATCACCTCTGGATTCATTGCAATGTCTGGATCTCTTTGGAAACCTCTTTGGAAACCTCTTTGGAAACCTCTTTTCATCTTCAGCAGGGAATGAAGTTCTTCCCCAGACTCTGAGCTCTGCTGCCAGAATTCCCTGTGACAATCCCACAACGAAATACCCCAAGGAGCAGAAATGCTGCTCCATCCCATTGCTGCTCCTTTTGTTTGCTCCAGCATCAAAATTCCCAGGATGTGGTATCCCTAAACAAACCATGGAGAGGCAGCCACAAGAAAAACACCCAGGACCACTGTCCCCAAAGCAGGAGCTGCTCCGTGAGCTGGTTGCTCCTCTAGGATCACCCAACCTCTCCAGCTCCCTCAGAGGGATGTGGGAAGTTCATCCCCATGGAAGCACATCCAGAGACTGGTTTGAGCAGAAGGAAAGCAGGATCAAGGGAGAGCCTGGACACACCTTGCTCCCTCTGCTTGACAGGACGTGGTGGCTCCGAGGCGGTGAAGCAGAGTCTCCGAGAGAGTTTGGGAGCCACATTTGAGAGCAGCTGGAAATCTTCCACGTAAAGCACGTGCTCTGCAGTGGGATCTGAAGCAATCCTGCCCAACTCATTCTTGTCAGCATCCTTAATCCCTAGGGGAGGGAAAGAGCAGGAAAAGAGGACATCAAACACCATCCATGGGGCACTCAGGCTTTGGAAAGGGGAAGCAACGTGCTGGGCTTTGAGTTTGACACCAATTTTGGGCTGTGCTCCCTAGGAAAAGGAGGGAACAAGGAATGGAGTCTCAAGCTGGATGGGAGAAGCAGAGGAAGCCTCTTCCACCAGAGAACAGAGGTCAGGATTTCTCCAGAGGTGTCATAGAGATTGTGTCAGTGCTGCTAATGGGCTGAGAGGTGGGGAAAAAAGGAACAGGGCAGGATCCAGCCTTGTCCTTCCCATTGGGTACAGACACATTCCTGTGCTGAGCAGACAACGGGATTTTGGGAGGGTTTTTGGAAATTCCAGGGTGTTCCTGTGGTTGAACCAAAAAAAGGGGGGAAAATCCACCCAGCAAACCCATCCTTCCCCAATTCTTACCTCATATTTGTTCAAATCAACCTGGCTGCTCTTTGTATTGAAACCACCATTCCTGTCATTCCCTGAGATATTTGGGGAAAGGGAAGGATTTGACTGGTGGAATTTCAGTCTTGGGGATGGGGGGAGCAGTGGGACCTTTTGTTGCTCATGGAATTATTCTGAGGGACATTTTTGAGTCAGTCTCTAAGTCCCATTAAGAGAAAACTTCAGAAGCAAAAGCATTTTCAATTGTTTTTTTCCTAAATGTCACATCAAAACATTTAATGGAACCATTTATTGAACCCCTTCTGAATTCCCAAGTGGCTCTGACAGATACAAACCCAGAGATTCTCACTGAATAAATCAGTTTTTGACAACAACAACAAAAATATCCAAGAACACAACAATTTTCCTGGATTTGCAGTGGTTTCCAAAGGCCGAGCCTGGGGATGGGAGCAGTTTTTAGGAAGAGGGTGCTATGAATCAGGAGTATTCCCCATGGAGAAGAAGGAGGGTTGGTCACACAGAGGTTTTGGTGGCCACACATACCCACAGCAAACACTGTCACCCCCCCATCCTGCAGGATCTGGGCTCCCTCTTCCACGGAATCGCTGGATTTCCCATCCGTGATCAGAACCACCACCTGCAAGAGTTGGGATAAGAGCCAGGGAAGAAGCAGGCCCAACATCAGGAGGTCAGGGTGAGAGCTGTGGGGTTTTGCATCCCTGAAATCCCTCTCTTGGAATTAAACCCTTCAAAAACCCAGCAGCTCTGAGGAAACTCCCATGGAATCATTGCCGTGAGCCGGGAAGGAGCAGAGCTGCTCCCCTGAGGATCTTCTCGCAAGGCCCTCCTGCCCTTGGAGCTCATCCCTGCTTGGGGCAGGAGCTTCAGGAGGAAATTCCTGCCAGCACAGGGAGAGGATTCATCCCTACAAGTCCTCATGAGCAGCTCCCAAGAGAGGACTAGGTTTGGATTGGATACTAGGAAAGAATTCTTCCAACACAACTTGCAAGATCATGGAGCGAAAGGACAAAGTGGGAATGGCTTCCCACTGCCAGAGGGCAGGGTTAGATGGGATATTGGGAATGAATTCCTGGCTGGGAGGGTGGGGAGGCCCTGGAATGGAATTCCCAGAGCAGCTGTGGCTGTCCCTGGTTCCCTGGAAGTGCCCAAGGCCAGGTTGGATGGGGTTTGCAGCAGCCTGGGATGGTGGAGGGGGTCCCTGCTCATGGCAGAGGGGTGGTACTGGGTGGGCTTTGAGTTCCCTTCCGACCCAAACCATTCCAGGATTCTGGGATGATCCAGCTGCTCCCTGGACAACACCTCAGGAGATCACCCACCTTTGCTGCCTCCTCTCTCAGGGTGTCCTGAGCCAAGGCCTGAGCTGCAAAAGCCAGGGCTGAGCCTGTTTGGAGACTGCTGCCTTGGAAGGAGAGCTCCTGAACTGCATCCAGCCTTTCTTTGATGATCACATAATCCGTGAGCTCAACACTCATCCTGGGAATGAGAGATGAGGGAATAAAGAGAAAGGGATGTACTGAAAATGGCCATAACCAGCAGTAATGCTGACATTTCTTCCCAGTAGCCCAGAGAAGCTGTGGCTGTCCCTGGGTCCCTGGAAGTGTCCAAGGCCAGGCTGGATGGGGCTTGGAGCACCCCAGGATAGGGGAAGGTGTCCCTGCCCATGAAAACTGGAATTAAATGGTATTTAAGGTTCCTTCCCACCCAAACCACTCCATGGATTTAACTCATGCCAAGAAGTCCTCCTCACAGTAATCAGGGGAGTGCAGGGAACGAGCCCCAGACTGTGGTACCACAACCCAGGATCTAAAACTTGGAATTTGAGTGTTAAACCCATCCTCCCTGCCCTGAAAGAATTCCCTGTGGCCAAGCCCCCCCTGGATGACTCTGCTCAGAGGCTCCCCAGAGCTGCAGAAGCTCTTCATCCATGATCTGCATTCCAGGAATGCAGGAGTGGCTGCAGGAGGAGGGTCAGACCCACCTTGGTGTCTCCCCATAGAGAGCCAGGCCCAGCTGGATTCCTCCTCTCCCCATCTCGAAGGATCTGGCCACGCTCCCGATGAAATCCCGGAGCCGGGAGCTCTCCTCCCCTGCACCCTCCGACTGCCCCACGAGGAACAGAACCTTGGCCACCTCTGCTGTCCTGCAGGCTGGGGGACAAGAGGGACAGGGAGGCTCATCCCTCATTCCCATGGAGTGAGGGAAACCCCCCAGAGCCACCTGAATTCCCAGGACACCCAAGGCAAAGGGATGGAGAGACCGTGTTTAGGTGCTTCCCAGAGTGTTGTGGTCTCCTTAATTTTCTCCTAATTCCATCCAGTCCTAATTTGGATGTTCTGACCCAAGAGAAGCTGCTCATCCAGAGATGCCCCATCCTGGGAAGTGTCCAAGGCCAGGATGACCTGAGACAGTGGAAGGTCCCTGTCCATGGCAGAGCTTTCTCCATCCATCCTGATTTTTGAGAGTCTTCCTCACCCCACCCTCATTTGCATCCAGGGATAATGAGGAGGAAAACAACAAATAAGGGATTCCAAAGGGTGGGATGGTGCCCTTTTCCCTATAATGTGACAATCCCACCTCATTCTGGGGGCTTTCCTTTTTTTTTGGGAGGCAAAAATTTCCCAAAACCTCGTAATTCCTGCTTGGATCAGGCACCTGGAGCTGTCATGGGGAATGTGGGATGGTAAAGACATTTGGATTGGTACCTTCTGGAGAAAATCCCACTCTGGACAGCTCTATTAATCACAGGGGGATAGGATGGGATTTGGAATTTTCCATGCACCTCCAGAACGATCCCGTTCCATCCATCATGGCTTTGCCAGAGACATCTCCAAAGGTTGATTTATTACCCCGCTCCCAGCCCGGAATTAAACAGCATTAGAGTCGAGTTTCTTGGTTAATTGATGGACAGCAGCTTAATCAAGTTAATTTCCGAGCTGATGCTGAAGATTCCATTAACTCCAGGTTGAATTTAATGGAATTAGATGAATCTGCACCTCCAAACCTGGGGGTTGTTGGAAAAAGGAGGATCCCACCCAGCCTGGGACAATCCTGGGAGCTCTGGATTCGCTCTGGAGGATGCTCCCAATGATCTCCCCACCCAAGACCAAAAAAGTACACCCTGGGTCACCCATGAGGCTCTTCCTTGGAATTCTTTTTCCTCCTGCTTTTTGGATCCAGCCCCTCATCCCCAAAAGCTCTTTCTGGGCTTGCATGGAGCTGGGGAGGTGAATCCTTGTGCCATCCCAACTCCCTAAAAACCAGGAGAAGGATTCAAGGCTTCCTTGAGGTTTTTCCTCTCCCATTTCCTGTGTGGTGGCTGGAAGCAGGTCTTGGAATTCAGAGGGGATTTGTTTTCCCTTTCTCCCCACCTTCCTCTGGAGCAGGAGCTGCAGCAGAGGCAGGACACTGAGCAGAGCCCTGATTTCTCCATGAATCCCAGAGCAGGAATTCAGGCCCTGAATTCCTTTGGAGGTGCTCTGTTATCCACCTGATCCCAACCTAAGAGGATCCTGAGCAGGAATTAAAAGCACCACAGCTCCAGCCTGACAGATCCATGTGTGGATCCAGGAAAATCTGCTTGGAAAAGGGGTTTTCCTCCCCAAAATGTCCCAGGTGCTGCACCCGTGGTGACCCAGGTGTCACTTGTCACTTGTCACTCACCTTCATGAGCAGCCCCAGCTTGGAACGGCCCCGTGGCCACCGCCAGGACAAGGATCTGGGCACACAACATTTCCCTTGGGAAGCAGCTCCTGGGAATTCCTGGAAGCCAGCACAGAGCCTGGAGAGTCCCTCACCTGCAGAGGGAAAGAGGTTGGAGCTGCAGCCACCTGAGGGTGAAGCTCCCACCCACCCTCAGTGCCAGGAAAAGCTTTTGTCCAGCTAAAAAGACTCCTCTTGTCATGGAAAATTTGGATTGAAATCCATAAATTCTTGAATTCCTTCATTTCTTTGTAATGCCAAGAGCTCAGCTTTGCCCCCCCGCTTTCCCAACATCCACCTGAGGCAACGAGGTCCACATGGGAATATTGGTGGTGGGATAAAAGCAGGAGAAACTTCCCACTCCAATTAATCCAGGAGAAAAGGCCAGGAAAATCAGGAATCACCAACATCCAACCCTGATCTCCAGGCTCCTAAATCCAGGATGAACTTCCTTGAGGATCCAGCCCAAGAAGGAGTCTGGAATTTTGGTTATTGCTGGTGGTTTAATGACTCCCCAGAATTGCTGCAGAATTCCCCCTCTGGAAAAAAGGGAATTCTCCATGTGGAGCAGGAGTGGTGCTGCCAAAGGGAATTTTATTCTTTTTTAATGGGCAATCAGAAGTTCTTCTCCTGCTCTGAGCCTCAGCTGTTCCCAGGGAAGCATAGACAACTTCCAAGGTGCAAAGTATGGATTCAGGGGAAAAAAAAAATCTCAATGGCTTCATCCAGCTTTATTCTTTTCCAGGGATTTAATTCCAATTAATGAGAATAAGGAGTCCCTTTAAGATTCCTGTGACAAGGAAAGTTCCGGGAGTTTGGGATGGAGGATTTCAGCTTGGAAGCATCCAGGGGAAAAGCAGGAAAACACTCAGTGAGTCCTGGGAATGACATCCAGACCCTCCTCTCTTTTTTCCTGCTCCATGGTGACTCCCCACAAATCAGATTTTCACATTAAAAACACCTTTTTAAGCTAAATTTAGAGGCTTTTCCAAGCAGAAAATTCCAGCTGGGTGCTTCCTGGGAAGATCATCTCCAGGCAGAACCTTCCTCCCTCTCCCAGAAGCACAATTTGAAGGAAAAACCTGTTGGATTTGCCCATGCAGCTGCTGCAAACAGCACGGGAGGGGTTTGGTGCCCTGAGCTCCAATTCCTGCAAGAAATCCCAGGAAAGGAGTGAAGGTTTGGGGTGGGTGACTCCAAAGAGGAATTTTGTTGGGAATCAGTGCTCATCAGACAGATTCATGGAACAAAGAACGGGATATCTGCCGTTTTGTCACCCCGCTGCCACGTGGGGCATCCAGGGGGTGACGTTTGTTCAACTGTTTTCCCTCAAAAAAGGTGGAATGGGATTAGACATTCTGAAAAAGGGAATGTCTCCAGGGAAGCAGGATCCATGGCCAAGGAGAGGTGGGGATTTGTGGGAAAATCGTTGGATTTGAAGGAGATGGGGGTTAAAAAAAGGGGAAAAAAGGGTTGGAAAGTGACGGATGAAGAGATTGAGTGCCTGGCTGGCAGCCAGGACTGTGCTGCTCCGGTTTCTCCAGCTGGAACTTTTCCAGGTTATTCACATTTCCAAGTGCTCCTGAGGGGAACAGGAGCTGGGACAAAGGAAACAAAGATCCCAAAGGTTCTGCATCCCCTGGGAGCCTCCCGGGTTTGGGGCAGGGGAAATTCTCCCAGCAGGAATCTGCTGCCGTTTCCCTGCCTCCAGATTCGCTTTTGCTGGAATATGGACGTGGAAGGACGCAGCAAGGAGAGTCTGGGAATGGAATTCCCACATTCCCATCTCCTGGGAATACCCCATGGCCAGGTAGGAATTGGATGGGCTTTAAAGCCCCTTCCAACACAAACTCCTCTGTGATTCCCTGATTTATGGGCAGGGAGTGGGAGAGGCGGATCCAGAGGCACCCCCTGCCCAGTCAGGAAGAGATCCCGCAGTCCCTGAGCTAGAGCCAAGGATCAGAACCCAAATCCCTGACTTTTCCCATTAATTTAATTATTAATTCCATGGGAAGGTGAGGCCTGTGGTGAGAACATCCCACAGCTTCGGCACCACCTGCAGATCCCTCACCCCAAATCCCAGAGTCGCACTCCATCCATCCGTCCATCCATCCATCCATCCATCATTCGTCCATCCATCCATCCATCCATCCATCCGTCCGTCATCCATCCATCCGTCATCCATCCATCCGTCATCCATCCATCCGTCATCCATCCATCCGTCCGTCCATCCCCTGCTCCCCTGGTTTTCCCATTCCCAGACAGGCTGTGCTTGGGAAAACTGAGTGATCCCAAAAAAGGATCAAATCACCTCACTGGATTTTTGGACACCCAAAAATCCAGTGAGCTCAAAAATGACCAAATGGCACCCAGAAAGGACCAAATGACACCCAAAACCCTAGGGATCCTAAAAACTCACTGATTGATCCCAAAAAATCCAGTGACACCCAAAAAGGATCAAATTACACCCACAACCCCAGTGATCCCAAAAAGCACCAAGTGACACCCAAAAACTCAGTGATCCCATAATCCCAGTGACACTCAGAAAGGACCAAATGACAGCCAAAACCCTAGGGATCCTAAAAATCCAGTGATCCCAAAAAGGACCAAATGTCACCCAAAAAGGACCAAATGACCCAAAAGTCCAGTGATCCCAAAAATCCCGTAACAATCAAAAAGGACTGAATTACACCCAAAAATCCAGTGATCCCAAAAATTACCAAATGACACCCAAAAAGGACCAAATGACACTCAAAAACTCAGTGATCCCAAAAATCCAGTGGCACCTAGAAAGGACCAAATAACGACCAAAAATCCAGTGATCCCAAAATTCCAGTGACACTCAACAAGGACCAAAAACCCAGTGATCCCAAAATTCTAGTGACACTCAACAAGGTCCAAATGCCACGCAAAAGAGCCAGGATGTGTCCCCATATCCCTGTGCCAACGCTCCAAACAGAACCTCCAGCCCTTCCCGAGGATCGTGGGAGCTGCAGGAAAATTGGGAAGCCCCAACATTCCCTGTCCCATTTCCTCTTCCTCCTCCCAGGTGCAGTGATCACAGGAAGAAATTCCTGCAAATTCCACCCAAACCACAAAGAGCCTCAAAGACTTCTGAGACATTCCAGGAATCATCTCCTGGCAGTTGATAAAAACACTTCCCTGCAATTCCTGATTGCAGCAGAATTCCCGTTATTTTGGGCCCACGATGGAGAGCAGCCAAAAAAATACCAAATTGTGAATCAAAAAGAAATTTGTGGAACATCATTCCAGCATCCACAGGAGAAGCTGGGAATTGTGAGTGGATCTCAGTCACCACCACCACTGGTGCTCCTTGGGGCAGGAAAAGCTGGATTGGGAAAGGAGCAAATCCACAGCTGGATGTGGATTCCAGACACTCAATCCCTGCATCCATTGCCACGATCAAACCTGCAGCAGGAAAGGAGAATTCCACCCTGGAATTTGTGAGTTCCCCAGCCAGGAATGGCCCCAGACCAACTCTTCCTGCTGCTTCTCCCACATCCCACCAAAATATCCATTTTGTTGGAATTAGAACCATTCCCAGGGGATTTGCTCCTTTGTCGTCCCAGCTTTGATCCAGGACTTGCTTCCAGCCACGTTGCACAGAACAAGATCAGAAGGAAAATCCATCTCCCTATCCCACTGGTGGGAAGTTTTCTGGGATCAGATTCTGCCCACTCCATGCTCAGACCCCCTGGATGCATCAAAGGAGCAACAGGAATTGTCTTCTTCCCAAAAACACCTCAAAAAACCCCAAAACAAACCCATGGGAACTCTGGCAATGCCGACAGAGCTCAAGGAGCATTTGGGCAACACCCTCGGGAACATGGTGAGATCTTGGGATTGTCCTGGGCAGGACCAGGAGTGGCACTTTGGTGACCCTTCCAACCCTGGATATTCCACGATGCTCTGGAATCTCCTTCCCAAGCTCACCCTGATGCCCCTGAGCCACGTCCCACCAGGGGAGGTGAAATTCATCCCAAAATTCCAATTCCAGACAGGTTTGGGGCACCTCGGGCCCTTCTGGGGCAGCACCAAGGGGTTCAAATTGTGCAGAGCAGGGGGAAGCTGGGGCTGCTGCTGCCTCCTCATCCTCTTCATCCTCCCCACCAGTGGCTGCTGCCTCCTCCTCATCCTCCCCACTGGGAGCTGCTGACCTCTTCTTCCTCCTCCATCTCCCCATGCCGTGCTTCCTCATCCTCCTCATCCACAGCTGCTTCCTTCTCATCCTCCTCTTCCTCCCCATTGGAAGCTGTTGCTCCTCAACCTCTTCTTCCTCCTCCATCAGGAGCTGCTGCCTCCTCCTCCTCCTCTTCCTCCCCCATAGGGAGGTGTTGCCTCCTCATCTTCTTCATCCTCCCCCCTGGAAGCTGCTGCTTCCTCATCCTCCTTATCCTTCTCATCTGGAGCTGCGAGCTGCTGCCTCCTCATCCTCTTCATCCTCCCCACCAGTGGCTGCTGCCTCCTCCTCATCCTCCCCACTGGGAGCTGCTGACCTCTTCTTCCTCCTCCATCTCCCCATGCCGTGCTTCCTCATCCTCCTCATCCACAGCTGCTTCCTTCTCATCCTCCTCTTCCTCCCCATTGGGAGCTCTTGCTCCTCAATCTCTTCTTCCTCCTCCCTCTCCCCAGGTGGTGCTTCCTCATCCAGAGCTGCTTCCTTCTCATCCTCCTCTTCCTCCTCATCAGGGAGCTGCTGCCTCCTCACTCCCCTCATCTTCCCCTTTGGAAGCCACTGCTCCTCATCCTCCTCTTCCTCCCCCATCAGGGAGCTGCTGCCTCCTCCTCCTCCTCATTTTCCTCATCTGGAATTGCTGCCTCCTCACCTTCATCCTCCCCACTGGGAGCTGCTGCCTCCTCCTCCTCCTCTTCCTCCCCCATAGGGAGGTGTTGCCTCCTCATCTTCTTCATCCTCCCCCCTGGAAGCTGCTGCTTCCTCATCCTCCTTATCCTTCTCATCTGGAGCTGCGAGCTGCTGCCTCCTCATCCTCTTCATCTTCCCCATCAGAAGCTTGCTTCCTCATCCTCCTCTTCCTCAGGAGCTGCTGCCTCCTCTTCCTCCCCATCGGAAGCTGCACCCTCCTCATCCTCCTCTTCCTCTCCCATCGGGAGGTGCTGCTGCTTCCTCCTCCTCCTCCTCCTCCTCTTCCCCCGGCCCCTCTCCCTCCTTCCCCTCCGCAGTTCTTTAACTGCAACCTGAGACTGAAGAGTGGCCGGGGAAAAAAAAAACAACAAACCCAAGGAGGCCAAACCCTGCACGGACAAACAGACACGGACAGACAGACGGACGGACGGACAGACCCTGCTGCTCACTCACCCGGCTCCGGCTTCTCCCCCCGCCCAGGACCCGGAGCGTCCCGGGGTCTCTCCACTCGGCGGAGAAACTTCCAGGGGCTGGGAAAAAAAAAGGAATTTTGAGGCGGGAGGAGGGGCTGCTCCAGGCGGGTCCCCCCTTGCAGCTCCCCGCAGCTGGGATGGATGGATGGATGGATGGATGGATGGATGGATGGATGGATGGATGGATGGATGGATGGATGGAGAAGGAGAACGGGACACGCAGGGGATGCCACCCTGCTCCCTCTGGGCAGGAATGTGGGGATGGAGAGGGGGGAGAAAGGGAGGGAAGGGGGGGAAAAATTAAAATATTTTTACCTTGTGGGCATAAAATGATAATAAAATAACTGGGATGTTTGCAAGGGAAGGGGCCGGCGCAGGGAAAGGGGGAAAGTTTGTTCCCAGGGAGATAAAAACTCCAGGAATCAGCACCTGCAGAGGGTGGAAAACAGCAGGCTTGAGGTGAAAAACTGATTTATGGTTCAAATGTGGGAGTCTGATTGCTGGGGGCCTGGAGTGGGGACAGCACAAATGAAATCCTGATTTGTCTCGTCTCCCAACAGCAGAGATTTCTAAGGAATTGTCTCCTGGATGGAGAACTGGAGGCAGAGAGAAACTGAGGCAGGGAGGGGAGTGGAGGTTCAAATGTTTGGGAAATGACCCCAAAAAGGACCCAAGCACCGCACGTGGCTCCTTGGGGTGGGGACAGTGCAGTGACCCCAAAGCTCTGGGTGAGGCGGGCAGGGAATGAGTGGGACACATTCCATGGAAATTCCTGGGGAGGGAGATCAGCTCCAAACAGAATCCCAGGAATTAACTGGAATTCTCACCCTCCTGGGAGCCCTGGCTCCAAACAGGATCAAGGGAATAAATCTGAATTCTCAGCCCTCAGCTCCAAACAGGATCCCAGGAATAAATCTGAGTTCTCACTCCCAGCTCCAAACAGGATCAAGGGAATAAATCTGAGTTCTCAGCCCTGGCTCCAAACATGATCAAGGGAATAAATCTGAATTCTCAGCCCTCAGCTCCAAACAGGATCCCAGGAATAAATCTGAGTTCTCACTCCCAGCTCCAAACAGGATCAAGGGAATAAATCTGAGATCTCACCCCTGACTCCAAACAGGATCCCAGGGAATAAATCTGAGTTCTCAGCCCTGGCTCCAAACATGATCAAGGGAATAAATCTGAATTCTCAGCCCTCAGCTCCAAACAGGATCCCAGGAATAAATCTGAGTTCTCACTCCCAGCTTCAAACAGAATCAAGGGAATAAATCTGAATTCTCAGCCCTGGCTCCAAACAGGATCCCAGGACTAAATCTAAATTCTCAGCCCTGGCTCCAAACAGGGTCAAGGGAATAAATCTGAATTCTCCCCCCAGCTCCAAACAGGATCAAGGGAATAAATCTGAATTCTCCCCTCAGTTCCAAACAGGATCCCAGGAATAAATCTGAATTCTCCCTTTGGTTCCAAACAGGATCAAGCGAATAAATCTCACTTCTCCCCTCAGCTCCAAACAGGATCAAGGGAATAAATCTGAATTCTCCCCTCAGTTCCAAACAGGATCCCAGGAATAAATCTGAATTTTCCCCTCAGCTCCAGCCACCTCCTGCAGCCAAATCCGAAGCTGCATCCCAAGGCAGCTTCCAGCCACTGGGAAAACCCCAACCCAGCCACCCCTGGAGCTCCCACCATACAAAGAGAGGAAATTTCAGCTTAGGCTAAAAAAAAAATTAAAAAATTAGCAAGAATTAGAGACCCCATATCCCGAAAACCCAGCAGTTTTCCTGCTTGGAAATCCTTGGAATCTGCACGAGGATTTCCGTGCCCGGGGTGCTGGGAATTCTGGAGCTGATGAAGAGCAGATCTCACCCTGGTGGGTCCCATCCGTCCCTACAGATCCTCTGGCCAGGAGCTAAACGGGCCAAAAAGGTCAAGGACAGAGGAAAAGGGAAAACCAGGAGCCTCCAGGGTGAGCAGGAACACATGGGCTTGAGATGGAAAAAAATTCCAGGGAATCCCAGCCCCATCTGGCTCCAGGTGAGGCCAAAGGACCTGCACAGTTAATGAATGAGAGGCTCAAACAGCTGCTAAAAGAGATTTAAATCATCCATCAGCTCCCAGGTGTTCAAATATCCACGGGTTTAGAAGTTGGGAGAGGTGGAATTTTGCTCTTCCCTGCAGGGAAATCACTTGAGCTGATGTTCCCCCACTCCAGCAGAAAATCCCAGGAATTAACTGCTTCCTGCCCGTAAACATCCACAATTTTTCCTCCCCTTCAGATAATTTTTGCCTCCAAGCTCCTCAGGATGACTCCAGTTTTAGGGATTGATGCTGATCCCAGGCTTCAGAGGAGCACTCCATAAACTCAGGCTTAACAACTGAGCCTAATTAAACCCTACAAACCTCCCAAAGCCCTGAATGCCTCGTTAGGGAGCTGAATGGGCTTAATTGCAATTGGATCTGCATTCAGCAACTGAATCCACTCCCGAACCCGGAGTGGGGCAATCAGGAGGTCTTTGTGCAGCTCCCACACAATTCCTGACAGGACTGGCGCTCCCAAAATGCTGCAGGATGAGGAGTTCTGGTTTTAACCCAGGTCCAGAGGGGTTTAACCCTGCAGGGGTTGGGAAGAGGTGGAAATGTGGCACTTGGGGACACCCTGCAGCAGCAGGACCTGGAGCTGCTGGAGCAAATCCAGGGGAATCCACGGAGCTGCTCCAGGGCTGGGGCCCCTCTGGAATCAGGCTGGGAGAGCTGGGAATGTTCCCTGGAGAAGGGAAGGATCCAGGGAGAGCTTCCAGCACATTCCAGGGCCTGAAGGGGCTCCAGGAGAGCTGCAGAGGGACTGGGGACAAGGGATGGACAGGACCCAGGGAATGGCTCCCAGTGCCAGAGGGCAGCCATGGATGGGATCTTGGCCATGAGGAATTCCTGGCTGGGCTGGAATTGCCAGAGCAGCTGGGGCTGCCCCTGCATCCCTGCAGTGCCCAAGGCCAGGCTGGACACTGGGGCTGGAGCAGCCTGGGATGGTGGGAGGTGTCCCTGTCCATAAATGTTGGGATGGGTGATTTCTCCCCATGGATCTGGGCTCGGGCCATGTGGAATTTTCATGCTGGGTTCTTGACAGGTGTGATGGGAACACCTGGAGCTGAACAATTCAGTGCTTTTATTCCCAAACCCTGGAGCCAAACAGGCTCCATCAAAGACCCAGAGCAGGGGTGAAGAACAAAACGAGTTCTTTAATTGTCAAAAAACCCCAAAAAACAGGAGGGGGGGAACACCAAACTCAGGCCAAAGGAAACCACAAAAATAAACTGTGCTGAAGCAAATTTGGGAGGTTTCCAAGCCAGGCTCCTCAGCACCTGGAGCAAGCAGGAATATTTGGGGGCAATCAATGGGAACAAGGCAAGGCAAACAAAGAGGAGCACTCACCACTTCCCAGAATGCCAACACCTCTGGAGAGGGAAGGGTTTCCATCTGCTGGAATTCTGGCTTCATACTGAGCAAAAAGTCCTGGCAGCCATACCTCATCCATAAGATAAAAGCTGGGAAAGCTCCAGGAGCGTTTTCTGATCCCAAAGCACCTCAGGAAAAATATCAGGAAAGCCCCCAGCCCCTGTTTCTGTCCCATTGTTCTTCCTGAGGCGCTGAAAGCAGCAGGGAAGACCGAAAAATGACTTTTTGGGATGAGAGATGGGACCAAGAACAGCTGGAGTGAAGATGCTCCAGGAGGTCTCACTCAGCCCTGTGGAGCTTTGAGGATTCCCAGCTCATGGGATGGTTCTTATCAGCCCCACTTTGAGATAAGGGTTTGAGAAATTTGGCCCCCAAAATTGTCTTCCCAGTTGTTTTCCTTGCTGGACTCTCCCACTTTGTTCCATGGAAAACCCAACAAAGGTGGTTTAGAATCCCAGAATCCCAGAAGGGGATGGAAGGGACCTTAAAGCCCACCCAGTTCCAACCCTCCCTCTGTGCTTGGATCCATCCCCAACCTGGGATTGCCCAGATCTGCTCTGTCCTGGTCAGTTCTGGGGGTACCAGGAGCTCCAGAGGATCTTGGAGCAGATGGAAATCAGGCTCAGCTGCCTTCAGAGCAGATCCATGAGGCAGCAATTGTTATCCCATGGGAATCATGTCCATCCCATGGGAATTGGCCAGAAAGGAACCACCAGGCACCTTCCTAAAATCCCCGCATGGTTTGGGTTGGAAAAAATCCTTAAAGATCATCAAATTCCAACCCCAGCCACGGGCAGGGACACCTTCCCTATCCCAGGCTGCTCCAGCCTGGCCTTGGACACTGCAGGGATGCAGGGGCAGCCTCAGCTGCTCTGGCAATTCCAGCCCAGCCAGGAATTCCTCATGGCCAAGATCCCATCCATGGCTGCCCTCTGGCACTGGGAGCCATTCCCTGGGTCCTGTCACTGTATCCATATAAAAAAAAAAAAATCCCTCTCCGTCCTTTTTTAAAATGGAAAACAGGGAGATGAACCATTGCTTGGAATGACCAACCCCACACCAGGGGTGTCAATGGGATTATGGGAAGTTCCTCCTCCCCACTACTGGTTTAACTGGTTCTTCCCACAGTTTCTTCTTCTTTAACTGGTTTTTCCACAGTAAGTTCTTTCTACTGGTTTAACTGGTTCTCCCCACAGACACCTTTCACCCTTTCCCTTATTTATGGCCATGCCAAAACTTGCTCCTTTCTCCAGCCAAAAATACCCGGAGCAACCCAAGGACTGATCCAGGGAAACAAGAGCAGCCCCCCCTGGATGTGGACTGGGAGAAGGGGATTGCTCCAAATCTTTGGAAGAGTTATTAAGGAATGAGCAGATGGGACCAGTCCTGGTTGCTTGCTCAGCTTTTTGAATCTCCAGAGTGAATCCAAGGCCAGCTGAATTCCAGGGAATGTACAGCTGGATGAGCTTCAGGAGACACAGTCACCTCAGCAAAGTGTGACCTTGCATGGGATCCATGGAAAACAATTCCAAACATGCTCACCCTTCATCAATTTAATTAAAAAAAAAAATAGAAAAGAAAAATTGCTTCAGGATCTTCTTTGAAGCATCCACCAATTTCATTAAAAAAATGGAAAATTAAAATCCATCAGGGATCTCCTTTGGAGCACTGAGGACCTTTATGGGGTTTCTCAATTTAGGACGGTCTAAATCACACTGGGAAAGGGGGTTTTAACTTGGGAGGTGCAGGATTTCACTGGGAATGTTTCAACGTGGAAAATAAAAGCAGATTTAGACCAGAAACGGAGGGGAGATCTGGGAATCTGAACCAGGGAAATTCCAACACGGAATCCAGAGGGAGCAACTCCAGGAACGGGAAATTTCCTCATGGAAAGGGTTGCAGCGATTTTCGCCCGTTCTGCTTTTTGGGATGGCGTTTATTCCCAGCCTGATCATTCCCAGACCTCAGAGCCTGCTCTCATTCCAGGATATTGATGGAAGGTCTGGGAGGTGTCAGCCATGCCTCTGTCTCCACAGGGATCCTGGGGAAAGGCTGGGGAGTGATGTGGGATGGGGAGGGAAGCCCTCAGATCTGAGCCATGGATCCCACTCACCACAGCTGGAACTTAGAGCACATTCCCAGTGCTGTCCTCCTGGGATGAGCCCTGTGGGGAGTAAAATGGCAAAAAAAAGAGGGAAATTTACGAGAATTTGTGATTTTGAGCCACCATGGTCAAAAATCCCTCAGAGAGGGATGAGGTCTGGATTCATTCCATTCCGACAGGACTGCTCTGCAGGCTGGGTCACTCCAAACTGGGGAGCAGCCAAAATTCTGGTCAAAATTCTGCTGTTAAAAACCCATCCTTCAGCTGAAGAGAAAATCAGAAGAGTTGAAGCAGCTGAAGCTTTTAACGGGATCCATTCCCACTTCTGAAGTCCAGCAGGGGGAAATATGTAGATATTCCTATCCCAAAATCAATGGGACTCCAGCTCCTAAAACCATCCCAAAACCATCCCAAAAACACCCCAAAACCATCCCAAAAACATCCCCCTGCAGCCCAGCAGAGGAGCTGCTGATGAGAACCTCTTCCAAGTTGTCCAAAGACCATTTTTCCCACCTCTTCCCAAGCTTTTTTTCCCAGGCTGCTCAGCCCTGTGAGCTCCAGGAAGCGATGGGATTTGCAATTCCACGCGTTGGGAATTTTTGGCCACAATTTTGGTGGCGATCCAGCAGCGATTTTCGCCCGTTCTGCTTTTTTGGGATGGCGTTTATTCCCAGCCTGATCATTCCCAGACCTTAGAGCCTGCTCTCATTCCAGGATATTTGGATGGAAGTTCTGGGAGGTGTCAGCCATGTCTCTGTCTCCACAGGGATCCTGGGGAAAGGCTGGGGAGTGATGTGGGATGGGGAGGGAAGCCCTCAGATCTGAGCCATGGATCCCACTCACCACAGCTGGAACATCCCCGTTCCAAGCACAGAATTCCCTGCTGGAGGCATCTCAGGAGCTTCCAGAAGGTTCAGCTGCTCAGGTCCCACTTTGCTCACCACCAACACCAAAAATCTTCCCTTCCCCTGCCGAGTTTCCCAGAGCTCTGGAGGGATCCTGTGGATCACATCCCACAGAATTCCAGAATTATTTAGGTTGGAAAAGCCCTCCAAGATCACAGAGTCCAAGCTGTGCCCAATCCCCACCTTGTCACCAGCCTGGAGCACTGAGTGCCACCTCCAGCCTGTCCCTAAAGAAATAATATTAATATTGTCAGGGTATTAAGAATAATATTAATATTTTCAGGGTATTAATAATATTAATATTGTTAGGATATTAATAATATTAAATAGCATTAATATTAGCAGGATTAAAAGAATTGGAAAGGGAAAAGAATAATGGGAATAAAATAAAATGAAAAAAATAAAATAAAATAAAATAAAATAACGGGCTGGGAGGGCTTTTCCCACCTCAGTGATCCCGGAATTCTGGGATTTCCAGGCTGGGATGTGCTGCTGCCAGTCCCAGAGCTCCACAGGTGCAGAGCTGGGTGGCAATTCCATGGTGGGCAGGTGACAAAAACCTTGCCAGGGATGAAAAAGCCACCTCAGTTTGGTCACTGAGATCCAAATTTCCCAATTTTTCAATTTCCCAACCCAATCATGGCCTCTTCTCTCAACGTTTTTGAGACCAAAATGTTCTGGCCTCAGTCTTAGAGCACATTCCCAGTGCTGTCCTCCTGGGATGAGCCCTGTGGGGAGTAAAATGGCAAAAAAAAGAGGGAAATTTACGAGAATTTGTGATTTTGAGCCACCATGGTCAAAAATCCCTCAGAGAGGGATGAGGTCTGGATTCATTCCATTCCGACAGGACTGCTCTGCAGGCTGGGTCACTCCAAACTGGGGAGCAGCCAAAATTCTGGTCAAAATTCTGCTGTTAAAAACCCATCCTTCAGCTGAAGAGAAAATCAGAAGAGTTGAAGCAGCTGAAGCTTTTAACGGGATCCATTCCCACTTCTGAAGTCCAGCAGGGGGAAATATGTAGATATTCCTATCCCAAAATCAATGGGACTCCAGCTTGTCACACCATCCCAAAACCATCCCAAAACCATCCCAAAAACACCCCAAAACCATCCCAAAAACATCCCCCTGCAGCCCAGCAGAGGAGCTGCTGATGAGAACCTCTTCCAAGTTGTCCAAAGACCATTTTTCCCACCTCTTCCCAAGCTTTTTTTCCCAGGTTGCTCAGCCCTGTGAGCTCCAGGAAGCGATGGGATTTGCAATTCCACGCGTTGGGAATTTTTGGCCACAATTTTGGTGGCGATCCAGCAGCGATTTTCGCCCGTTCTGCTTTTTTGGGATGGCGTTTATTCCCAGCCTGATCATTCCCAGACCTTAGAGCCTGCTCTCATTCCAGGATATTGATGGAAGGTCTGGGAGGTGTCAGCCATGCCTCTGTCTCCACAGGGATCCTGGGGAAAGGCTGGGGAGTGATGTGGGATGGGGAGGGAAGCCCTCAGATCTGAGCCATGGATCCCACTCACCACAGCTGGAACATCCCCGTTCCAAGCACAGAATTCCCTGCTGGAGGCATCTCAGGAGCTTCCAGAAGGTTCAGCTGCTCAGGTCCCACTTTGCTCATCACCAACACCAAAAATCTTCCCTTCCCCTGCCGAGTTTCCCAGAGCTCTGGAGGGATCCTGTGGATCACATCCCACAGAATTCCAGAATTATTTAGGTTGGAAAAGCCCTCCAAGATCACAGAGTCCAAGCTGTGCCCAATCCCCACCTTGTCACCAGCCTGGAGCACTGAGTGCCACCTCCAGCCTGTCCCTAAAGAAATAATATTAATATTGTCAGGGTATTAAGAATAATATTAATATTTTCAGGGTAGTAATAATATTAATATTGTTAGGATATTAATAATATTAAATAGCATTAATATTAGCAGGATTAAAAGGATTGGAAAGGGAAAAGAATAATGGGAATAAAATAAAATGAAAAAAATAAAATAAAATAAAATAAAATAAAATAAAATAAAATAAAATAAAATAAATGATTTTTTGCTTTCTTGCCTGCATTTCCTGAACAGAGAAAAGGTGGCCTCTGTCACCAGCCCTTCCTGGGGTTTGGATTTTGTTTTTCCATGGGGTGAAATTTGTGGCTGTTCCACAGGGAATCAGATGGAAAACAGAGGGATAAAATCCCATTTCTGCCATGGAACAACATCAGGCTGAGCCTGTTTCTTTGCAATAAAAATAAATGGAGAAAGATAAAAGTGGGGGACACAAAATCGTCCCCTCATGGTGACAGCCACCCACCCCCCAGCCACGGCACAGGACCCCAGCTGCTGCCAGCTTGGAATTCTGATTTATCCAATGGAAAAACCAGCCAGTGGTCCCTAAAAATAACCAGAGCCACTCCTCTGGATGAGATTTTAAGCCTCCACTTCAGATTTTATCTTCCCTGTAAATATTAAGCCGCAGGATTTGATTTAATGCAAGGAAGGAGGAAAATTATCCCTAAATTTGCATCATCCTCCTGAACCCAAGTGTCCCAAGGAATATTTAAGGAACCTCACAGATCTCTTTTTATTTTTTGACCCCTTCCAGATATTTTTTGCTCCAAGTCGGATTTGCCAGCCTGGAAATTCATGAGCAGGTCACAGTATAAAAACCCCAGTAACAGGAAAAGGAGAAATCTCATTTTCCCTCCTTTGCAGTATTTTTTTTTTTTTTGCACAATTCCAATCAGACTCAGAATCCCAACCTTATCTCGTGTCCTCACATTGGAGGGCAGGGACTACAACAGAGTTTCCCCCCGTTTTTCCAGAGATTTTTCCCATTTTTCACTCACCTGCTCCACGGGAGACAAAAGGGGAGCATTCCAAAATTCAGCATTTTGAGATGCTTCATCCTCGGATGGAAAGGGAGCTGAGCACTCCGGGACACGCTGGAAATCCTGCAGATTCCGGGAAAAATCAAGGAGCTGGGAGTCAACCCTGCTGCCTCTCGTGCTGCCAGGGAGCTGCAGCTGGTGCCAGGGAAATATTCCTGCAAAAGCAGCAGATGTTGGGAGCCAGGGATGAGGGAAAGTCACGGGAGGAGGTCGGGGTTTGTTCCCTCCGGGGATAACGGGAGTGGAAGAGCAGGAAAAGCACCTGGAGAAGCTCCATCCTTCCATAATCCAGGGATTTGCTGGATGCACCTTGGAATGTGTTTCCATTCACCACCCTGCAGGAACTTCTGGGAATATTTACATTTTTTAACCATTTAAAAATTTTTTTAACATTCTCCAAGTCCTGTGGTGATGATTCCCACAGGTTTTTATCCCGCTTTTTATCTCTTCTCCTTGGTTTCCAACCTCACTCCTTGGCTTCATTTGTTGCCACTCAATTCTTGCACGAGGGAAAAATCCCAAAATTCCCTGGAAGGAGGTTTTGGGTCGGGCCTGTTCTCCCAGGCATCTCGTGATGGGATGAGGGGAAAAGGCCTCAAGTTGTGCCAGAGGAGGTTCAGGTTGGATTTTAGGAAAAATTCCTTCACTGACAGAGTGGTCAGGAATTGGGACAGCTTTTCCAGGGAAATTCTGGAGTCTCCATGCCTGGAAGTGTCCAAAAAAACAACTGGATGTGACATTTGGCAACGTGGTTTAGGATATTCAGGGTTGGACCTGATGATCCTGGAGGTCTTTTCCAACCAAAATCATCCCACAATTCCATGATCTGGGTCTTTAAAATCTGGGAGAACTGTTGGGAATGCTGTCTGTGCATCATGGCAAGATCCAAAACGACATCAAAGCACCGACAGGGCCACCTGGAGCGCCTGTGGGGCTGGAAAAACCTGGAAAATCCACAGGAAAATGGGATTCCCTTGAGGTTGAGCTGCAGGGAAACCCTGGGAGCCAAGGGGACAAAGGTAAGTTATGGAAAAATGGAGTAATTTATGGGAAAATTGAAAAATTTACGGACAACCTGGAATAATTTCTGAAAAAATTGAGTAATTGATGGAAAAATTGAGTAATTGATGGACAACTGGAGTAATTTATGTAAAAATGGAATAATTTGTAAAAAATTGGAATAATTTATGGACAACCTGGAATAATTTCTGGGAAAATTGAGTAATTGATGGAAAAATTGAGTAATTGATGGAAAAATGGAGTAATTGATGGACAACTGGAGTAATTTATGTAAAAATGGAATAATTTGTAAAAAATTGGAATAATTTATGGACAACCTGGAATAATTTCTGGGAAAATTGAGTAATTGATGGAAAAATTGAGTAATTGATGGACAACTGGAGTAATTTATGGGCAACTGGAGTAATTTATGTAAAAATGGAGTAATTTATGGAAAAATGGAGTAATTTATGAAGAAATTGAGTAATTTATGGGAAAACTGAGTAATTTAATAAAAATTGAGTAATTTATGTAAGAATGGAGTAATTTATTAGTAATTTATGGACAACTGGAGTAATTTATGGACAACTGAAGAGGGAATAAAAGACCGAGGCAAACAGGGATCACCCATAACCCACACTAAACTCCCACCATAACCAGAAATAAATCTCAAATTCCTCATTTTAGGGAAATAAAGAGAAGAGGGAGGG
Source organism: Montifringilla adamsi (assembly GCA_017590115.1). Taxonomy (NCBI): domain Eukaryota; kingdom Metazoa; phylum Chordata; class Aves; order Passeriformes; family Passeridae; genus Montifringilla; species Montifringilla adamsi. The sequence continues at coordinate 1,781,652 of JAGGNK010015225.1, read as the reverse complement.
ACTGTGCTGGCAGCTGAGGGGTTAAATGTGGAGCTGCCCATTCCCAGCTCCATTCCCAGCTCCTTTCCCAGGATTTATCACCTTCAGGAGGCCACCCCTGACTAGATCTGGTGGTCCTTGAGATGACCCCACCAGCAGAAGGGAATTCAGGGAAAAATTCCAGGCAATGGAGCAGCAAGAGAAAAAATAGAATTTTCTTCCTTTGTTGTTTCTCTCAGGTGAGGATTCCAGGGCCTGTAAAAAAAAAATGGGAACAAATTTGTGGTGGGACAAAAAGTGGTGGTTTTCAATTAAAGGAAGGTCAGTTTAGGTTAATTAGGGGTGTTTTAGAATGAGGGTGTGAGGGTCTGCTGGCCCCAAGGGAAAAGGGAAAGGAAAGGGTCCAAGGAATTCCTGGATGTGGCACTCAGGTTGAGAAGAGCTGGAATTCCCAAATTTTTCAAATCCCTCTACGTCCTGCAGTGCTTGGAAATGGAAGTTTGGTTCCATGGGATGGGGAAGAGCTCGAATTCCCAAATTTTCCAAACCCTCCACATTCTGCAGTGAACTGAAACTAAAGTTTGGTTCCATGAGATTGCGAAGAGCTCGAATTCCCAAATTTCTCAAACTAAAGTTTGGTTCCATGAGATTGCGAAGAGCTCGAATTCCCAAATTTCTCAAACTAAAGTTTGGTTCCATGAGATTGCGAAGAGCTCGAATTCCCAAATTTCTCAAACTAAAGTTTGGTTCCATGAGATTGCGAAGAGCTCGAATTCCCAAATTTCTCAAACTAAAGTTTGGTTCCATGAGATTGCGAAGAGCTCGAATTCCCAAATTTCTCAAACTAAAGTTTGGTTCCATGAGATTGGGAAGAACTTGAATTCACAAATTTTCCAAAACCTCCATGAAGTCAGGAAGAGCTTGAATTCCCAAACTCTCCACATCCTGCAGTGAAGTGAAACTAAAGTTTGGTTCCATGTGGTTGGGAAGATCTGGAATTCCCAAATTTTCCAAACCCTCCACGTTCTGCAGTGAACTGAAACTAGTTTGCTTCCATGAACTCAGGAAGAGCTTGAATTCCCAAATTTTCCAAACCCTCCACGTCCTGCAGTGAACTGAAACTAAAGTTTTGTTCCATGAGATTGGGAAGAGCTCGAATTCCCAAATGTGGGAGGCAAAAGCAGAAAAAGTTGGGAGAAAAATTTTAAAAAGAAAAAGACACAAAGCCCAGAGAAAAACATTTTAGGGAGGGTTCCCTTGGATCCCACTGAAGGCCAAAACTCCAAATCCAAACAGGTTTGGATATAGATGGCTCTGATTCACTTTCTGGACAAGAACAAAAAAAAAAGTTTAAAAACTTATAAAAATCTCTTTTTTGCAGGTTTTTAGGGAATTTTAATGGAAATGATTCCCATCAATCACCTCTGGAAAGTCACTTGCCTAAAGCGTGGAGAGACAAATCCGATTCAGGGAGGTTTTCCAAAGGGAAAAGCACTTCAGCTTGGAGTTTTTCCAGCTCATTTACAGGGATGTCAAATTTAACAACCTTAAAGAATGAGGAGGAGGAAGGAGGAGAGAGTTTAAAACAAAAAAAAAAAAAAAAAAAAAAGAGTTATTTCAAATTTTCCCCCAAAATATGCCTGGAGTTTTAAGGCTCCAGTATTCTTGACAAGTTCCAACACACACAGGCAGTTGGAGCAGTAAGAAAAAAATTGGAATTCATCCCTCCAAAAAAAACACCCCAAAAACTTGGCAGAGGCAAAGAAAAGTAATAAAAATATTGGGGGAATTTAAAAATTGATGGAAAGAAAGGAGCCTGGAACTTTGGACCAAGGGAAAAACTCAGGGAAAAATCCAGCAGTGGAAAAAAAAATCCCCTGGATCTCACGGAAAATGAAATGTTTGGGATAGCAGGAATTTCTCCTCTCTCTCCAGAGAAACAGGGATAATTTCTGGAATGCTGAGCTCAGGAAAACTCCAAAAATGAGACACATTTTAAAAAATAACTGGAATTCCTGGGAAAAATATCTCTGGGAAAAATCCCTCTCTGCTGAGGAGGGAGCAGCAGGAAGAGTTGGGGGAGCTGGAAGGTTTTGATGGAATAAATAATCCCAAGAACGGGACAATTTAAGGGGAGGAGACTCAGCCCTTCAAAAGCACCTAAAAATAAATAGATATAAAAATATCTCTTTTGCTTATTTTTAATTAATGTGATAGAACACAAAAAGGGGAAATTTAAAGCAAAAAACCACAAAATCTTTCCAAGAGAGGAAGGAAAACTCTTCCAGCTGCATAATTCCAGGGGTTGAGGCATTTCCAGTGGAAGTGGGGCTGTACCTCTGGAATTCCTGCTGTGCACATTCCCAAAAAAAGGTGAAGGAGCTGAGATGGGAACTTTTGGAGCTGAGGGATTTAGTGGAATAAATAATCCCAAGAACGGGACAATTTAAGGGGAGGAGACTCAGCCCTTCAAAAGCACCTAAAAATAAATAGATATAAAAATATCTCTTTTGCTTATTTTTAATTAATGTGATAGAACACAAAAAGGGGAAATTTAAAGCAAAAAACCACAAAATCTTTCCAAGAGAGGAAGGAAAACTCTTCCAGCTGCATAATTCCAGGGGTTGAGGCATTTCCAGTGGAAGTGGGGCTGTACCTCTGGAATTCCTGCTGTGCACATTCCCAAAAAAAGGTGAAGGAGCTGAGATGGGAACTTTTGGAGCTGAGGGATTTAGGACAGGAGGTGTCTGTCCCAGCAGGGCTCTGGGTTGGATCAGTTTGGGATTCAGGCACCAAAAAGGATTTCATTCTTCCCCATAAATACTCATCCCTGCCACGGCAATAAAAACAGCGGGGAGGAATCCAAATGCCAGGATCTGTTCCCTGGTTTCCCCTCAGGACGGGGCTGAGTCTCTGTTTGTGTCCTCAGCTTGGCTGTGCTGGAATCCTGGGATGGTTTGGGTGGGAAGGGACCTTCAACTCCTGCAGTTCCACCCTCTGGACACTTCCCACCATCCCAGGCTGCTCCCAGCCCTGGCCTTGGACAATTCCAGGGATGGAGCAGCCACAGCTGCTCTGGGAATGTTGTGTGAGAGTTTCCCCACCTAAACCCACTAAAAAATGGAATTAGTAACAGGCTGTTGAAGAGCTAAAATATCCCTAAAAAGGGAATCCAGCTGAGCATTCCAAATCCCACAGCTGGCTGTTATCCCACTAAAGTCCACAGTGCTCTTCCCTCTTTCACCCTCCCTTCATTTCCCAGACATTTGGGATGAAAACCAGGGAATAAACCCCCAAACAAATCCCCACGTTCACCCCAAGTATCATTTCCCAACTGCTTCCAAATCTCTTTTTTATCCTGAGGGGAATTCAGGGAATGAGGGCAGGTCCAGCCTTGTCTGCACAGCCAAATCCCACAAGGAATTCTTCATCTTTCCCTGGGAAAAGCAGCAGGATGGGATTCAGGAATGGGAATGGGGAGGAGAAGAGCCAGGCAAGGGATCTGTCTTGGTTTGAACAGCCAGGTGTCTGCCAGGGACGGCAGGAGCCTCCCCTGAAATGGAAAATGCAGACCCCCTCCTCTGAATTATTATAATTTTGAAATTAAGGGGCGCTCAGGCAAAGATATGGGAGTAGGAAAAACAGTTCTTTAATTGGAAAATTAAAAATACAAATGCAATAGTACAAATAAAACAAACCACAGGCAGAGTCAGAGCAGGAGCTGAGCCCTGTGGTCAGGGTGGTGGCACAGTCCCATCCCATGGGGGCTCAGCCCTCCTGCAGTGCCAGCTGTGCTTCTGCTGGAGCAGGGATCCTGCACAAGGCTGCAGTTTTCCTCTGAAGCCCAGAAATCGGCCCTGATTGCTGTTAATGAGCCGTGGTGCTTTTTAATTAAAACCAAACCGTTTGAAAAGGCTTGATGGAAGACCAAGGAAGTCACTTGGAGGGTTTCTACCTAAAGAGATGTCAGAAAACACCAAATTATTTAGTGAGGTGTGGGCACAGTGAACTTCAGTTAAATACAGAGCAAGAGCTCAGCAAAACCTTTGGGTTTCCAGGGACTCACAGAACCCCCAAAGAATTATTTCCTGTCTGAACATCCAATGGAAATGTCACTCAGGAGGCTCCAAATCCCCACATTTTGGTATGGTTGAAATCAAGAGGGTGCAGGGTTTCTACCTGCAGGCAAAATCCTTGAGATATCCAAAACTTTCTGGCTCTTGTGGCTTCAGTTTCCAGGTTTTCAAGTCCTGAGCTCCAACCAATCTCAGTTTCCAGCCCCCAGGTAAGAATTTGGAACCTTGGGATCTCCAGTTTGGAGTCAGAGAGCCCAAAAAGTCTCACAGTGAGCCAAAAAAAAAAAAAAAAGGGGAAATCCTGGCAGTTTCACCCTGTCTTGAGCAGCACAGGAGCTGCCAAGGTTTATTCACATTCCTGGAGGTGCTGGAAGTCAGAAAAATGCAGTGCTTCATTCTTGGGCCGATCTGGGATTTGTTAGTGGGATTTCACACCTGTGGAATTCAAAAGTGAAAAAAGGGATAAGGGTCTGATTCAGCTCAAAAACGGATTGGAAATGAAGCATCTGTAGGATGGAATTCCCACTCTTGAGTCCGTGTGGTTTCTGCTGGTCACAGGGGGTTTGACAGATGATTTTTGAGGGGATGCCATGAAACCTTAGAACTGGAAGTTACACTCATGATGCAATTCTGGAATTTTTTGGGTGGGAAAGGACTTTAAACCCACCCAGTGCCACCACTGCCATGGCAGGGACACTTCCCACCGTCCCAGGCTGCTCCAATCCTTCCTTGGGCACTGCCAGGGATGCAGGGGCAGCCCCAGCTGCTCTGGCAATTCCAGCCCAGCCAGGAATTCCTCATGGCCAAGATCCCATCCATGGCTGCCCTCTGGCACTGGGAGCCATTCCCTGTGTCCTGTCCATCCCTTGTCCCCAGTCCCTCTGCAGCTCTCCTGGAGCCCCTGCAGGCCCTGGAATGTGCTGGAAGCTCTCCCTGGATCCTTCCCTCTGCAGGTGAGCACCCCCAGCTCTCCCTTTCACTAATAATTATTATTTTGAACAGCGAAAGAGCTCTTTGGCACGGCATCCTTAGGAAGTGCCTCTAACTGGCGTTTTGGGGTCACTAAATAACCCCAAAAAGTCAATGACGGGCTGCTCCTCACCACAACCAGCGCTGCAGCCGCGCCTCCTCCTGACGCCGCCTCAGCGCCGCCATTACACCCTGCATCCCAGAACTACAACTCCCCTCATGCCCCGCGGCTGGGCGCCCGCCGGGAGCCGCGCTGAGGCGGCGCGAAGCCTGCCGGGAGTTGTAGTCCGCGCAGCGGCGGGCGGGGAGCGAACTACCGGCGGCCGGAGGAAGCGGGGGCGGCGGGGCCGGGAGCGAGCAGAGTCCCGGGATCGGGATGCGGCCGCGGCCCGGGACGCCGCCTCGTTGCCCGGAGCGACACCATGCACCCGGCCGTGGCGGTGGGGCTGGTGTTCGGCGGCTGCTGCAGCAACGTGGTGTTCCTGGAGCTGCTGGCCAGGTGCGGGGCCGCGGGGAGGATTTGGGGGGGATAAAGGGTCAGGGGAGCCCATTCCAGCGGGATCGGGGTGATCACCCCCTCAGGGTGTGTGAGGGGCCGCAGTGCCAGGGTGGCTTTGGGGGGATTTGGGGTGCGGGGGCACCCGCGGCTGGCACTGAGGGGGTTTTACCCCTCAGGCCTTGGTGCCCCTCATGGAGGAGCCCAGAACTGCATCAGCGCCTTGTGTCCCCGCTGGATCGGGATTTGGGATGTTGTTTGGGGGTGTTTTGGGGTGTTTGGGGTTGTCCCCTGGCTGTGGGCCGTGTGGGTGACGTGTCCGGGCACAAGGAGCGGTGTCCCCATCCCGGGCAGCGCTGAGATGGCAGGGACAGCACAGGAGCTGCCCCCGGGGACAGCCAGCCGGGAATGTTCTCACCTGGCACTGCGAGCTTGGAATCTTGGAATGTTTTCCACCTGGGATCGCCACTCGCTGCAAAGTCACCGAGTCCCCTTGAATTCCCATATTGGAGGCTGATGATTTTGGGGATCTTGCCTTCCTCACCCTGATGTTTTTGGGGATCATATTCCTTACTCACCCTGATGTTTTTGGGGATCTCACTTTCCTCATCCTGGTGTTTTTGAGGATCTTACCTTCCTCACTCTGATGTTTTTGGGGATCTCACCTTCCTCACTCACCCTGATAATTTTGGGGCTCTCACCTTCCTCACCCTGGTGTTTTTGGGGATCTCATCTTCCTCACCCTGGTATTTTTGGGGATCTCATCTTCCTCACCCTGATGATTTTGGGGATCTCACCTTCCTCACCCTGATGATTTTGGGGATCTCACCTTCCTCATCCTGATGTTTTTGGGGATCTCACCTTCCTCACTCACCCTGATGTTTTTGGGCATCTCACCTTCCTCACCCTGGTGGTTTTGGGGATCTCACCTTCTTTACCCTGATGATTTTTGGGATTTCACCTTCCTCACCCCAGTGTTTTTGGAGATCCCACCTTCCTCAGTCTGATGTCTTTGGCGATCTCATCTCACCTTCCTCACCCTGATGTTTTTGGGGATCTCACCTCACCCTGATGTTTTTGGGGATCTCACCTTCCTCACCCTGATGGAGGAAGGCTGGGTGGGTTTGGGAAAGGGCTGATCAGAAAGCTGGGAAAGCCCGACTGGGAAAAAAAGTGGTGCCTGAACTGGTTTGGTGTGTAAAATCCCAGTGAGTCAGCATGGGGCTGCACCCCCTGAGCCCTCAGTGCACTCCAGCTTCCAAAACCAGCCCTTAATCCCTCCCAGCCCTTCAATATCCCAGGTTATTAAAGGAAAAAGGGACTGCAAAACCCAGCAGTTGGGATATCTGCTCCAAAATGGTGCACAATCCCTGGATAAATCAAGAAGCAGTTCCTGGAAGAAGAGACCTTGTGTGAGGAGTTGTTTTTCCTCTCAGGGATTACTCCAATCTCTGCCTTTCCTGCCTGAGTGACAGAGGAAGAATGAACCCTTTGGAAGCAAAAAAACCTCTTTGGATTTGGCTTTTTTTTTTTGCCACTCTGTCTCCTCCAAACAAACCTTAAACCAAAACACTTGGCCCTGTTCAAAGACTGAATTATTCAAAGGTGACTGAAGCCCAGAGGAGCAAATTCCAGAAGACCAATTGCAGACATCAAGGAAAAGCTGCTTTTCACACAAAACCTTCTTTCAGGCAACATCTCTCATCCCCTTTAAAAATTCCTCCATTCCTAAAAATTCCTCCAGCTCAATTCCTGTGCCTTTTACTTGCCCTGCTCACCATTAGTCCCAAACTTGGGATAACACCAATTATTTTGTTTGGGTTTTGGAAGGAAAAGTTCCTCTTGCAGGTGAATATTGCCATAAAAAGCAAAATCCTGGAGCAGGATCCCAGGAAAAGGCAGTGAGGCTGGTGAGGAGTAGCCAAAGGTGATTGGGAAGAAATTTGCTCAGGATTTATAAGGAAAGCAAAGGAATGAGAAGTGTTTAGTCTGGAAATGCCTGAGGGCAGACAAAATACTTTAAATGTGTGGAAAGTGGCTGCAGAGGAGAGAAATATTTCTGCTGGGCTGTGGAGGCAGAACAAGAAATCTCAAATTTCTTGATTTAAGGTGCTCAAATTGCTGTGGAAGGGTTGTAAATCAGGCCCAAAAATCAGATTTTCTCCCTTTCCATGTGGTGAAGTAGGAGAGAGAGCAGGGAAACTTCTTACTGGGAGGACTTTTTCCAGTTATCTGCAGCTGAAGCAGACCTTGGGTCGACAGATCCAAATTTATCTCGTTTTTTAGGTGGATCTGAGTGAGGATTGTGAGCCATTCTTAACTGTGTCTTATCAGCCAGCACAAAACCCTGAGTGCCAGCACTGCTGATAAAATGGGGTCATGTCCAGGGCTCTGGGATCTGGGAGGAGGAAAAGCCCAGCCTTGGGTTATCCCAGGTTTCCAGCTCCTTGTGATCTCCTCTGGAGCTGCAAGGCTGGAGATAAGGCTGGAGATAAGATTTGCAATCCTGCAGCTTCTGGCTCTGCTTGTCTTCTCTTTCTCCCAGGAACTTTTGAACCTTTCATCCTCAGGGTTGAAGTTTCATGGATAGTGAAGCTGGGAAGAATGTGGGAATTGGCAGAGGGAAGTGGCTCAGGGTGGTGCCCATCCCTGGAAAAAGCAGGGAAAATGGAATTTTTCCAGCTGCTGTTGGGCCAGCCCAGCATTCCCCAGGTGGCTCCTGCTCCTGAGAGCTCTGTTGGATGACAGAGGAGAATTTGGAGGAGACAGCTTGGAAACTCCTGTTTTCCAGGGCATTTCCCAGCTTGAATCCTGCAAAACTGCATCCAGGGACAGCGTGTTCCATGAGGAGCTCCCAGGAATTCTTGGCCTGGAAAGATTCCCTAAATCCCTCCATGTCCCACGAGCTTGCTCATTATCTGCCCTGTCACAGCCTCCTCTGAGCTTCTGCTTCCCAGGAAATCCTTCCCTGTTCCCTGGAGCTCCTTAGGGAGGGTTTGTTTGAATTCCCTGGTGTGGAATTCCTGTTCCCACAGGATAAATGTTTGGTTTTCTCGGAGGTGGTGGCATTTCTGCACTCCTGGGTCCCTCTAAGGGGGACACAAGGGAACTAAGAGGGTCCCTTTTGAGCTCAGACAAAATTTTGTGGATTTTGAAGCCTTGTGGAGTTGCTGTCAAATTAAAAAGATCCGTGGATGTCACGTGGGATTTCTGCCAGGACTTTTTTTGGCTCCTGTGAGGAGTTTTGGTCCCTTCTAGAATTCACAACCAAAGGTTTTTTGTTTTTTTTTTTTGCATCCAGAAATCCCAGGGGAGCTGAAGCTTTTTTAGGGGAAACTGAGCAAATCTGAACCAGGGACACTCTGCCAGCACAGACCTGACCTTGGCACTTCCCTCCTGCAGCAGGAATGAGGAATATTGAATTTCCAGCTGCCTTTTCCCCCTGGAAAGGCAGATTACCTCAGATTACCCGACCTCTAACAAACCCAGCAGCTTTTAGGAATAGACAGAGTCCTGAAGCCACTTCCCAGGAAAGGCAGATTACCTCAGATTACCCGACCTCTAACAAACCCAGCAGCTTTAGGAAGGGACAGAGTCCTCCTGAAGCCACTTCCCGTGGGAAAGAGGGAGATCCAGCAGTTTTTTCTTTCACTTCCTGACCTGACTGACCAGTTCCTCTTGGGAAATGTTGGAGGAAACACCCTGCAGGTGTTTGCACAAGCTCAGGTGAATAAACCCTGAGTAAATCCTCTCCAGGGTGGGTCTCTTTCTGGGAAAAGCCATGGGATTCTTGGAGAAGGGATGGGATTCTCACTCTTTAGTTGGATGTCGGTGTTAGTTCTCCCTGGATGGCTCTGATGCTTGTCTCTCCCTGCCTGCAGGCAGTTCCCAGGATGTGGGAACATCGTGACCTTCTCCCAGTTCCTGTTTATTGCAGTGGAAGGTTTCATCTTCGAGGCCAACTTCGGGAGGAAGCGCCCGGCCATCCCCATCAGGTACGATCCCAAGGTTTTCCCAAGCAGGAATTGCCTGGATCTCTCTTATCTCCAAAAAGCTTTTCATAAAATGGATTTTCCACTTATCCTCTGGAAATCCCATCCATCCTGCAGCATTTGCAGAGCCACGTTGGGAAGCTGTCACGCTGGATAAAATCCACACTGATTTATCAGGAATTTTTAATGGGAAGTTGCCATCAGGTCCTTCCCTGTCACAGGAATAGGGCAGAGTTTTGCACATGGAAGAGTTTGTTGTGTTTGAAAAGCTTTTCATCTTTGGGATTTGGTGTGGTGGGAGTGGGAAGGGAAAGTTTTCCTGGAAAATCACCCAAATTCACTTCACATTTCTCCACTGGGGATGAGCTTGGTGGCAGACCCAGGAGCTCTGTGCTGCATTCGTGAGGGGTCTCTCAGCATCTCAGGGAGGTTCCTGCACACCTCCAGGTATTTTTCCCTGTTTCAGGAACTATTTCATCATGGTGGCCATGTTCTTCACCGTCAGCGTGGTCAATAACTACGCCCTGAACCTGAACATCGCCATGCCGCTGCACATGATCTTCCGCTCGGTGAGCCCCGTCCTCATCCTCCTCCTCCTCCTCTTCCTGGGGCTCCCATTCCATCCTTTCTGCTGGAACTGTCCCTGCTCCATGTGTCCTGAGAGCACCAAACCCCTGTGGAGATCCTGAATTCCAGCTGCTGGGAGAGCAGCCTCGCTCCAAAGCTCAGCTCCAAAGGTTTCTCGTTATGGTGTTGATCATTAAATTCCAGCTTAATGGGTAGACAGGGAAGCAGGCTCAGACAGGATTTGGAATTCCAGAGCTGAGGGGGAAGTGGCAGTGACAAAACCAATCCCAGGCTCTGGTTGGCCAAAGGCATCTAGCTTTCCCTGCCGCCACGTGGTTTGTGTTCTGGTCTTGAACATCACAGGTCAGAGAGCATGGATTTGGGATTTGGCCTAATTCCACCTGCACAGGTCTTTGCTTTGGGAAAAAAAACCCATTAAACTGCTTCTTCACTTAAGTGTGGATGAGTGCCAGGCTAAAAGATCTTTTAAACCCCAAGGAAATGCAGCTCCAGCTGTTGGGAATAACAAAATCTCCTGATGGGAGCTCTTTCCCCACAGCACATCCTGGGGGGGGGGAATATCTGGGATCAGGAGAGGTTCAAAAGGATAAAACCGGCCCATGCTGAGGGAGACCTGTCCCACATGAACTGTGAGGAGCTCCTGCAGTCAATCCCTGGAGCTGGGCTCCTGGTCCCAGTTAAACCAGTGGGATTTGGCCACCTTCTGATCACACCATTTAAAAAAAAAGAAACGGGAGGTCCCCTGGCCAGGAGATCCAATCCTTATTCCCAAGGCACCCAGCTCACCTTCTCCCCTTCTCCTGGATGAAGGGACTCAGAATCATGGAATCATTGAGGCAGGAAAAGAACTTTAAACTCATGGAGTCCAAGCACTGCCAAGCCACCACTGCCCCATGTCCCAAGTGCCACATCCACAGGGCTTTAAATCCCTCCAGGGATGGGGACTCCAGGGCTGGGACAGGATATTGGGAGTTTTCCCAATATCCAGCCTCAAGGAAGCTGTTCCTTCTCCCTGTCAGTTTTCCTGCTTCAAACCTGCAGTTTCTCTTGGTGTTCTGGCATCCACCACACTGAGTTGGCAGTGTCCCTTTGGGATCAACATCCCAAGCTGGGGAATTGTGGTCTGCTGACCTCCTGTTTTGGTTTTCCCTTCTTTTTTTTTTTTCCTCCAGGGTTCTCTCATAGCAAGCATGGCTCTAGGGATCATCATCCTGAAGAAAAGGTAAATCACAAACTTCAGCTCTTCAGGGAATGCTCTGCCATGGATTAAATCTTGCTGGGTGTTTTGTGCCATCACTTTTCCTGTTAAATATTCTGATTTTAATGACGGGAAACTGGGACAGAGAGCATGGCACAGAGGCTGGAATAGCTCCTTCTGCATTTCCCCACCTCTCCCTCCTTTCTTGGCTGGAATTTTGGGCTGGGAAGAGATTTTCCACAGCTGCAGCCTCTTGTGTTCACTCCTGGCTCTTCTGGAAGGGCTCCTGGGGGATGCTGTGCTGGCTGTGGCTGGGGTGGAGCTCGGTGCCTCCCTTCTGCTGGGGACTGTGGCTCCAGCAGTGCTGATTAACACGTTAATAACGTGCTGATAACACATTAATAACACGCTGATAACACGTTGATAACACATTAATAACACGCTGATAACGCTGAGCTGTGCCTGCACGGAGTCAAGGCTGGAGTTGTGGGATAAACTGGGAGAAGTGTTGGGATAAACTGGGATAAATGTGGGGAGAAGAGCTTCTTCAGGTGCTGAGCTGAAGTCTGCTGGCCCTGCCAGGGTTAGGAAGTGGGAATGTGCCTGTTGTCCCAGACGTGGAGCAGGAATTCAGGGAAGCAGGGGATGGATGTGAGCCAGGCGGGGTTGGTGACGTGTCCCTTGTCCCCTGTGCAGGTACAGCGTGTCAAAATACAGCTCCATAGCCCTGGTGTCCCTGGGCATCTTCACCTGCACCTTCATGTCTGCAAAGCAAGTGGTAAGGATGGGAAGGGACAAGGAACCTCAGGAATTCCGTGATTTTTCATGGAGACGTGAGGTGTTTCCTACTTCTGCATCTGAACCCCAGAAGCTTTTCTTCCTGGTTTTACTTTCTTGTGGGATTTAATTTAATTACAGGTGTCTGTTCACCTGTTCACACTGCTTTTTGTTGGGAATAAATCTCTGTTTTGGCCTCAGAAGAAGCTGCTTTTCCTTGCCTTGTGTGGCAGGCAGGAGCAGGTGAATCCTAAACAAAAAGCCATCAGAAATCTTCCCTCTTTCCATCTCACAAGAGGTTGTTGCCTTTCAGGCTGGATTTTTCCTGTTGTCATCCAGCCTGACCCTTAAATAAAGTGCTTGTGCTTGGAGAGCAGGAGGGAGGGAAGCAAATCCATGTGGAACACACTGGGAGCTTTTCCTGGGTCAGCACCCACGGCCTGACCCTGTCAGCTGGTGACAAAAAAATGGCACAAAGTGGTGGCCGAGTGAAAATTGGCTGCACTTAATCCAGCTCTGATAGGTTGGAAATCAAAGGGAGCTGTCAAAGCTCCAAATTTCCTGTAATTTCAGAGCTTTTTACCCTCAGAATGGCTGAGGGAGGGCTGGGCTCTGCAGCCTTGGCTCTGTTAATCCAGATCAACTCCCAGCAGGGCTGGAGCTTGGGCTAGAGCTGACACTTGTGGCAAAGGTGAATAAATCTGATTTTCCCTGGAGCACAGGGAAAGAGCTGAGGCAAGTCCAGCTGGAGTTGTGCCCTCAGCCTGATTTCCTCGATTTCTTGACCATAAGCCTGGTTTTAGGTCTGGTTTTAGCTCCTGATGGGCTTGGCCAGGACTCTTATTCCTTCCTAGACAGTCATTTCTGGGATGGGGACACAGGAACCTGGGAAGGGGATCACAGGAACCTGGGAGTGGGTTGGGGACACAGGAATGAAGGAATGGGATGGGGACACAGGAGCCTGGGAATGGGGACACAGGAATGTGGGAATGGGATGGGAGCATAGGAACCTGGGAATGGGATGGAGACACAGGAACCTGGGAATGGGGACACGGGAATCTGGGAATGGGATCACAGGAACCTGAGAGTGGGATGGGGACACAGGAACCTGGGAATGGGATGGGAACACAGGAACCCAGGAATGGGCTGGCTTTGGGAGCTTGAAAAGCGACACTGAATATGTCTGCGGTTAAAAGTTCGGTGTCATCAAACCAGGCCATTCCTTTCAGGAAAAATCCTAATTTGATCAGATTCTGCCACTTTTTTTGCTGGAATTCCCTGGAGCAGAGTGGGAAACCTGTGGCTGCTGTAGGGACCTGGTGGCTCTTTGTGACTCTTGTGTCTCCCTTCAGGCATCTGACTCCAGCCTGAATCAAGAGGATGGACCCCAGGCTTTCCTCTGGTGGTTGCTGGGTATGTGGGGGCCACATTTCTGGGATACTGGCACGATTCTTGGAATTCCCTTGGCAAAAGCAGCCCTGCCTGGAGCAGAGAGGGAGAGGGGCTGGGGCTGCTCCAGGTGTTCTTCAGCACAAGAGTTCACAGATGAGGCTTTAAAGTGTGGTTTTCTACCTCCACCTGGATCTCTTGGTGGGAAATCTGGGATTGATTGTTATCAGTAGTGGCACAAACTGCATCCCAGGTATTTTTAAGGGATCTCTTGGAGACCTGCAATCAAACCCCAGAATCGTTATGAGTTTTCTTACCCAGTCTGGGGCAGTTTGTTTGGTTTTTTTCCCCCCGAAAGCCAAATTTGGTGAGTTGAAGCTGCAGGGTTGTGATTCCCTTCCAGGTATTGCTGCCCTCACCTTCGCCCTGCTGATGTCTGCCAGGATGGGGATTTTCCAGGAGACGCTGTACAAGAAATTTGGGAAGCACTCCAAGGAAGCCCTCTTCTACAACGTGAGTCCCTGGGGCTCTCCCTGCTCCAAGGTCCCTTCCACTCCTGGATTGGGCACAAAAAGGATCCCACACTGCCAGGATGGAGCAGTGAGGAGCCTGCTCTGATCCAGCTGCTTTCCAGCAGGGAATTGGGGTGGATTCCCATCCCCTGATCCCACCCTGGATTTGTTTCTCCCCCCAGCACGCGTTGCCACTCCCTGGATTCCTGCTCCTGGCTCCCAACATTTACCAGCACGCCGTGCTCTTCAACCAGTCTGGTGAGTGTTGTGCTGAGGGATCCGTGCTCCTGGGCCTTCCCATCCTCTGGAAAATCCTCTGGGAAGTTCCCTTCCTGCAGTTGTGCATGCTGTGTTTTCCAAGCCTTTTGGATTTTGAGGAATTTGCAGGAAGGAATTCCTGGCTGGGCTGGAATTCCCAGAGAAGCTGAGGCTGCCTCTGGATCCCTGGAAGTGTCCAAGGATATTGAGGGCTTGGAGCAGCCTGGGACAGTGGGAGGTGTCCCTTACCATGGCAGGGGGTGGAATTTAAGAAACCATTCCATAATTCCATGGTTAAAGCTCAAGTTTCTTACCAATTCCCACACACCAGCCACATCCAAGAGTAATCCCTGGGAAAAGGAACGTGGTAGCTCAGAAATGGGAGAACCAGGACCTAATCCTCAATGAGGGATGTGAACATGGACCTGCTGGGGGTTTTTTTTTGCTGGTGCTCCCCAGGATTTGCTGTGGGAACAGAGTGGATTCCTCCAGCCACCAGAGCTCTGACGCAGGAGAGCAAGACAGAGCTTTTCTCCCAATGGTTTTCCTTATTTTCTGTTCTTCCCTCTGGAATTGCAAGCAGAAGGGCTGTGCAAGGCTGCAGGGAGTCCTGGATCATGGTTAGTTAGTCCTGGCAAGGAGAGAGGCTCCTCCAGCAGTGACCTCATCCCGTCCTTTTTCCCTGCAGAGCTGTTCCAGGTGCCGGTGATCGGCCTGACCCTGCCAATCATGTGGTTCTACCTCCTCATGAACGTCATCACCCAGTATCCTTTATCCTTGATCCCACCCTTTGTGGCACAGCAGGATTGGGGCTGGCTTCCTGAATCCTTGGAGGCTTCCCTGCCCTTGGGAGTTGCTGTTGGTGTAACTCCAAAAATACGGGGAAAGGGAACTTCTGTTTTTGAGGCTGGACTCGATGATCTCAAAGGTCTTTTCCAGCTTGGTTTGTTCTGGGATCCTGGGACTTCTTCTCCATGGAAATGGAGGAGTCTGGAGCTTCCCTTGGCTCCGTGGCAGGGATTGTCACCCTTTTGCCAGCACAGTGGGGGACCTGAGAGATTTGGGATGTCCCTGAGTTCGTAGCATCCTGTTCCAACCCATCTGATCGTGGGAGGGAGTTTCCCCATGCACAGCAGGCTGCCCATTCCCAAAGGGAATCCCCAATCTCCACGCCAGCTGTCCCTTACCTCCTGCCCCAGGTACGTCTGCATCCGCGGCGTCTTCATCCTGACCACGGAGTGCACGTCCCTGACGGTCACCCTGGTGGTGACGCTCCGCAAGTTCGTCAGCCTCATCTTCTCCATCCTGTACTTCCAGAACCCCTTCACGGGCTGGCACTGGCTGGGCACTGCCTTTGTCTTCGTGGGCACCCTGATGTACACCGAGGTGTGGAACAGCCTCGGGCCCCTCCTGGCGCGCTGCCGCCGGAGCAGGAGGCCCAAGGAGGAGTGAATCCAAGGATTTTCCCCAGGGACCTGTTTGTTGTTTTCCAGAGCAGAGCAGCAGGGAGCCCCCCGCCACCCAGGGGGTGTTTTTATAACAGGGGAGGTGTTGGCTGTGCCAAACTCCTGGGAGAATGGGGATCCTCCACTTGGGGAAGGATCATGGAGAAACAATCCGGGCATTTTTTGTGAGTTGGCATTTTTTTAGGCGACTCCTTTTGCTCCCAAATTTTCCTCCTTTTTTTTTTTTTTTTTTTTTCCACCATTGGAATAACCCTTTTTAAGGAGAAGCTGATCCAGAGCTTTGTTGGAGGCCCAACTTCCATGCTGTTGGCTTGGATCAGCTGGACCCTGAGCCAGTTTGGTGCCGTCCTTTAATTGTCCCGGTGTCTGGAGCTGATGGTTGAGCCCCATTCCAGTGGGAATCCCTGATCCCTGTGCTGGGAGGATGTGGGATACAGCCCCAGCTGGAGCTTCCAGTCTTCCCAGTGGATCCTGAGAGGACTGGGTTTCCTCTCCCTGTCCCAGTTCTCCTCCCATCCCTTGGGATCAGCGTCCTCATGGCTTTGTGCCAGCCTGGCACAGGCTCCCTGTCCCTCAGTGTCACCCCTGGCTGGTTTTCCCGGAGCTTCCCTGCAGTTTTCCTGGAGCAGCACCTTGTTCCCGTGGTGCTGCTGCTGTCCCTGCTCAGCTGGGCCAGTTGAGGCATCCAGGAGGGATGAAGGGGGTTTAATAGCAAAGGAAAAACAACGGAAAAAAAATAATCCCAAAGTGATGGAAAGGCAGCACCTCCCTGCCAGGCATTCCCTGAGCCAAGGTCACCTTTCCAAGACTTCTTCCCTCTATTTTTACTACTGATTTTTATCAGCTGCTTGGGATAATCCCCTTCCCAGCTTTCCATGGCCTCATCCTTGCTGGGAGGCAGAGTGGGAAAAGGGAAAGGCTCCATGATGTGTGCTGGAAGCACTGGTTTAGCCCCATCCCCAAACCCCAGTGTGGGAAAAGGGAATTCCATCCCACCCAGAGCCAGTGTGGTGCTGCCAGGACCTGCAGCTCCATCCCAACATCCTGAAGGATTTTTTCCCCCCAGTTTCCGTTTTTCCTGAGCCTGAAAAAGCTGAATTTCAAGTGCCATGGGATTTTTCCAGGGATTTTGTAGATGGGGAGGCTGGCCAGATGTAGGTCAGGTGATGTTCCAGCTGTTTGTGGTGGCTCCAGGAAGGATCCAGAGAGAGGCAAAACCTTTATCCCTGATTTTCATCTTCCAGGCTCTTCACACGTTGCTTCAGCTGGGACTGGGGAGGTGGGGAAGCCAACAGAAACTTGGGATGAAGGATTTTAGGAGCAGGGAGTAACTGGTGAGGTTCTTCAGAGATCAGACACGGCAGGGAAACACCAGAGCTGTAACTCCAGGTCCGTGGGTGTTTTATCCAGAGGTTGTAGGATCCAGGGATTGTAGGATCCAGGGATTGTGGGATCTAGGGATTGTGGGATCCAGGGATTGTTTTACCCAGGGATTGTTTTATCCAGGGATTGTGGGATCCAGGGATTGTTTTATCCAGGAATTGTAGGATCCAAGGATTGTTTTATCCAGGGATCGTGGGATCCAGGGTTTGTTTTTTCCAGGGATTGTAGGATGCAGGGATTGTTTTTTCCAGGGATTGTTTTACCCAGGGATTGTGGGATCCAGGGATTGTTTTATCCAGGGACTGAGCAGAGCTGACACGGAGCTGCTCCCAGGTGTGACATCCTCTGGGTCACTCTTCCTCTCCAGGACCTTGCATGTTGTCCCCAGTTCCCGTGGGATGCGGGAATATCTGGGGGATTTGGGCACTCCTGTTTTTTTTACCATGTGCTTTTCGCTCCCAGCCCATCAACCACGGGTTGTTTGTTGCTGTCAGGGGCATTTTTTGTAACTTCCTGGCGTGATGAGTGCGTCGGGAATATTTATGGAGTCGCAGGAGTGGCGGCAATTCCCTTCCTGCTGGAGGACAGAGGAGGAAAGGTCCAGGCAGAAGGGCCTTGTTAGCCAAAATTAATTAACCCCAGGCTCCCCCTCCAGGCTGGGGCTGCTGATTAGCTCAGTTTTAACGTTTGTGTAGAGATCAGAACACTTATTTTTTAGCAGAGGCTGGAGAAGGGAAGGAGCCCGACCGCTTTTGGGGTGGCCGGTTGGGTTTAGGGTGGGGTTTGGGTTGGTTTTTTTAAAGTGAAATAAATCTGTATCCTCTTCAAAGGCTGTTGGCTTTGTGTCTCGTTTCATGCTTTGCTGGTGGCTGGAAAATTAACGGAATCATGGAATAGTTCAGGTTGGAAAAGCCCTCTAAGGTCATCCAACCGTTCCCAGCAGTGCCAAGGCCACCACTGATGAATGTCCCCAGGTGCCACATCCACATGGCTTTGGAATCCTCCAGGGATGGGGACTCCACTGCCCTGTTCCAGCCCTTTCCATGAAGAAATTTTCCATGAATATCCAATCTGAGTAAGAACTCACCATTTTTCTCTAATATGAGAGAAAATGGGAAAGACTCAGCCTGGCTGGGGGAGTTCTGGAGAAGACCCCACCATCAGATCCAAGTTTCCCTACATCCAGCATCTATGGGAGCCTGGAGCAGCTGGGGAGCAGGAAATTTGGGATTTGAGGTCTCCCAGCAAGACTCAGATCCTCACAACTGTCTGGATTTGGGGTCCCAGGCAAGACTCAAATCTTCACCAGAATGAGGTTCTCTGAAAAGACTCAAAATCGCAAATCAGAATTTAAGATTCTCCAAAAAGACTCAAAATCTCAAACCATGAGAAACTGAGCTTCTCCAAAAAGACTGACATCCTTAAACTGTTAAAATTTGAGGTTCTCCAAAAAGGCTCAAATCCTCAAACCATCAGAATTTGATGTTCTCCCAAAAACCTCAAATCCTGATATCAGAATCTGAGGTTCTCCAAAAAAAACTCAAAAAATCCAAATCAGAGTTTGAAGTTCTCCAAAAAGGCTCAAATCCTCAAACCATCAGAATTTGATGTTCTCCCAAAAACCTCAAATCCTGATATCAGAATCTGAGGTTCTCCAAAAAGACTCAAAAAATTCAAATCAGAGTTTGAAGTTCTCCAAAAAGGCTCAAATCCTCAAATCAGAATTTGAGGTTCTCCAGAAAACTTCTCAAAACATCAGAATCTGAGGTTCTCCCCAAAACCTCAGAACTTGAGGTTCTCCAGAAAGATTAAAATCCTCAAAGCATTAGAATTTGAGGTTCTCCAAAAAGACTGAAGTCCTTAAGCCACCAAAATTTTAGATTCTCCAAAAAGAGTCAAATCCTCAAACCATCAGAATTTGAGGTTCTCCCAAAAAATTCAAATCCTGAAATCAGAATCTGAGGTTCTCCAAAAAGACTCAAAAAATTCAAATCAGAGTTTGAAGTTCTCCAAAAAGGCTCAAATCCTCAAATCAGAACTTGAGGTTCTCCAAAAATACTCAAATCCTCAAACCATCAGAATTTGAGGTTCTCCCAAAAAACTCAAGATACTTAAATCAGAATTTGAGGTTCTCCAAAAAGATTCAAATGCCCAAAACCATCAGAATTTGAAGTTCTCTGAAAAGATTGAAATCCCCAAATCAGAACCTGAGGTTCTTCAAAGAGACTCAAAATCTCAAACCAGAATTTGAGGTTCTCCAAAAAAGACTCAAATCTTCGTCTGAGGTTCTCCAAAAGAATTCAAATCCCCAAACCATCAGAATCTGAGGTTCTTCAAAAAGCTTTAAATCTTCTGTAAAACTCCAGGCTCAGTTTGACCCTGACCAACTTAAGGTGTGACTGCTGTAATCCAGACACTCTTCCCTGCCAATAAAACCAGAATTCCCTGAAAAAAAATCTGGGGAAATTTGTGCCAGCCTGGCACAGGCTCCCTGTCCCTCAGTGTCACCCCTGGCTGGTTTTCCCGGACCTTCCCTGCAGTTTTCCTGGAGCAGCACCTTGTTCCCGTGGTGCTGCTGCTGTCCCTGCTCAGCTGGGCCAGTTGAGGCATCCAGGAGGGATGAAGGGGGTTTAATAGCAAAGGAAAAACAACGGAAAAAAAATAATCCCAAAGTGATGGAAAGGCAGCACCTCCCTGCCAGGCATTCCCTGAGCCAAGGTCACCTTTCCAAGACTTCTTCCCTCTATTTTTACTACTGATTTTTATCAGCTGCTTGGGATAATCCCCTTCCCAGCTTTCCATGGCCTCATCCTTGCTGGGAGGCAGAGTGGGAAAAGGGAAAGGCTCCATGATGTGTGCTGGGAGCACTGGTTTAGCCCCATCCCCAAACCCCAGTGTGGGAAAAGGGAATTCCATCCCACCCAGAGCCAGTGTGGTGCTGCCAGGACCTGCAGCTCCATCCCAGCATCCTGAAGGATTTTTTTCCCCCCATTTCCATTTTTCCTGAGCCTGAAAAACCTGAATTTCAAGTGCCATGGGATTTTTCCAGGGATTTTGTATATGGGGAGGCTGGCCAGCTGTAGGTCAGGTGATGTTCCAGCTGTTTGGGGTGGCTCCAGGAAGGATCCAGAGAGAGGCAAAACCTTTATCCCTGATTTTCATCTTCCAGGCTCTTCACACGTTGCTTCAGCTGGGACTGGGGAGGTGGGGAAGCCAACAGAAACTTGGGATGAAGGATTTTAGGAGCAGGGAGTAACTGGTGAGGTTCTTCAGAGATCAGACACGGCAGGGAAACACCAGAGCTGTAACTCCAGGTCCGTGGGTGTTTTATCCAGAGGTTGTAGGATCCAGGGATTGTAGGATCCAGGGATTGTGGGATCTAGGGATTGTGGGATCCAGGGATTGTTTTACCCAGGGATTGTTTTATCCAGGGATTGTGGGATCCAGGGATTGTTTTATCCAGGAATTGTAGGATCCAAGGATTGTTTTATCCAGGGATCGTGGGATCCAGGGTTTGTTTTTTCCAGGGATTGTAGAATGCAGGGATTGTTTTTTCCAGGGATTGTTTTATCCAGGGATTGTGGGATCCAGGGATTGTTTTATCCAGGAATTGTAGGATCCAAGGATTGTTTTATCCAGGGATCGTGGGATCCAGGGTTTGTTTTTTCCAGGGATTGTAGAATGCAGGGATTGTTTTTTCCAGGGATTGTTTTACCCAGGGATTGTGGGATCCAGGGATTGTTTTATCCAGGAATTGTAGGATCCAAGGATTGTTTTATCCAGGGATCGTGGGATCCAGGGTTTGTTTTTTCCAGGGATTGTAGAATGCAGGGATTGTTTTTTCCAGGGATTGTTTTACCCAGGGATTGTGGGATCCAGGGATTGTTTTATCCAGGGACTGAGCAGAGCTGACACGGAGCTGCTCCCAGGTGTGACATCCTCTGGGTCACTCTTCCTCTCCAGGACCTTGCATGTTGTCCCCAGTTCCCGTGGGATGCGGGAATATCTGGGGGATTTGGGCACTCCTGTTTTTTTTACCATGTGCTTTTCACTCCCAGCCCATCAACCACGGGTTGTTTGTTGCTGTCAGGGGCATTTTTTGTAACTTCCTGGCGTGATGAGTGCGTCGGGAATATTTATGGAGTCGCAGGAGTGGCGGCAATTCCCTTCCTGCTGGAGGACAGAGGAGGAAAGGTCCAGGCAGAAGGGCCTTGTTAGCCAAAATTAATTAACCCCAGGCTCCCCCTCCAGGCTGGGGCTGCTGATTAGCTCAGTTTTAACGTTTGTGTAGAGATCAGAACACTTATTTTTTAGCAGAGGCTGGAGAAGGGAAGGAGCCCGACCGCTTTTGGGGTGGCCGGTTGGGTTTAGGGTGGGGTTTGGGTTGGTTTTTTTAAAGTGAAATAAATCTGTATCCTCTTCAAAGGCTGTTGGCTTTGTGTCTCGTTTCATGCTTTGCTGGTGGCTGGAAAATTAACGGAATCATGGAATAGTTCAGGTTGGAAAAGCCCTCTAAGGTCATCCAACCGTTCCCAGCAGTGCCAAGGCCACCACTGATGAATGTCCCCAGGTGCCACATCCACATGGCTTTGGAATCCTCCAGGGATGGGGACTCCACTGCCCTGTTCCAGCCCTTTCCACGAAGAAATTTTCCATGAATATCCAATCTGAGTAAGAACTCACCATTTTTCTCTAATATGAGAGAAAATGGGAAAGACTCAGCCTGGCTGGGGGAGTTCTGGAGAAGACCCCACCATCAGATCCAAGTTTCCCTACATCCAGCATCTATGGGAGCCTGGAGCAGCTGGGGAGCAGGAAATTTGGGATTTGAGGTCTCCCAGCAAGACTCAGATCCTCACAACTGTCTGGATTTGGGGTCCCAGGCAAGACTCAAATCTTCACCAGAATGAGGTTCTCTGAAAAGACTCAAAATCGCAAATCAGAATTTAAGATTCTCCAAAAAGACTCAAAATCTCAAACCATGAGAAACTGAGCTTCTCCAAAAAGACTGACATCCTTAAACTGTTAAAATTTGAGGTTCTCCAAAAAGGCTCAAATCCTCAAACCATCAGAATTTGATGTTCTCCCAAAAACCTCAAATCCTGATATCAGAATCTGAGGTTCTCCAAAAAGACTCAAAAAATTCAAATCAGAGTTTGAAGTTCTCCAAAAAGGCTCAAATCCTCAAATCAGAATTTGAGGTTCTCCAGAAAACTTCTCAAAACATCAGAATCTGAGGTTCTCCCCAAAACCTCAGAACTTGAGGTTCTCCAGAAAGATTAAAATCCTCAAAGCATTAGAATTTGAGGTTCTCCAAAAAGACTGAAGTCCTTAAGCCACCAAAATTTTAGATTCTCCAAAAAGAGTCAAATCCTCAAACTATCAGAATTTGAGGTTTTCCCAAAAAACTCAAATCCTCAAATCAGAATTTGAGGTTTTCCCAAAAAACTCAAATCCTGAAATCAGAATCTGAGGTTCTTCAAAAAGACTCAAAAAATTCAAATCAGAGTTTGAAGTTCTCCAAAAAGGCTCAAATCCTCAAATCAGAACTTGAGGTTCTCCAAAAATATTCAAATCCTCAAAGCATTAGAATTTGAGGTTCTCCAAAAATACTCAAATCCTCAAACCATTAGAATTTGAGGTTCTCCAAAAATACTCAAATCCTCAAACCATCAGAATTTGAGGTTCTCCCAAAAAACTCAAGATACTTAAATCAGAATTTGAGGTTCTCCAAAAAGATTCAAATGCCCAAAACCATCAGAATTTGAAGTTCTCTGAAAAGATTGAAATCCCCAAATCAGAACCTGAGGTTCTTCAAAGAGACTCAAAATCTCAAACCAGAATTTGAGGTTCTCCAAAAAAGACTCAAATCTTCGTCTGAGGTTCTCCAAAAGAATTCAAATCCCCAAACCATCAGAATCTGAGGTTCTTCAAAAAGCTTTAAATCTTCTGTAAAACTCCAGGCTCAGTTTGACCCTGACCAACTTAAGGTGTGACTGCTGTAATCCAGACACTCTTCCCTGCCAATAAAACCAGAATTCCCTGAAAAAAAATCTGGGGAAAGGAATGTAAATATTAAAAATATAATCCAGGCAGAATTGCCTTCAACCTCAGCCTGATGTTCCACACCTCAGGATGCAGGAAAGGGCAGCACAATCCAGATGTTTTGGGAAGGAATTTGAATTTTGGGTTAGGAATTTGGATTTTGGGTTAGGAATTTGGATCCATACTCTGGGAAGAGAGCACGAGAGAGGGAATGGCAGAAAAGCTGAGGGAGCAAAGGCAAGAAATCGATAATTTGTTGAGTCCAGGAAATTCAGCTTCTCCCTGGTGCTTTTAAAATCCCTTCTCCTGTTTCCATGCAAGGGCTGCATTCCCTGGCCCACGTGTGGGATCCCACATGTGGAAGTTGTGGAAGTTTTGGAAGCTCAGGGCTCAAGAACTGATGGCAAAACAGGAGATAATTTTCCAACATTATCTGAAAATGCAAGCAAGCCCGTGCTCATGGAAAACAATTTCTTTTTGTGTCTGGGAAATGAGATGAATATTTATCCTCAGCTCTGTAGAATCCAAATAAAGATACAATTCCTGCACTGGAAAGTTTAAAATTCCCTGTAAATAGGAGAAGATGGAATCGCTGAGGCCACTCAAGAGGCACAAGGATTTTTGCAGGATTCTGTACTCCAAGATGAGGGAATTTTGGGAAAATTTGGTTGGTTTTATGAAGGAGGGAGCAACTTCCAAGAGTGGAGAGCTGGGGATGAATGTGGAAGTGGTCTTGGCTGGGAGAGCTGGGCTTTTAAAATCCCTTCTCCTGTTTCCATGCAAGGGCTGCATTCCCTGGCCCACGTGTGGGATCCCACATGTGGAAGTTGTGGAAGCTCAGGGCTCAAGAACTGATGGCAAAACAGGAGATAATTTTCCAACATTATCTGAAAATGCAAGCAAGCCCCAGTTCGTGGAAAAC
Organism: Montifringilla adamsi; assembly: GCA_017590115.1. NCBI lineage: Eukaryota > Metazoa > Chordata > Aves > Passeriformes > Passeridae > Montifringilla > Montifringilla adamsi. The sequence goes on along the minus strand of JAGGNK010015225.1, from coordinate 1,757,602 downwards.
AAATAATTTCTTTTTGTGTCTGGGAAATGAGATGAATATTTATCCTCCACCTGTATCCTCAGCTCTGTAGAATCCAAATAAAGATACAATTCCTGCACTGGAAAGTTTAAAATTCCCTGTAAATAGGAGAAGATGGAATCGCTGAGGCCACTCAAGAGGCACAAGGATTTTTGCAGGATTCTGTACTCCAAGATGAGGGAATTTTGGGAAAATTTGGTTGGTTTTATGAAGGAGGGAGCAACTTCCAAGAGTGGAGAGCTGGGGATGAATGTGGAAGTGGTCTTGGCTGGGAGAGCTGGGCAGGGATGGAAGAAAAAGGAGAGATTGATGTGGCTGGAATTCTGCATCCAGGTCTGGATCCAGCAGCAGCAGCACCTGGAGCTGCTGGAGCAAATCCAGAGGAATCCATGGAGCTGCTCCAGGGCTGGAGCCAGGCTGGGAGAGCTGGGAATGCTCGCCTGGAGAAGGGAAGGATCCAGGGAGAGCTTCCAGCACATTCCAGGGCCTGCAGGGGCTCCAGGAGAGCTGCAGAGGGACTGGGGACACGGGATGGACAGGACCCAGGGAATGGCTCCCAGTGCCAGAGGGCAGCCATGGATGGGATCTTGGCCATGAGGAATTCCTGGCTGGGCTGGAATTGCCAGAGCAGCTGGGGCTGCCCCTGCATCCCTGCAGTGCCCAAGGCCAGGCTGGACACTGGGGCTGGAGCAGCCTCCCCTGCCATGGCCAGGCTGATCTGTAAGGCCCTTTCCATCCCAAACCCCGAGTGCAGGGATGAATTCCCTGGATCACCCCTGGCTCCTTGGCAGGCTGTACCAGCTCTCCAAGGCGGGGAAGCTCTGCGTGCCAGCCATGAACGTCAACGACTCGGTCACCAAGCAGAAGTTTGACAACCTCTACTGCTGCCGGGAGTCCATCCTGGACGGGTGAGGGGCAGCCCACGGGGAACGGGGAGGGATCCCCACGGGGAACGGGGAGGGATTCCCACGGGGAACGGGGAGGGATCCCCATGGGGAATAGGGAGGAATTCCCACTGGGAACGGGAAGGAATGTCCATGGGGAATAGGGAGGAATGCCCACAGGGAAGGGGGAGGAATCCCCACTGGGAACGGGGAGGAATGCCCATGGGGAACAGGGAGGACGCAAATCCAGAGGAATCCATGGAGCTGCTCCAGGGCTGGAGCCAGGCTGGGAGAGCTGGGGGTGCTCACCTGGAGAGGAGAAGGATCCAGGGAGAGCTCAGAGCCCCTGGCAGGGCCTGCTGGGGCTCCAGGAGAGCTGCAGAGGGACTGGGGACAAGGGACAGGACACAGGGAATGGCTCCCATTGCCAGAGGGCAGCCATGGATGGGATCTTGGCCATGAGGAATTCCTGGCTGGGCTGGAATTGCCAGAGCAGCTGGGGCTGCCCCTGCATCCCTGCAGTGCCCAAGGCCAGGCTGGACACTGGGGCTGGAGCAGCCTGGGATGGTGGGAGGTGTCCTTGGACACTGGATGGGATTTAAGGTCCCTTCCCACCCAACCATTCCATGATTCCATGGCTTGCTGCAGGATTTTGGGTGGATTTTCAGTCCACTCCAGCACTCACCTCACTGAACTGCCTTGGCCAAAAACCCCCAAATTTTGCAGTTTTGGCTCTGAGCTCCCTGTGCCCCAGGGCTGTGGAATCACTTCTCGTTCTGCCAAAATCCACCGTGAAAATCTGGAACCTTGGAAGAGCTGCTGAGGGATCCTGCTCCGTGGAAAGTGCTTCCTAAAAAGCTTTGGAATTTGAGGCTCCCTGAATCTGAATTACTCACCCTGAGCTGCTTGGTGCAACTCATTGAATTTAGTCAACAAAAACCTTGGCTCTTCCATGGCTCCAGACTGGGACAAAATCCCATTTTCTGTGCAGGGAAAGGGCTCTGAGGAGGAACCTGCTGAGGCAAAAGCTCTGGAAGTATAAGGCAACAAAAATGAATCAGGACAAACATTAATTCAGGAGTTTTATTGTCTTGTGAAAACCCAAATCTTCACTCACTCCTTGCCCCTTCCTCAATAATTCTTCTCATTTTTGCTGATGGCTCCTCACTATGTTCTTTAAATCCACTTGCAAATCAAATAATTGTGACTCAACCACATTTTATTTTTTAAAAAAACCCCAACTCTGAACTGGTTTTCGCTCCCAATTTCCCTCTGAACATTTCACAAAATCCCTCTTCTAAATAATTCACCAGTCCTACAATACAGACAATATTATCAGAAGCCCTGGTGCTTCCACACCTCAATTAAATCTACAAAATTAATGGAAGCTACAATTCCATGGTAGGAAAAAAAAAAATCTCCACCATTTCCCAGCTGAGAGTGCCCAGGGAAATAATTTCTGGCTTTGGTAGATACAGAAATTACTTTTTAATAAAGTTATAAATAAATAACCCTTTTGTTTTTGTTTCGGAGACTTAATCAGAAATGGATTCAGCAGTAATATTTGAATAGATTTTTGCAGAGAAGGAGATGAAAAGCAGGGTTAGAGAGAGCCAAGTGTGGCAGAAATGGGGATGGAAGGGGCTGTCAGGGGTTGCTGCTTTTCCATCCAGGTGGGATTGGAGGCAGGACAGCTTTGGAGTGGGAGGCAGGAGAAGAGCCCAGGCTGGCCTTGCTGCGTTTCCTCAGGAGGGTCTCACCAGGCCCTTCAGCCTCTGCAGGAATTAGAGAAGGAAAAAGGGTTTATTCCAATGAAAAGTGAGAATTTACCACAGATTTCCAGTGGTTTTGGGGGAACATCTCCACCTCATCCACTCTAAGCAGTCACTGTTTGGGTTTTTTTTTTTATATTTGTTTAAAATGGTTTAATTTTTTAAAATATTTGTTAAAAATTGTTTAATATTTGTTAAAAATTGTTTAATTTTTTTTTAATATTTGGAATTCTGGAAGTGTCCAGCATGAGAGCATGGAAGTACCCAGGGTGGGAGCACCCTGGGGTGGTGGAAATTGTTTTTGGGATGATTTTTCAGGTCCCTCCCAACCCAAACCCTCCAGGTTTTGTAATTCCATGGATGCCACTCCAACCTTTTTGGGTGTGCACTGCTCTGGCAGCTCCGTGGAGGTTCCTCTGAGGGATGGGGAGCTTGGTCCACAGGAGCTGCTCCGCTCCGGGAAGAGCTGCATCCCGCGGGACACGCATCCGTCCCCGGGCGTGCCCCGGCTCCCTGAAGCTGTGGGGGAGAAGAGAGTCCTGGCTTAAAAGAGGAGGTTTAAAAGATTCCTGGTTTAAAGGATTCCTGGTTTAAAAGATTCCTGGTTTAAATCCATCCATCCATCAGAAGTAAATCAAGGTTTAGCCTCGGTTTAAAAGAGGCCTGAGCTGAGGCGGTGAGGAATGAACCCCAGCTCTTCCCAGCCCATCCCGACCCCCCGGAACCTCGGCAGCTTCAAGGGCAACACCCACAGCTCTGCTCTCATTTACTGAGTTAATTAATCCGCGCTAACGAAGCGGCTCAGCAGCAGAGCAGCATCCGCGGCGCCCCGCCCGAGGCACGGGGGGAATTCTGGCTCTGCCTTCAAGGGGAATATTTTATCCTGGAAAAGGAATATTGCTGGAAAAAGGAATATTTTGTCCTGGGAAAAGGAATATTTTATCCTGGAAAAAAATATTTTATCCTGGGAAAGGAATATTGCTGGAAAAAGGAATATTTTTTCCTGGAAAAAGCAATATTTTATGCTGGGAAAAGGAATATTTTATCCTGGAAAAAGGAATATTTTATCCTAGGAAAAGGAATATTTCTGGAAAAGGTAATATTTTATCCTGGAAAAGGAATATTTGTGGAAAAAGGAATATTTTGTCCTGGGAGAAGGAATATTTTATCCCGGGAAAAGAATATTTTATCCTGGAAAAGGAATATTTTATCCTAGGAAAAGGAATATTTCTGGGAAAAGGAATATTTTATCCCAGGAAAAGGAGTATTTTATCCTGGAAAAAAAAAATTATCCTAGAAAAAAATATTTCATCCTGGAAAAGGAATATTTGTGGAAAAAGGACTATTTTGTCCTAGGAATAGGAATATTTTATCCCGGGAAAAGGAGTATTTTATCCTGGGTAAAGGAATATTTCATCCTGGAAAATAATACTTCATCCTGGAAAAAGGAATATTTTATCCTAGGAAAAGGAATATTTTATTCTGGGAAAAGAATATTTTATCCTGGAAAAGGAATATTCCTGGAAAAAGGAATATTTCATCCTGGAAAAGGAATAATTCTGGAAAAATGAATATCTTGTCCTGGAAAAAGGAGTATTTTATCCTGGAAAAAAAAGGACATTTTATCCTGGGAAAAAGGAATATTTTGTCCTGGAAAACGAATATTTCTGGAAAAAGAAATATTTTGTCCTGGAAAAAGAAATATTTTATCTCATAGAAAAGAACGTTTTATCCCAAGAATATTTTATCCTGGAAAAGGAATATTCCTGGAAAAAGGAATATTTTGTCCTGGAAAAGGAACATTTATCCAATGAAAGGAATATTTTATCCTGGAAAAGAATATTTATATCCTGGAAAAGAAAATTTTATCCTGGAAAAGGAACATTTTATCCTGTGAAATGAATATTTTATCCAGGAAAAGAAATATTTTATCCTGTGAAAGAAATATTTTTTCCTAGAAAAGGAGTATTTTATTCTAGAAAAGGAACATTTTATCCTAGAAAAGGAACATTTTATCCTGTGAAATGAATATTTTATAGAGTAAAAAAAGGAACATTTTATCCTGGAAAAGGAACATTTTATCCTGGAAAAGGAACATTTTATAGCGTAAAATAAAATAAAATGAAATTTAATTTACTGGGAAAAGCGAGCAGTGAAATACAACAGACAGGGCCCTAAAGAATTTATCATTGACTTTAAAGGATATTTGGGATATTTTGCCCTAAAGGACTCAGCTCTGCAGGGAGAAATTGGTTAAACCTGGAAGTGGAAACAAATAGAAGCTCAAGCCAAAAAAAAAATCCACATTTCCATTTGTGAGAGAACCCCAAAATCCCTGGAAACTGGTGTGGAATCAGGAAAAAGAAATTCTCATGGGCTGAAGACCAGAGCTGTGCTCTCAGCAGTGAAATTAAAAATTGTCCTGCTGAGAACTGCAGGTCAGAGGGAAGATGTCCAACCAAAACCTGGAATTTTTAATGGAATAAATGGAATTAAATTAATTTTTTTTTTTTTAATTGTAGAGCAGAAGCAACAGAGCAAGGGCAGCGCTTGGTTCCAAGGAGTTCCTGGGGAATGAGGATGTTGTCCCTACACAGCTGCAAGTTCTGATTTTTTTTAAAATAAAAATTGGACAAATAATGCAAAATAAAAAAGGGGTTGGGTTTGGTAATCTCAGAGATCTCGTCCAGCCTTAATAATTCCAAGATTGGATTAATCCCCGATGCTGGAAAATGTCATTTCCTGCACTGGGTGTGTCTGCAGCTCACCACATTCGTGTTCTTACCCCCTGATGGCTTTTTTTACTTTACTCTTTCTTCCATCCCAAGAGTCGGAAGCATAAAATTGAAGAGAAAAGAAGATAAAAAATAAATTAAACCACTTCAAGATTTTTTTTTTTTAAAAAACCACCACAGGCTGGACCAGAACATTTCAGAAATGAGGGGTTTTTCTCACCAAATCTGGGATTTTTCTCATTCCAGCTGCTTCTCTACAAGAGGATTTTAATCAATCAGCGATTTTATTTTCCCTGAATTCTCCGTTTTTCCATCACGATTTTGCTGCTCACGTGAGCAATTTGCCTTTTTTCCTTCCCCTCCTGGTTGTTCCTCCACTCTGTAATTGAGAGTGTCAAATTCAAACGCAGCTCCAGTCACGACAACCCCTGGAAAATTCGGATTTTTTCTCCCAAGACTCTTCCAACTCCACATTCCCAGGTTTCTCCTCTTGCTGGGGATGATGCAGAATTCCACACCCAGCTCCCTCTGCACGAATTCCTGGGAGGAATGGATCTGCAGAGCCTTTCTCCAGGGTGTTAATTAGCTGCTCGTAATTAACGTTTGTGCCTCGCATCCCGGGAAGTGGCTGGGATGTAAAGGGAATTTTGAGGGGTTTCTTGGCAGGGTTAGCTGGTTTGGGAAAACCTGGGATAGGGGAAGGTGTCCCTGCCCATGGAACTGGGTGATCTTTAAGGTCTTTCCGACCCAAAGCTTTCCAGAATTCCATGAAATCCCAGTTTCCAGCAGCCCCAGGGTTCTGAATTCCAGCTGTCAGATGAAATATGGTCTTAAAACCCAATTTCTCACTGCAATTCTGGTTTTCCACACCTGCACCAAGTTTCTTTCAGCCCCTTTTCCCCCCCAAACCGATCTCTTGGAATCCCTTCCCGCGCGTCAAGCGAAACGCAGACGGTGGGAACGAACCGCGCGCCACGGCCCCGCTGCCGCCCGTGCCCCGTGGGACCGCCGGCTCTACGAGGATGACGACGGGTGAGCGAGCCTTCATCCCAGCCCCAGCGGAGCTCACCGGGTCTGGGGGGCAGCCGGGGGTGGGCTCTGCTCCGGGAAGGGTCCCCCGGCTCCTGGCTGCTGGAGGTGCTGCTCGGCCTCAGGGCCCGGATCCCTGCGGGAGCAAAAATAACGTTATTTACACGGGGCGCGGGAGAAACGGAGATTTTTTGGGTTTATTTTTGTTTTCTATTTAGCATGGCCCAAGTGGGGTGGGATTCATCAGAAATTGAGATTTAAAAAAAAAAAAAGAATAATTTTTAGCACGGTCCAGGTGATTATTTACTTAGCACAGCCCAAGAGGGGTGGGGTCAATCAGAAATGAATATTTTTAAATTTATTTACTTAGCACAGCCCAAGAGGGGTGGGGTCAATCAGAAATGAATATTTTTAAATTTATTTACTTAGCACAGCCCAAGAGGGGTGGGGTCAATCAGAAATGAATATTTTTAAATTTATTTACTTAGCACAGCCCAAGAGGGGTGGGGTTAATCCCGCTTTTGTGCGACAGCTCCCAAAGTGAGGGATTTGTTTCAGAACAACTCAAAAACCAGCAATTTGACTAAAAATTTGTGTGGACACCACTTCATTTCCAGGCTCGAAGCAGAGCTGAACCCAGGAGAAGCAGCAGAGTGAGAGAAGGAAACGCTGAGCCAGGAGATTTTTGAGCTTTTCCCCCCACCTTAAAGACGCTCTAAACCTGTGATTCTCAATTAAATTCATTAATTAAACCCGCACAAATCAGTCAGGGCCAAGCTCCCAGCGCTGCCCGGCAACGAGACACCCAAAATGATTTTAATTACACCTGCACACAGCAAAGAATAATTTGGGATTTAAGGGCCCAAATTTACGCAGGGTCGCCATAAATAAAAGAATTTGGATTCTTGTGCGACGCTGCCTCAAATTTTCTGCCGGGAAAGCTGAGCATTATATTCCTGTTTAAATTAAAACATGCAAGATTTGAATTTAAAAATTAAATCTTTTTAATTGAACCTTTTCGTATTTACCAACGCACGAGGAAGTTTTCAGCGCTCGAGGAATTTTTTTTTTTTTTTTTGGCAGCAGTTTTAGGGTTTTTTTCCTGAGGTTTTGATTTGGTTTTCATCGGAGCAGGGTTTTGTGGTAGGGATTTCTGCTCCCAGCACGGATGGGTTTTCAGAGAAGGGAGGAAATTTGATTTGGCTGATAAAAATTCAGGTTTTTTTTTGGTAAATCCTGACCTGCCAAAGCTGTTGGGAAGAAAGGAAGGGCTGAGGCAGAACTGCCACTGGTGAAATGTTGAAATGAATGAATTTTTTTCTCTTTTCATGACAGAAAAAAAAAAAAAAAGCCTGAATTAAAAATAAATAAATAAAAAAAAAATCTGCTTTGCCTTGATAAACTCTTTTCAACCAAAGGAATCAGGATCCAAATCCTCAATTAAAAAAAAATCCTAAATAAAACACTGTTGATACAGATAAAATCTGGTCCAACAGCTAAAATCAAATTAAAATCTTCCATTGGGGAAAATTTCAGCTGATCAAATTGGTATTTCCACGTGCTAAAAATACACCTGCGTTTTTCATTAATTTTCATTAATTAATTCATTAATTTTCATTAATTAATTCTCATTTTTCAAATGAGAATTTTCTTTGGAAACTACTTGGTTTAGGTTGCTCCTGCAAAGCCCTGAGAGCAAACTGTTGTTTCTGTTATTTCCCCAAATAAAAATTGAATTAAAATGAAATAAAAATTTGAAATGAATCAGCTTTAATGAAATTTTATTCTATTCATCTGCCCCACAGAACGGTTGGGTGGAAGGGACCTGGCAAAGCCCATGGCAGGGACACTTCTCCAAAGTTTTTTCCAAAGTTTTCCAAAGTTTTCCAAAGTTTTTTCCAAAGTTTTCCAAAGTTTTCCAAAGTTTTTTCCAAAGTTTTCCAAACCCTCTCCAGCCCGGCCTTGGACAATTGCAGGGGTGGCTCCGTCATTCCAAATCCAGAGAAAAATCCAGCAAATCCCAGGGGAGGTTTCCAAGGTGAAACCTCTCTCTGGTTGGGGTTTAAATCATTCTTGAATTCGGAATTAATTCTTGATTTAATTCTGATTTAATTCTGGATTTTACTCTGGATTTAGTTAATAATTTAATTCTGGATTTAATTCTGGATTTAATTCCGGATTTAATTCCGGATTTAATTATGATTTAATTCTGGATTTAATTCTGGATTTTACTCTGGATTCAGTTACTGATTTAATTCTGATTTAATTCTGGATTTTACTCTGGATTTAGTTAATAATTTAATTCTGGATTTAATTCTGGATTTAATTCCGGATTTAATTCCGGATTTAATTATGATTTAATTCTGGATTTAATTCTGGATTTTACTCTGGATTCAGTTACTGATTTAATTCTGATTTAATTCTGGATTTAATTCTGATGTAACTCTTGATTTAATTCTGATTTAATTATTGATTTAATCCTTGATTTAATTGTTGATTTAACCCTTGATTGAATTGTTGATTTAACCCTTGATTTCAATATAATTAAATTCTGATTTAATTCTTGATTTAATTCTGGATTTTACTCTGGATTTAGTTACTGATTTAATTCTGATTTAACTCTTGATTTAATTCTGATTTAATTCTGATTTAACCCTTGATTTAATTCTGATTTAATTATTGATTTAACTCTGATTTAACCCTTGATTTAATTCTGATTTAACCCTTGATTTAATTCTGATTTAATTCTTGATTTAACCCTTAATTTAATTCTGATTTACCTCCTGATCTAACTCCGATTTAACCCTTGATTTAACTCCGATTTAACCCTTGATCTACCTCCAACAAACCCATTTCAGAGCACATCCACGCCGGGCTGCCTGACTTTTAATTTCTTTTCTTTTCGTGCCGATTGCTGCCCCCGGGTCCGAGCACCCCGAACCTTTGTGCCCTCGCTGTCGGTGCCACCTCTGGGCTGGATTTCTGCTGTCCCCATTCCCGCTGTCCCTCGGGGCCACAATTCCCCAGGAAAAGCTGATTGGGGCTGACAGGATTTTTTTCTCTCACCTGCCCCCAGAGTTTAACTCCAAATTCAGCAGCCCAAGAGTGAAAATCGTGGAATAAAAAGATTTAAAAAAAATAAAAAAATCAATAATCAAAGCAAACTGAATTAATGCTGCAAATCAAACCCCGAACCTCCAAAAGAAAGCAGAAAACAAAACATTGATTTCTCTTCTTTTCTTTTTCCCTCATTTCAAAATAATCTAAAATTAATGAATCAACTATTCAAAAAACCTTTTTTTTTTAGTGAGGATTTACCTTGAACCATTGCTTTTCTTGAGATAATTTAATTCTGGGGGGTTTTATAATTTTTTTTTTGCTTTTTAGATTGAATCTCCAGGCTCTGCCACTGGAATCATCCTCACCAGCACACCTGCAACGAGCTGGATTTTTCTGTTCCTTCTGCTGTTTTAAATTCCACCACTGGGAGTTTTTTACCGTGGCAGGCAGGAAAAGAATTTGGATTAGGAAAGTTTGCACCAGGGGGAAGGCAGGAGAGCCACAAAAGATCAATCAGAGAAGATTTATTGAGATTTTTTGAGAGTTTTTAACCGATTTTTGGAGGTAGAAGAGGAATAAAAGCAGTCAAGATAATATCTTAATAAAAATAATAATAAAAAAAAATTAAGATTTAGAAATGTTATTTGAACAGAGATTTCCACTGCAGAAAAAAAACCCTTGTGTTGACATTCCAACACTAATTATTAGTGCTAAAAAATCACCTCAGGGACTGGGAGCTGCCAAAAAAATTCTCTTTTTTCTTCCTAGAAACTAGAGAAGGAACCCTAAAAGTGGGGAAGAAACTCAAAAAAAGTGGCAAAATACCCTAAAAGTGGGGAAAGAATGCGAAAAGTGGGGAGGAAATCCTCAAAAGTGGGGAATAAATCATAAAAAGTGAGGAAAGAACCCTAAAGAGTGGGGAAGAAATCCTAAAATTGGGGAGAGAACCCTAAAAAGTGGGGAAGAAACCATAAAAAGTGGAGAAAGAAATCTAAAAGTGGGGGAAGGAACCCTAGAAGTCGGGAAGGAGCACTAAAAAGTGGGCAAAGAACCCTAAAAAGTGGGGAAGAAACCCTAAAAGTGGAGAAAGAAACCAAAAAGTGGGGAAGGAACCCTAAAAAGTGGTAAAATAACCCTAAAATGTGGGGAAATAACCCTAAAATGTGGGGAAAGAATGCAAAAAAGTGGGGAAGGAACCCTAAAAAGTGGAGAATAGACCCTAAAAAGTGGGGAAGGAGCCCTAGAAGTGGAGAATAGACCCTAAAAGTGGGAAGAAACTGTAAAATGTGGGGAAGGAGCCCTAAAAATGGGGAAGAAACCCTAAAAGTCAGAAAGAAACTCTAAAAGTTGGGAATAAACCCTAAAAAGGGGGGATGAACCCTAAAACTAGAGAAAGAACCCTAAAAAGTGGGGAAGGAACCCTAAAAAGGCTGAAAGGAACCATAAAAAGTGGGGAAGGAACCCTAAAAGTGGGAAGAAACTGTAAAGTGGGGAAGGAGCCCTAAAAATGGGGAAGAAACCCTCAAAGTCAGAAAGAAACTCTAAAAGTGGAGAAGGAACCTTAAAATGTGGGGAAGGAACCCTAAAAAGGGGGGAGAGAACCCTAAAACTAGAGAAAGAAACCTGAAAAATGGGGAAGGAACCTTAAAAGTGGAGAAAAAACCCAAAAAAGTAGGGAAAGAACCCTAAAAGTGGGGAAGAAATCCTAAAAGTGGGGAAGAGACTCGAAAAGTGGGGAAGGAACCCTAAAAAGTGGAGAAAGAAACCTAAAAAGTAGGGAAAGAACGCTAAAAGTGGGGAAGAAATCCTAAAAGTCAGAAAGAAAATCTGAAAGTTGGGAAGAAACCCTAAAAAGGGGGGAGAGAAACCTAAAACTAAACAAAGAACCCTAAAAAGTGGGGAAGGAACCCTAAAATGTGGGAATATGCCCTAAAAAGTGGGGAAGAAACCCTAATAATTGGGGAATAAACCCTAAAAAGTGGGGGAGAAACCCTAAAAGTGGGAAAAGAACCCTAAAAAGTGGGGAAGGAACCCGAAAAAAAGTGAGGAAAGAACTGTGAAAATGAGGAAGAAACCCTAAAAAGTGGGGAAAGAACCCAAAAAACTGGGGAAGAAACCCTAAAAAGTGGGGAAAGAACCCAAAAAAACTGGGGAAGAAACCCTAAAAAGTGGGGAAAGAACCCAAAAAAACTGGGGAAGAAACCCTAAAAAGTGGGGAAAGAACCCAAAAAAACTGGGGAAGAAACCCTAAAAAGTGGGGAAAGAACCCAAAAAAACTGGGGAAGAAACCCTAAAAAGTGGGGAAAGAACCCAAAAAAACTGGGGTTAGCACGGTCCAGGTGAGGTGAGATTAATCAGAAATCCGGATTGATTGATTGATTGATTTAGCACAGCCCAAGTGGGGTGAGATTAATCAGAAATCCAGATTGATTGATTGATTGATTGATTGATTGATTTAGCACAGCCCAAGTGGGGTGAGATTAATCAGAAAACCAGATTGATTGATTGGTTGATTGAGATTGATTGATTGATTGATTGATTTAGCACACTCCAAGTGGGGTGAAGTTAATCAGAAACTGAGATTTTTTTTTATTTAGCACAGCCAAGTGGGGTGAGATTAATCAGAAATCCAGATTGATTGATTGATTGATTGATTTAGCACACTCCAAGTGGGGTGAGATTAAACAGAAACTGAGATTTAAAAAAAAAAAAAGTGGGGAAGAAACCTTAAAATGTGGGGAAGGAACCCTAAAAAGGGGGGAGAGAACCCTAAAACTAGAGAAAGAAACCTGAAAAATGGGGAAGGAACCTTAAAAGTGGAGAAAAAACCCAAAAAAGTAGGGAAAGAACCCTAAAAGTGGGGAAGAAATCCTAAAAGTGGGGAAGAGACTCGAAAAGTGGGGAAGGAACCCTAAAAAGTGGAGAAAGAAACCTAAAAAGTAGGGAAAGAACGCTAAAAGTGGGGAAGAAATCCTAAAAGTCAGAAAGAAAATCTGAAAGTTGGGAAGAAACCCTAAAAAGGGGGGAGAGAAACCTAAAACTAAACAAAGAACCCTAAAAAGTGGGGAAGGAACCCTAAAATGTGGGAATATGCCCTAAAAAGTGGGGAAGAAACCCTAATAATTGGGGAATAAACCCTAAAAAGTGGGGGAGAAACCCTAAAAGTGGGGAAAGAACCCTAAAAAGTGGGGGAGAAACCCTAAAAAAAGTGAGGAAAGAACCGTGAAAATGAGGAAGAAACCCTAAAAAGTGGGGAAAGAACCCAAAAAAACTGGGGGAGAAACCCTAAAAAGTGGGGAAAGAACCCAAAAAAACTGGGGAAGAAACCCTAAAAAGATGTTTTGGAGTTGATGGCAAGGAAGTCAATTGGAATTATCGCAATGTAATTGGAATGAAATGATCGGAATAACAAATGAAAAATGAAAGGATTCCAAGTGAATATTGAATTTTGGGAGGTTACCTGCGGGAATGAATCATCCGACGTGCTGCAGAGAAACGTCTTTGGAGAGAGGCTTCTTCCTGGGAAAGGGAAAAAAACCAAAAAAAAGATCGATTTTAAAGAGGATTTTCAAATTATTCGTGGTGATTTCAATGTTTTGGGTCCTCCTTCCTCCTGCTAAAATTCCAGGGGTTTTGCGTTTCAATATCCTGGGAAAACAGCAGGGTTGGGTTGGGCTTAATGAGGTGCCTGATTTGCATAAATAATAAATATAAAATTAATTTTTTTTGGCTTGGAACGATGAAGGTTTTGATGTCTGGTGAAGGTTAATTTGTTCACAGGAGTCAAAAAATTTCCACAATTCCCCAAGAGGAGGAATTTTTTTTTTAAGGGAGAAATTCCCCCATGGAAAATTCTGTCATGCACGGGAAGAGCTGCAGTGGTGGAGTCAGCAAGGCTGGAAGTGTTGGAAAAAAGGGGAAAAAAAGGTGAAAAAAAGTGAAAAAAATGAAGATTTTGAGTGGGGACCACGATCTGGGAGGTCTTTCCAACTTCAATTCCGTGAAAAAAAGGAATTTCCTGGAGCAAATTTGAGTGAATGGCGATGAAATTTTTCACAATGAGCTCTTAGCAGAGCGGGAAATGTGGACTTTGAAGGGTGTGTTAATTACCGTTAATTAACATTAATTACCATCTCATTTGTCAGGTCAGACAAACCCAGCAACAGGGCGAGCTGAAAAAATTATAAATTCCAGAGGAATCTAATTAAATCCTGCTTTGGTATCAGCTGATATCAATTATCAATTGATCATTTTATCAATTTAATGTCACAGGCTGAGGCAGAGCACGGTTAAACTGCTCAAGAAATAGAAATAAAATCAATAGAAATAAAATATTCACATGACAATTGCGAATGACTTCATTATTTATCCCAGGTAAATAATTTCACTCTGCTCAGACGCCCCCCCTGAGCTTGGTTTTAATTTTATTTTCTTCCGTTAAATATAAAATTCTGACCATTATTTTTTTAGTCCTGGGTGGATTACAGGTATAGAACCTTTCTGTTCTTACTTTTTTAGAATGAATTTTAATTTCTAATTAAGAGCAAATGAGGGCAGGGCTGGTCTGAGCACAGGGGGAGGAGCTGCAAGGAATAATCATGGAAAACTCACACGGATCTCTTCTCATTTCTTATTTCAGTTCTCCATGGAGCGAGGGGACTGCGGCTACTCTGCTGACAGGACATGATTGGGGTGCCAAAATAATTTCAAATCCCAAATGTAACAGCTGAAAAAAATTGCCTTTAAGGCTGCACAAGTGTTTCTATTTTTTTTTTCCCATTTAATTTGGTGTAAGAGGCAAGTGGGTTTCACCTTGAATGTTGAAAGGTGTGGAAAAATAGAGAAAATTCAGACTAGTAAATAACAAGATATAGATTATTTATATATATATTTATTTATATAGATATAAATATAATAAATCTTTATTAGATATAAAAAATATAATAAATATTTATT